>OX393577.1:63876496-64354849 GCA_947652605.1 Elmis aenea
TCATTAAAAGGATTTTATGTGTAAAAATGTAAATTAAAACGGATAACATAAAATTTAAAAAAAAGACAGACACAAAAGCAAACACTTTAAAAATTTTACGTACAATAGTCTAAACTAAAATAAAAATCAAATTTTGTCCAACTCAGGTCTAAAGTCAACGGTTTTCGTGAAATTTACATTTGTATGAACATTTTGAGCGATACAGCTTTTTCAAAAATTTAATTTAAAAACTGTTGACTATTTTCGAATAAATTTTTTGCACTCTTTTTTGCAATTTAATTCAATTTTTTAAATTGGAAAGTAAAGTAAAGCAATTATGATGAAGAACATAAGACGATTAAAAGAGTAATAAACGCCAACCTAATTACATAGTTTTTTTTTTTCTAATTAAAAATCAATAGTCAATTAAAACGAAGCACTTATGAGAAAACCTGCAATACTGGCGCAACCAGTGATTTTTTAGAGAAATCCAAACATGAGTTAGTTTTGCGTTAACATTTTCCACAACCATTGTTTGAGAACCCATGGCCTAGCACTAGGACCTACCTAGGTACATATTAATTGGACAAACACCGGCCGTGCATCCCACATGCATACACAACGCGGCGAAGATGTCGTTAAAATTCTAATCTTAAACAATCATTAAATAAAATGACGTTGGCTGCGCTCGGCTTATCACTGTTTATATGCACATACTACATTACATTATTAATTACGAGTTGTACACACACATAAATTATACGGCTTATCAATAATTAAAATCCTGGCATTTATTTATAACAAAATTGTTTTAAATTGCGTTTATAATTATAATGAATAGTACGATAAATTTTACAACACAAACAACATGTTTTTGATAAATAATAGTTTGTATTTGTCAAGTGCATATGAGCCGTTCTAAATATTGTTGAGCTAAATATAAATATATAAGTCACAGCATTGCGGAAATGCGTTAATAAAACAATGAAACTGGCGGAAATAGACAGTAAATATTTTTACAAATAAAATTGGATTCAGTTATTGCATGATTCTTAATGGGGCTTGCTTTTTTAAATTGTAACATGACAATTTCAAAGTGTGTCTTACAACTGATAGTTATACCGAATAGCCAACTTGGAGGTATACAACTTTGTTTTGCCGCCATACACCTAACAGTAGAAGCATGACTAAATAATAAAATCAAGCTAACTGTTGTTCATTAAAAAAAAGAATGTTTGTCCTATGTGTATTTCAAAATTTAAACTAAATAAGCAATGTTCTGTGTCCGAGAATGTACCAATTTTTTCAAGCATTTACTTTTCACGAATAACTACAGTCGAAATACTTTTTTAATTAGTTAATTATAACACAAAAAAGTAATTGAGAAAATAAATTTGTTTCTTTTCACAAACAAATCCAATTATTTGCGTCGGTTTCCTTCTTATTTAAAAACATATTTATCGTGAACTCTGTTATTTAATCACAATGAAATTTTAAAAAATGAGACTGTTAGTCTCTCGGTATCATAATTGTGCTAATATAAATGATAATAGCCTCGGGTACGCTAAAACATATTTATTTAAGGAGGCGATTAACTTGTTTTATCATTAAAAGGTAAGATTACATGACAAAACACCAGCACGTGATGTGCGAGATGTTTCGGTGCTGTGCCTTACATGTAACGTGAAAAATACGGCAGTAAAATCATTAACAATTTTTTTTAGTAATTCACCAACACTAATAAACATGTTTATGGACGTACCGACGTTACCAAAACGGCCCGGTGCGCGGGCCGCGAGCACCCCTTTGGCAGTAAAAATGCCGCTTACAAAGTGAACTTCCTACGCATAATCGGTTTTTATTTAAGTACGAGCCTCTTAGCTAAATCATAAAATCGTCGATTTGAACGCGAAGCCGATCTAGCAGTCGACAGAAAATGTTTTGGTTAAAAGTGTTAAGAATAAAAATGTTTATGGCCTGCTGTAAACTGATTAAATGCAGGATGTACTTTTTCAAGGTGATTTTATGAGAATGGACAGTACCTAATTTAATTATAAACAGTATTGTCTGCGTAAAACTACTTTCAATTTTAATTTTTCTCGGTGGACATTGGCTGGAATGTGTAGAGTTTTGGGAAAACTCTTATACCTCAATTAAATTTAAGTTCTTAAATTGTTTAAAACCTATAAGTACGCAGGTTACAATTTTTGCAAATCTATCATTACGGTCACCATAATAAAATTGTAGCGCTTTACATTTTTAATTAAATTTCACAAATACCAGTTACAGAGAGAAATGTAAGTTTTTAAATATCTTACAGGTTCCCCAAATTTTGTGTATGAAGTTTGAAAAATAAATGTACAAGATCCTTAAAAACCTGTTTATTAAAAAAAAGAAAAGATTGCTGTACATCAGACTAAAATGGTGGCCCTTTTTGTATAATTATTAAGCAAAAAAAGGGAATACAACTAATTAAATCAGTCGTTTATTTGGAAAGTGGCATAAATACCTTTTATATTATTTTGAGGTAATAAGTGTATTGCATTTTAATGTGCATAAAAATATTTATGCTAGCTATAGAGAAATTTCATTTATATTTGTTATTTCGGTTACTTATATTTTTCGCACAGACCTTAACGAATCACCATTTTTCATTACTGTAAAGTGAATGAAGCCACTTTCAAAATTAATTGTTTATAAAAACTACAGACTAATGTTGATTTTTTTCGATGAGTTTTGCTGAAGTGATGTTTGAAGTAATTTAAGAAAATTGATGAATCAATTATACAATATAAGTAATTTATATAATGTATTTTATTATAAGTTTATTCAGGTATCTTTTCATTATCATTATACTCACAAAATATCTGCATAAGGTAATTCCGGGATAGTTGCCCTACTGGGAGAGATGCCTCTGTTTTTCTGTTTTCGCATGCTAATGACAGATGACAAAATTTGTATCGTATTATTGTTCCATAACAGTTGTTGACTGGAAGGCATACGACCATTGGCGAAAATTTCATGTGGTGTGTGGTTTTCAACAAAATAAAGATGAGCTCAACGATTTTAACATGGCGCTATAATGTAGTAATAACTTAAAAATACTGGCAATTCGAAATTTATAATTTTTCATAGAATACTTTTAGCAAGCTCCTTAAATACATTGTAAAGGTTATTATTGCAGTAGAATACACCGGTATCTTGTAAGTTCCATACGTATTTTTCCCTGGGGCATCTAACCCGTACTACAAGGAAAGTTGCCCCATTTTATCGAGGTACAAATGCCCCAGCGAAACATCTAAGTATTCCTTATACACAATACAACAACTGATCAATTTATCAATTAATACTCTAACACAAGCATCATATAAAGACTATATTGACATTACTTGTGGAAAATAAATTAGGTTCAGAGATGCCTACGACGTATAAAAAAATATCATCTGGTAAAACCAGAAGGCAATGGTCTTCACTTCAGAACAATAGAGAGAAGCATTAAGAAGAATAAAATCTTTTTAACATGTTGTGTTCAGGAGCAAATCCCTTAACGAATGAAAAAAGGTTAACCAGAAAAGCCTATAAAGCAAGATCACAGGGAAAAACAAAATAGGTAGACCTAGAAAAACCTGACAAGACGAAGTTAAAAAAGCAGCAACGGATAGAAACATCAAATGGGAAGACATAAAAAAGCTAGCACAAGACAGAAAAACATGGAAAAAAGTCAGCACAACACAATTCAACAGTTCTACACCTAACAGTGGAAGGACTCATGACTACATAAATAAATATTCAACTTACTTATATTATTAAGTAAACTCAAGTACTTATTTTTTATATTTTGCATACAAATCATAATAATTTTATAAACTTTGGGGCTTCTCTCCAAAAAAAAGGTATTGATACACTATTATTTAGCAAATTTTTTAGACAACTAAATAAAACAATACCTGGGCCCTGTTTCTCGAAACTTACAAGCCTTGTAATACAAGTCCGTAGCTTAGCTACAGGTGTAGTTTCCATGGAAACTGTACGTCATTCTTATCGGCCAAAACTTCCATTATATAACATCACAATGAAATTCCTTGCCTATTTTACGAATAGACATTTATCTTTCACAATATTAACTTTATGAAATGTTGCTGTTAAATCAAGTGGCCCCTTACATAAGACAATTTATCGAGTTCACAAGGTATGTGTCAGATTTGTTTCGGCATTTGTATGTGGGAACATGTAACGTGTATAATTAAAGTGGCAGGCCTGATTAGGGAAGAGCTTGTGTCGACATTGACACCAGTTGACATTTACACACAAGATCATTGTCACAGAATAGGCAAGCGCTGAATGTACATTTGAATCGCCGTCGGTTAAATTTAGAACGTTGCACTCGCCGTGTCGATTACTCAACAATAACTAATTCAACAAATGAAAAAGAATTGCACGGTTTGGCCCGAGTTCAATGATACCAATTCGGTTGATCTTCCGCGTTATGCAAACGAGAGGAAAACGCAGCGAAACAAATGAAATCCGATAAATTTCCACGCTGTGTTACGCTAAGCCTGGAGTAAATGGCTTTTGATATTTTTTAAAAATAAAGCAATTACAAATAGATTAATAAGACGAGTAGTAAATTGAATTTTATAAAACAGAGGAGGAAAAAACAAACGAAACATAAAAAACAAATGAGTTTAGCTGGGATCAGGTATTTTGATTTTGAGAATTAAATATTAACTTCTGCATTCTGTATTATCAATTAATTGACCAACAAATTCGATCCAATATGCAATTTTAGAATTAAAAACACCAATTTACTGACTTCATGAAAGGTTAGTAACAATTTGCTTGCTGTTTAATAGACGGATGAAAACATTTGTAACGTTTACTTCCTGTTGCAAGTATCTTTAAAGTGCTATAAATAATAGGAGGTTTATTATCTTTTCTGCGTCCGGCCAGAAAATCTGTTGCTGACGATCAATTTTTACTGGATTCGTATGCTTTCAGGACTCTCCTATGGCTCGTCCAAAAACTGCATACTCCTCCAGTAAGTAAAGCTATTTACACACATTGATTTGTATGCAAACAAATCAAAATAATAATGCCGTGCCATAACAAAGCAGACAGTTTGATGTAATAGATTGTTATAAAACGTATGAAAATATGTCGTATAAGAAATGGATATCGGTTTTCCTTTCAAAGTAACAACGTAATAAACTAACTCCAGCCCTTACATTTAAAATGCAAATTCTTTTCACATGCAAAATAAATCACAAATTCAGTTAAATTCCTTCAAATAATCCTGATCCCTTAATAAATTCCATCCTTACGCATACCATAACGTGACTGACACAGTTAATTTTCTTCTGTTTTTGCTCTTTGTCTTTTTTCGGGCTTAAACGGATAAGGTAACGTAAAAAGTTCGTCGCGCAAGAAACACAGCAGTGGAAGGGCCCATAAACTATAAAAGCGATTCGTTTAGAAATACGAAGGCGTTCGGAGTCTATCCCGGAGCTGCTCTCATAAGATTCGAGTTCATAAAAAGACTCAATTTTTGAAATGGCCCATCGCAACGGCTTACAATCTCCACCCCCGACGTTTGAATAATAGCGGAATGGAAATAAAGAAAATTAAATTACGTTGTGTTAACGGTTTAAAAAATTATGCGATTCCTAAATTTCCCTGAATGTGCCACAGGGGAACGTTATTGGGCCGTTGTTCTGAGGCTCGTATTTTTTTAGTGTTGGGAAACGCGCGGTACTATTTTAAAATGTGCAACAAGCGCTTCCCTTTATATCTCTGTTGAAAACATCTGTTTGGCGTGAAATGTTTGAATGATGGTTTTGCGGGCGTTTGGAGAGATTTCCCTTAAGACAATGCTCTCGTTTATCTTTCTTCAACGAGTGCGGTTTGCCGTTTTTCGTTGTACATTTCCTGTTTGTGATTGCGTCCGGTTAGATTTATAGGATTTTATTGTGAACGAGTTTTTGGAGCAGAAAATAGCCCAAAGATGCATGCACTGTAATATTCCCGATAACAAGTATTTGTTGAGAGGAAATGTAATTTGCTGTATGAAATTGCTACCTATAAAGAAAGTGAATTTGAGCTATGGCAGCATTTTGTAGGCGATATTAAGGCAGAATTGAATAATAAAATATATTTTAAAAACTTAAGTATTAATTCGATGTATTTGTAGGCCATCTCGGTAATTACAAAAATTTTAAAATAAAAAGTAAACCATTTTATACGCAATCCATAGTAATCCAGGAATTTATTATTGTTTTCGGTTTTCAGAAATAAAATGCTATTGTACAGGGTGGACCTAATTCGAATGTTTTACGGGGTATCTCGGTTACCGTAAAAGTAAGCGAAAATCTGATTTCGATCTCTTGGGCTTTTTTTTTGAGAAAATAATGCCTGTCTAATCAGATTTTTTATGTCGGACTCCATTTTGGCACTACAGATGAAAAATTAAATTTTATCATTTTTGAAAATTTACTATAACTTTTTTATTTATTAAATTAGAACAAAATGTTATATGTATAGGTTTTTTTTATACAGATTTTTATGCTTACTTTAAAAACAAAAGCAAAAATTTTTTAGCCACCTTGACTTTCGAGATATAGAGTAAACTTAAATTTTTTTAAATAGAAACCCGCGTTGGCCATGACTATGTGAAAGAGTATTTTTTTTAGCTTTTCAATAATATATAGTTTTATACATTTGTTACAAAAAATAACAAAGATATGACCAATTTTGTAAAAATTCGATCATCAAAGATTGCCATGATTTCGTAAACAAGTGATGTTTGCAATTATTAAAGAACTAACCGTCATTGCCAAGTAACCGAGATACCCCGTAAAACATTCGAATTTGGTCCACCCTGTATAAGGCAGTGTTTCCCAAACTTTTCCTACGACGGAACACTTCACAAATCTTCAAATTTTAACGGAACAACTTGGGTATTTTCTTGGAAAATCCTGCTCGCATAAATATGTCGTTGTAAAAGGAAGTAAAACAAGAAAAGCTAGTTTTGACACGCTGGTATACTCTTTTGTTAAATTTTTCCAAAAATCATTTAATGGCAGTTCCTTGTATTTTTGTTTTAAATCAATCACTAATTAATTCAATTAGATGGCTTAGCTATTATTGGAATTTTATGAATTCACTGAATTTTGGAAAATATTGCAAAACAGTTGATTGTAAGTCACGTAACTGTCCTAAAATTACGTTAGAAACTTCTTCTACTTTTAAGAATTTATTTCAGTCACAAATTTATGTACCAGATACGCGAGAATTATCGACCATGAAGAAGCTGTTAAAAATTCAATAAAATTTTGTCCTAAACTATGTGTTGGCAAGAAGGCCCTGATAACTCACTACAAAGTCCACAAAACTTTAATAGTGCTTTTTCTGTGTATAGTCATCTCACGTCAGTGTAATAAAAGAGCATTATTTGCACTAAACATTTTATCGCACAAAGTAATAAATAATCTGGATTGAAGTGGTCGAGATTTTACATAGCCAAAATAGTTTTTAAATATGTAGACATTTTTCTTATCATTAGGGTTCGTCTATGCAAAACTCAATGACTTTTGGTTGCTCTTATAGCTACTTGCAGGCTAGGTGCTACAGCTCCCTTCATCTTTCCAGCCATTGTTTGCGCACCATCTGTTAAAACATCAATTTACTTATTTCAACCGGTTTCCTGTTATGTTCATATTAATTTTGATAATTTTTCACGGAAGACTTTTTACCCACCGCGTAACACTGGTGTTTGGAAAACGCTGGTATACATGATGTCCGAAAAGTGAAGCATATAGCTTGTGTCTTCTAATATACTAAATTAACGAACAAATTCTACTTATAAGTGATGATTTTTTGGCACTTTTTTATTTCGTTTTGAATATTGGTCAACTTAGTTGCCTCATTAGTATTTTCAAGTATTTAAATGTCGTTATTACATTAATTTTCAAACCGTTACACCTTTATTCATCCATGCATTTTTGACATCTTTTCGCAAAATTCGAAAGAAATGGCTTTTTTATGTAATTTTATTTAACGTTAAGCATTTCAAAAAGAAAAGAAAAAACTATCAAGTGTTCTTTGTTGAAATGCAAATCGAATAAAATTTGCTTTCAGACGTTCACAATGGAATAAACATCTTCACGACCTATATCTGCTATCATTAATATGTAGAAAAACAATAAAAATAAAAAACACCTCGTTGAAAACAGATGAATCAAAATTCAATTTCAGTTTTATTGATTTATTGTTGGGTTTAATATATCACGGACGATCTCGTTCCAATCCCATCATCCTATTATAAAACATATTGTTATGCAAGGACGCAGATCAAAACTAGTAGACATATTACTTGTACGATGCAGGCTCCGGTTGTTAATCTATTAACTTTTTATACACTATGTTTTATTCAAAATAGCTTTCATTATAATTTAAATTGGGTGTACACTTTTTGTGTCGTCTTAGATCCGTAATACATTGTGAAAAATAAACTCACCAAAAAATTAAATAATTCTATCTTTAGATGGAAATAACACTGCGATCAGGTAAATTTTATTAAGTGATATGCTGCAAAAATTATCTTATAAATGTGAATAAATTAGATTACTGTCCTTTATTTACTAGACTGTTCTATAAGGATTTTAGGACATGCATGAGATGATTTTTAAACTAAATTAAAGCTCGATTTTTATGTAAAGTTTAGTTGACTATGTTAATCTAAACAAACAGCTATTGTAACATCAACCATGATACTGTAATTTTACCACATTTTTAAAATTCCCCTAACTAAAAACTTTCAATCCAGAATTTATTCCCTTTTATAGGGTTAATAAGAATGGAGTTTTTCATACATCCAAAGTTATTTCTATTCTGTGATAGATTCTTAGCTTCTACCCACGTTTTTCCATTTTTCTTTAAAAAAATTTCCTGTGCGTTGTCCCGTTTTCTTTGGTCTTCCTCTTTTTCTGTTACCTGGCATTTTGTTTTTCCATGTTCTTTGAACTAGTATTGAGCTGTGCAATCTTTCTAAGCGTCCCCACCACCCAAGTTGCCTTTATTCTATGAACTCTTCTATGGATTCTATCTTTAATTCTTCTGTTATTTATACGTTTTTAATTCTATCTTTTTTTGTTACTCCTTTCGCCCTTTCATCTCGGCTGCTCTAATTTTACTCTTGTCTTTTTTTGATAACACTCATGTTTCGCAGCCATATCTGAGAATTGGTCTGTAGATTGATTTATATGCTTTCAATTTTGTTTCTTTTGAGATTTTTCTCTTGTTTACTCAGTGCGTAATCTACTCCAATAGCCTTTTGTATTCTATTAGGTAGGAGCAAAAGTATTTTCGTTTTTTAACACGATATTTATTTTTAATATTCTTAACAAACTAAATTTAATCAAAAATCAAAATATAGTCCATTGTATTGAATGGTCTTAATCCATTTTTTTGCCAGGTTTTCAATTCCCCTCCGGTACCATTCTTGGGACTTAGAGTCGAAGAACTCGCGACACCCTTCTTCTACTTCCTGAACATTAGCAAAGTCCTGCCCAGTCAGGGAATGCGCCATTGACCGGAACATGTGGTAATCTGATGGTGCTAGGTCGGAACTGTATGCAGGGTGTGGTAGCACTTCTATTCCATCAAGATCCTCCAGTTTCCGGAGGGTCATTTGGGCCGTATGCGGTCTAGCGTTGTCTTGCTGTAACAGCACTCGTCGTCGGTTGACCAAAGCAGGGTATTTTCGTTGTAAGGATGCGTACACTCGATCAAGCTGCTCGCAGTAGTTCCGCGTTGATCGCTCGACCATCAGGAACCAACTCAAAGTGAACCACACCTTCGTAATTCCACCAGACGCAAAGCATAACCTTGCTTTCGAATCTTCCGCGCTTTACCACAGGTTCTCCACGTTGGCCTCTACTTAACCACTGGTTTGATCTACTGGGATTACGAAGGTAGATCCACTTTTCGTCGCAGGTCACAATCCGGCGAAAGAACCGATGGTCTTGAGGGTTGCTGAGTAGTTCTCTACATACATTGACCCGACGTTCTGCTTGCTCTGGTGACAAATCATGGGGTATTTCTCTACAGCGTTTTTTGGATTTACCTAGCTTATGTAGGTGGCGACCTATAGTTCATCGGGAAGGCCCAAGTTCGTGCGATAAATTTGTAGTAGTTGTTGCTGACGATTCCTCGACGGCTTGAAGTAGGGCCCCCTGGTCTACCATGGAGGGCCGCCCAGAACGAGCTTGCTTTTGAAGGCTGGTATCGCCGTTTTTGAATTTTATATACCAATTTTGTGCAGTACGATTTGAGATAGTATCCTGACCTTCCACATCAGGTATAGTTCGTGCGGCATCAGCGGCGCTTCGCCCCAATTTCCAGTAGTGACGTAAAATTGCAAGAACTTCAACATTTGTTTCAGACATTTAAAGAACTTTTAACCACAAGCAATTAAACTAACTGACACAAAAACTAAACTAGAAGATGCGCTTTTTAATTTGACATATAACTTGTCAAACTTTTATCAATTGTTTAGTATCCAAGATGACTAGAAAAAAAAACGAAAATACTTTTGCTCCTACCTAATATTATTCAGTTCAATATCTTGTTTTCCTGTTTCTGCTAACATAATGCCCAAGTATTGAAAGCTGCTAGCCTGTTCTATAAGTTCTCCATCCACTCTAATTTGTATTTCATCTTTTTCGTTTGATACTAACATGATTTTAGTTTTACTAAAACTGTTGTAACAATAAATGCAAAAATCCGTGTGATATAATTACCATCTCTGTAAATATGCATGCTGCAAACATCCCAGCCATCAAGTAATATTTTATAATGATTAATAGCTTACATTCAACAAAATATATGCATGCATAGATAATGCGCTGGTTGGAGCAACAATTAAACTATTGTTGAAACATTATCATTTTGTTTCCAAAACTATTTATCTTCGGAGTTGCATATCATACATATTGCATGATGTTACGTTCCAGCCGAATGGATCCCATTGTTTATTGTAACAGTTTACGATAGATAACGTTCCACTGACTCTCATTTTTTGTGTTACGATAGTTAAAAATCAATTAGTCGCTGTCAGACTGCATAAAAATGATACTACCGATAAGTGCTGTTGATTAACTGCTATGAGTTATGAAAGTTTTATGAATGAGATGACGTATGCTATTCCGTTCACGTACGAAATGAAAAATACAAGTTTGTAATAATTTTCGTCTTTCTCGGGAATGTCGTAAAGACCCTAGCACGTAGTCTAAAGTAAATTACAACAAAGTTTTGACGAGGCCATGTTGATTATTTTATAAACTCTGAAGATATGCAGGGTGTGTCGTTGGTATGTCCCTTTAAAAGTTATTTTATTACTGATTAAAAATGTATTCTATTACGTCTGTGAAATGTTTTCGGAATATTTTGTTAAAAGTCGACCTTTTATGAATTATTTTATTTCGTGTAGTTTTTTTAAATTTGTGTAAAAGTTTAATAGAAGTCAACAGAACTTAAGTACATTTTTTAGCAATGTAACATACAGGGTGCGCCATTAGTGCGATAAAGTTTATTATTGCCCTTAATGTCAACTTAATAAAAAAAAGTTTCTAATGAAACTTATAGTATTTCTACACGTGCATGTTTTAAAATTAGTTTCAAGTATACAGGGGGTTTCATAAAAGTGGGGCGTCACTAAAGGTATTTTTTTTAAATTGAACACCTAGTATATTTTTGCATAATCGAATTCAGCAAGAAAATCTCCATATGACAGTATTTTGTTTTTTTCATTTTTTTGCGACGTTGCCAATTTATCTTAAAAAAT
The DNA here is from genome assembly GCA_947652605.1 of Elmis aenea. Lineage (NCBI taxonomy): Eukaryota > Metazoa > Arthropoda > Insecta > Coleoptera > Elmidae > Elmis > Elmis aenea. Next base: position 63,888,315 of record OX393577.1, read on the forward strand.
CTTTGAATTTCCAGAAAAACAGGGTACAATACTTGTCAAGAGCACAAACTTATGAATAATAATTGGCAAATGATATTTTGCACATACAAAGTCAAAAGGTGTAGTCATAGTCTAAATACATCAAAATTAATTTATATTATACAGGGTGTTTCTTATAGATGTGCCAACTTCCCAATTTTCAAACATCAATAACTTTATTTTTTCAAATGGAACACCCTGTATATTATTACGTCATTTTGTTGCATTTTTGTTTTTCTTCAACTTTTCTTAATACTTACCTATACCTAAAATGAATATTTTCTGAGATATTTACATTTTACTTATTCTTATAAGCGTTGTGTAGGAATTTCCTAGTTTTCTCAGAGTAGGCCCCGACTTTGACAATAGAAACAATAATTTCTGTAGTAACAAATGTCAGAGTTAATTGCTGTCAATTGTTAAAACATAAATAAATGAGGATAACATATGCAATATGAATTTTCCAAAAAAGAATTCATTGATACGGTCTATGTTCAGGGTGGCGTACTTTCGATGCCCATACAGGGGGGGTATTTCGGTAATTATCTATATTTAATAATTTATATAAAGGAAAAAATGTATATGAAAGACCCCCCTTAATTTTTGATAAGGAATCACCGCCTGAATTTTTTTGCAATATTTATCAAATACCCTGTATAATAAAATAGTAGAACAGTATCCAAAATGGGGTACAATGATATTATTGCATATTAAAATTTTAGTAAGGATTAGACTACTTGATTAGGTTAACTACTTAAAAACAAGTAGTTTAATTAATATGTCTTCGTTTTTTTAAATATTTAATATACAGGGTGGTGCTTTTTTCGATGCTCACCGTTGCTATCTTGGAAACGGTAAGAGATACAAGGTCGGTTAAATTAGAGAAAACTTGCACATTTTTATTAAGATTAAGAATCTGAAAAGAAATCCTGGATATTTTGATTCGTTTTTGATTTATTACAAAAAAACTGAAAAATGTGATTTTAGAAAAATATTATTATCTTCCCTGCCATTGACGCTATTTCATTTAAACTTGGTAACTTTATGTTTTTGACCGTTCTTGGTTTGATGAAGTCAACAGAAATTTTCTAAGCCTTCTAGATTTCAAGTTGCGATAGTCAACTTTTTTATTTCTTATGGCCGCCATATTGGATTTTTACACCATCAGACAGACAAAAAAATTAGCTTTTCAGATTAGTAACCTACATACCTTTTTCTTTCAATTTCTGTTGACGTCATCAAACCCAGGACAGTCAAAAACATAGAGTTACCAAGTTTAAATTAAATAGCGTCAATGGTAGGGAAGATAATAATATTTTTCTAAAATCACACTTTTCAGTTTTTTTGTAATAAATTAAAAACGAATCAAAATATCCAGGATTTTTTTTCAGATTCTTAATCTTAATAAAAATGAGCAACTTTTCTCTAATTTAACCGACCTTGTATCTCTTACCGTTTCCAAGATAGCAATGGTGAGCATCGAAAAAAGCACCACCCTGTATACGATATCTTAACGTAACCATAAGAAAAATTCTAATTATATAAACTAAACCCATTATTTTATGAAAAATTTTTACTAGAAAAATTAAAGTTCCATTATTTACTTTTCAAGTCACGCAAATACCCAATTACTAAGAAAAAATTACTTCTTTTTGTGTTCTGTCGGAAATAATTTCATGTTAAACCAAAATTAAATTTTCCTTTAATATCAATTACTCTAGACCGACTCTGCAAAGTGGCGAAGAAATGTAATAATAAATTGGTCTTGGCTTCTTCTCTTGAATACTGAAAACTCGAAATTAATTTAACCACTATATTGCCGTTCGTCATTTGTTTCCTTAAATTAATTTTAATTTTGGATATACTTACGAAACTTTTTTAATATATTTCTGGACTAAACAATACAATTTTGTATACTTTTTGTATAGTATAAGTGTCAGGGCAGTTATTGCTCTAAATACAGGGTTATTCAAATTCGAGGCCCACCATGGGGATCTCGCTTATTATAATAGCTAGAGTATAGGTTTAAATTTGGCAAAGTTGCAAAATTTTGTGCTCATTAATAATCCAAAGAGAAATTGGAAATATCTCAAACGGTATACGAGAAAATTAGGAAAAACCGGAAAATGCGATTTTTGAAAATCGTCTTTAACTTCTTTGGAATTTGAAATATTTTAAATGTGTAAAGACATTACCGAAGCAACTTTTCAAGCCGAATCGAATCGTGGTCACAAATTTTTGCTAGATCGATTCGTTTTTGTTTTATGACAACCAACTTTGTTTTTTCTTATGGGAGCAATTTTTGCTATTTACATAATCAAATAGCATTTATTTTTCTGAATCCATTGAGATATCACACATGGTATTTTACTTCTACATTAATTGTCAAATTTGAAAAAAAAAACGGTTTTAACAATAACAACTATAAATCAGGTAGGTCGGTCATTTTAGTTTATGTTGTTTCCATGACTACCAATCAACAAACTAAAAGTCTGTTACTTGTCACATTAATAAATTCGTAAAAATGAACTTTAATTTTTTATTCATTGAATAGGAACTCTACACTGTCAAGTCAACGATATGCAGAAACATATCCAGATAGAAGACAACCCTCGCACACATATTTTTGTTCGTTGGACAGAAACATAGGGAAATATGAGGCTTTTGCCAAAATTAGAGAAAAAAATGGCAGAAAGGTTTCAGATAACAATAAAAAAAAAACATTTTTATTAGAAACATATCCGGAAAAAACACTATTTTTCAATGTTAAACAGAAACTTAAGTAAATTTGTATAAAGCATGTGATAAAGTATAACAAAACTTGAAAGAACAGTATAAAAAATTCGGAGCATATCGCGTTTTTCTTCATTATTAAAATTAATATTTGCGAATTTATTAATGTGACAAGAGTAATAGACTTTCAAAACTTTGTTGATTGGTTGTCATGGAAACAACATAAACTACAATGACCGGCCTACCTGATTTATAGTTGTTATTGTTAAAAACGTTTTTTTTCAAATTTGACTATTAATGTAGAAGTAAAATACCATGTGTGATATCTCAATGGATCCAGAAAAATAAATGCTATTTGATTATGTAAATAGCAAAAATTGTGCCCATAAGAAAAAACAAAGTTGGTTGTCATAAAACAAAAACGAATCGATCTAGCAAAAATTTGTGACCACCATTCGATTCGGCTTGAAAAGTTGCTTGGGCAATGTCTTTACACATTTAAAATATTTCAAATTCCAAAGAAGTTATAGACGATTTTCAAAAATCACATTTTCCAGTTTTTCCTAATTTTCTCGGATACCGTTTGAGATATTTCCAATTTCTCTTTGGACTATCAATGAGCATCAAATTTAGCAACTTTGCCAAATTTAAACCTATACTCTAGCTATTATAATAAGCGAGATCCCCATGGTGGGCCTCGAATTTGAATAACCCTGTATATTAATTACTTAAAGATGTCTTAAAGGAACATAACATAGCGCCCATATTGCATGCATTTTCCTTTGTAGTTGCTATGTATATATTTCGTACATTAAAGCGTGACATTAATCTCAAGAAAATTCGCACCAGTTGTACAATGGTAAGCGTTTCTAATATGCAACCCTACATATTATATTACAAAAATTATTAAAACATGTACATTTTTGAGGATTTGCAATAAGCAACCGACGTTTATATACATCCAAAGCTTTGGCCAATGCTGTTATTTTTATTTCTTCATTCCTAACGTATTACTTATAATACGGTACAATATTAATAATTATTTGTCAGTTATTTATTTAAGTAATTAAAAAACATTTAGTGAACTCGGAAGTTGCTTATAATGTCGTTTTTCTTCTCACAATAACTTTAATTATTTGTTAAGGTAAAGAATATTAAACGTACTTCATCTAGGAAGAAATTATGGCATTTACCTGACAGTTGAAGTTATTATTATAAGCGTTTATAGCCTTCTTGTTTTATGATAGCGACCCACAAAAATCCCATTATGAGACTTTAAATGCAAATGGGGTTTGTTCTATATCATTTAAGAATGTTTCTTGTCATAAACTTTTTATGTAAAGAGTGAAGCTCCTTTTAAAAAGAAATTTTTAAAGTGTTGTTTCGTTGTGTATTTAAGTTGTCACTTGATAGCTTTTTTTTGTTGAATTTTGTTTGATTTTTTAATACATAAACACAGCGTTTTTTATGAAAATTGTTGTAGATACAAGTCTATTATCAAGTTTACAATAATGGTAGAGAAAAGCTTCGCCCACAAATTATCATTGTCTAAGAGAAACTTACCCAGACACTACCAATATTTTGTCTTAAGAAAAAGCTTCAAATATTACTTGAGATACGTACAACAGCTGAATTTGTTTGAAAAGTAGCATCTTTGATATAAGATCTAAAAATATTTTTTTTTGCTGAATATATTTACCTTAATTTTTCGTTTTTTCTGTTCAAATCCTCCTTATTAATTTCCTCATTTTAATTTTGTTTTTTAAGGCTATTACTTTGTATAAAATTTATAAGTTTTTTAGCTCCGTATATCTAAACAAAAAAGCATGCATAATCTAATTGCCCAACAAAATACATATTTGTTTCGTAGGTTAAATGCACTTTCAATATTTGTTCCTGAGATAATTGCATCTGAAAAAACAAAAGTTCCTTTGTCGGTATAAGTACATGCTCTTTAATCAATGAGTAAATATTAATATATTATTCTTGCACAGACTGTTTATATTAAACAGGAAGTTATATGGTAATATTTAAGAAATGCAAAGAAAACTACAACCTTTTTTTAATTGATGCATGATTTAAATAAGATCTGAGGTAATTGACTAAATTTAATTTTTTTACTGAAGGCCGCTCAGCTTGGGCATCAATCAAAAGTTGGTTCTATGCATTTGTTTGTATGATAATTTTAATTGTCGGTACTAAAAGAATCAAATTTGAGATAGATCTGCGGTAGCGAAACTTTTTTGTGTGCAATAGTGAAGTACTCAAGTTTTGTTGCAAGGCACACATATTGAGAAAAATTAAAAAAGGAGCTCTCAAAAGATACTAACCAGGGAAGGTCACGATATGTTGTCGCTAGAATCTGATCAAGGTTGTATTTATTGCATCAAGAACATCAAAAGTAAATGTTTTGCAGAGTTATACGTGCCACTGGCCATTTCGTTCGGAAAAATGGGTGTAAAACTGAAAAGTTGAATAATAAAAGTAATTTTTGCAATCGCGTTGGCCATTAAACCGTCAGAGATAAAATAAATTCTTTTATTTACCCATGCGCGCATCCTTTGCAATTAAAATGGTGCAAAGTTTTTGAAAAAATCTTAAACGGTTCCGGAGAAAAACGTCAAAAACGAAACCCCTGCAAAAGCGCTGTTATTTGAGACGTTGTACCTATAACTAAATCCATGCGACTTGCATAGGCGTTTAACATAGGGAAACCGTTTTTACAAGGGTCTCGTTTTTCGCGTTTTTCTCGGAACCGTGTAAGATTTCAAAAAAATTTCACCATTTTACTTGCAAAGGATGGGCAAATTGGTAAATAGAAGAATTTAGATTTTATCACTGACGGTTTCATAGCCAACGCGATCGCAAAAATTACCTTTATTATTCAACTTCTTAGTTTTTCGCCTATTTGTCCGAAGAAAATGGCCAGTGGCACGTAACACTCTGCAAAACATTTAGTTTTGATGTTTTTGATGCAATAAACACAGCCTTGATCAGATTCTAGCGACAAAATATCGTGACCCTCCCACGAGTATTTAATTCAGTGTATATACCAATTCTTACGTTTAGCTCAGAAACTTGGGCACTAACAAAAAGCAAAAACCAAGAATACAGACGCAGGAGATGAGATATTTTGGAGGAATAAAAGGATGTAGACTAATTGATAAGCTAAGCAACGAAAAATCCAGAAAAAGCCTAGGAGTAAAAGACAAAATAAAAGATGGCGACAAACCAATTACTACTACGCATGCCAAAAAGCAAGTACGCAAAAATGGGATAGAAACTAAGTTTGAGGCAAAAAGAAGAAGATAAAAATCAAGAACAAAATGGGAAAACTAAGTGAGACACGGAGTAAAAGAAAAAGGATAGACAGATATGGAGAAACATAATTAAAATCTTGAAAAATAAACCTCAACACAAAAGGTTCAAGAGAGCCCAAATAAGAAGAAGATTCCAGGAGCAATTTTTTTTTAAACGTTTTCAGGTCAAACAAAATTTGGTAATTAAGTACAGTACAAGAGAGAAACTGTCATTTCTGTATTTCATGGAAAGTTAGATTGCTGAATTATTTGCCCCCGTATGAAGGAATAATATCTGCAAGAACTGTGAAGCAAAAAGATGAAACGCCACAAATTAAGAGGATAAAACTTCCCCAAACAAACTTCTAGGAGCATGAAGATTATTAGTTGAATTTTTCATGCTTTAGGACCACATTTTATAAGACTGGGTATAAAGGGAGCAGAATACGACACCCCCGGGGCCTCAGGCGATATAACATAGTGTCCCCAACTTTACTTACTCCATCGCTGATCTGTTGCGCCAGCATGGCCAACCGCCAGCAACAAACAGACCTAACAAGTTTTAAAGTAGTTGTTAACAACTTTCCTAACCAACGTATATCAAGTTGCGCGCTAAACTTAAACTATGATAATAGGGTTAAGGAGGAAACGTACGTTTGCGAGAAAACGAGATAGTGTAAATCATCATTTATATTCGTTACTGTGCGGCTGTTAGATTTTATCGATGCAGTGGAAACAGGTAAACGAATCAAGATGAGCATGTCCCATTGTACGTATGTGTATGTTGATTGCATGTACTGCTTGTGAAATATGATTTCACATAGGAATGTTAAGTGTGACAGGACATGCATGGTTAACATGCAACCGGATATAGCGCTACGTTAATCGTGGACAATTAAGTGTTTCAAAGAGGGAATACCAAATAAATCAATATTCGCAGCTTTCACGAAATATTTTTGGTTCTTTGTGAAGCAATTTTTCATTTCCAACAAGCTGGCCCATTTTCCAAATTAAACTCTTTTTTTATTTTACCAACAACATTTTTATTTCATTCGCAAGTTTGTTGCTTGGTAACATCACAAAATAGGCAGTCTAAAATGTGGTGTTCTGAATTTAAAGCACCAACAAGCGCTGTTTAAGTTAAGGGTCGTTATTTTATTACAGTTTATTCTAGATTGACAAAATTAACATAATAATTTTACCCACTTACCCCAAGTCATTAAGCTTTTAATTTAAATAGCTTAAACTTCCTAATGGCTTAACTACATTTTCTTAATATCATAAATTTTGGTATTTTATTTAGTTTACAAGTTCATTGAAAACTTCAAAGATTTTTATCAAAACAACGTCGTAAATATAATTGTATTATTACATTGTGTCCTGAAATTGACTGGCTTTGTTGGAAGAAAATTATCTCCTTCTTCTTAATCGGGTTCTCCTGTATTTTCGGTGCCAGGATAGGTTTTTCTGTCTCCATATCATTGACTAACTGTGGCACATCTCTCCAGCTGACTTATTTTTCTTCTCGTCTATGTCACTTCGTTGTTTAATTTTGTTCATGGTCCTATTACTTCCGCGGAGGTGGTCAGCTTTCGGGTTCCTGTACAGCAACCTATTGGTCTATTGTACCCTCTGGTGATAGGCGTAAAGAAGTCCTGTGTTTTTGAAAAACTCCAGGATTTTCTTTAAGGTGTTTTTCATAACTCTTCTTGGTTGTCTTTTTCCATCCCCAGAAGTCTACGCCGATAGTGCGTGAATCCTTGACACTGGCATATTACGTGAAGAGGAGTTTCTTCTTCTTCACCACATCCTCTGCATATATCGGTCTTTGAGAGCCCTAATATATGGAAGTGTTTAGCCCACAGTGTTCTGTGGCTGCTCTGATGTCTACTCTGCTCATCCTGAGTATTTCGTTTGACTTTTATTTGGAGACCATTGTTCTTGGTCTTTCTCTACTTCTTTTTCCATCCCATTTTGGCGTACCTGCTTTCTGGTATGCGTAGTTGATGTCCCATTTTAATTGGTTTGTCTCCAACTTTTCGTTATAACCATAGTCTTTTTTTTATACTAATGCTCATATTGTCTCTTCTTAATGTATCTGCCCATACCTCCAGATTATGTAGCGACCTTTCCGTGTTTAGCCACTAGCACCACATCATCTACAAAGGCCAGTTCAGACTCTTCCCCCAGTAGGCTTTCGTTGTTTTTATTTTGCGCTCCTTAATTATTAGCATTATAAAAGCAGGACCTAAAGTGCCCTCTTGTCTTAGTCCCTTTGTTGTTTTAAATTCTTGGGAACTACTGTTGTGGGTTCGACATAATTTCTACTACTCTTGTAAAAAAAAAAAATAATTGTAGCTATTAACCTACATTCGAGAAAATTATTTTAAACAATTTTCCCTAACAAGTTATTAATAAAATCATGGATTCATATTTTCCCTATATTATTTATATTTTTACCTTCCATCTTTGATTGCCTAAAACAGTTTCCGATTTTAGAATTATATTTTTTGGTATTTTTTCCGTTCATGCTCTGCTGTTCAGCATAAGGTCAATTTTCCTTTGATAAAATTAAATTTCCTTTAAATTCTCAATGCAGAAAGTCAATGTTCGCGTAACAAAATATTGCCTTAGGGTTTGTTAAGGAAACAGGATTAAAACTGTACTTCGCGAGAAAAAAAAAACAACGCAAAATTTAATTTTCAAATTCGGTATCCAGTTAACTCGACGAGACCCAAAAAAAGGTGTAGTCCGTTGACTGGAGAGTGTACTAGTAGATTTATATTAGATTTATATCGAACCGTGCTAAAGTTAACCGTAACAGTTTCCGAACTTAATTTCCCTGTAACAGTTGCTGGAGATACGATGTTCTTTTAAAAAGCAAACACGATAAACCGCATTTTAATTAGAAATGCACAAACTCTGGCGTAAAATTAATGCTTCAATTGAAACTATTAAACTTCCTTTGCGCCTTAGATATTTGGTTTTAATCTGTGTCTTTCTAGAAGTTGCTGGCAAAAGTTTTGTGCCTTATCTGTCTAAATATACTCGATCTTTTAGGGACTAAAATAATTTTTCCTCCATGAAATTCAGTTGTCTTATAAGAACGTAATATGAGATTTTTTTATGTTTAAGCCAATATTAATAATTGTGTTTGCGTTTGTACGAATATACGAGGTGCATCCAGAAATTAAATACCAACCACTGCAAAAGGAGGTGGAGATATAAGTCTTGCAAAGAAACCCAATAGTTTCCAAGTGATGTAAGTTTTGAGGTGATGAAGTTTTTGCGTTTTCTCCATCAAACTTATGCTGCTTCTAGTGGCATAATTTTGAAGTAATAAATTTCCCACTTGGTTGCTATTTAGAGATCACCTTCTAGAGGGTATTTCTGGTATTAGTCCAAAATGGAAGGTTTAAAATTTACACGATGTAAATGTAAAAGAGTATTTAAAGGTGTAATTAATACAGCTTTTTTTACTTTGTAAACCAACCTCGTATTTAAAAAAACTTTTTTTTTTAAATTTTGCACAAAGCAATAATTATAGGCATATCAACTAAACTTTGCAGTTGGCCATCTGTAAATACATGTATGATAAATTAGGTTATTACTGTCTTATCATGTAAATTAAACCACAGCTAACTTATTGACAAACGTAAAAAGCTAAAGTAAGTAGGATTGACAAATACATAGACAAATCCTAAAGCCATAAAATCTCGGTAAATTTCAAGAAGCTTGATGCTCTCACAAGATTATTGTTCAAATAATTCACGTGAGAAGACAGGAAGATGCCGTATATCACGTTAGGATGTTCATATCGCATTAGAGAAAAGTAAACTCGATGGAAAACACAAAAAAAATCAAATAAAAGTAGCATAACGCGTTATAACGACCTTTCGTCTCGCGTATACTTCATATTTTATTCTTTATAGTTTTACTCACACCGAGCCATCACTGTCATTTGCAGCTTTATCTTGCACTAGTACACGTGAAGCTCGCAAGAAGAAGAAGCTCAGCGCACTGTAACTGGGGGCTATTTATTTTGAACGTAATAATCCTGATAATAAATTACGTTTTCAGATATTTACAGGAAGCAGTACAGAAACGTTAAAAAAACAGCGTATAAATCACGTTCTAAAATCAAATATGAAATTTGTCGGTGAACTTTTGATGCCGCCTCCACCGTTTGCAAAACGTAAATGACATTCACTACTATGTAAAAAGTTTTGTATTCAATACTATTATGTTGATTTTATTTTCTAGATAAAATATATGATTGATGATGGGTAGTAGGTATTTCGCCTATCGTATTCATCAACTCCTGTCACGTTAAAGTCACTAATTGTACACACAAAGCATCGTGACGTGAATTATAGTAACCAAAAATTTTATATCTTTTCCTAGAGATGCTAAACCCAGAAATACCCGCACTCTTCGACAGTAGCGCGTTAACTTTCAATTTCTTTTTCCTTCACTGTAAGCTTCTGTTTTTGCTGGAATTTTGGTAATCTTTGAGGTTCTTTTTGTGTGTGTTACCCTAAAAATACTATACCAATCTTATCAACCCCACACGAGTGAAGGTTTTTGTAAAATATCTATAAACTTTTGTTATTTCCAATCTGTTCTGTAATTGAACAATAAGTAAATGTTTGAAAGGGATAAAAAAATGATGATATGTAAAGGAGAATTCTCTTTTTACGTTAAACTAGTTATAAATATAAAATAGATAAATAAAACGACTATTTTGTATTTCTTCTTAATCGGTTCCTCTTGTACCTTTCGGTGTAGAGGTATGCTTTTCCAACTCAAGTTTCTCCACTCCTTTCTATCGTTAGATAATTGTGGAACATCTTTCCAGCTGACTCATTTTTCTTCTAGTCTCTGTCTCACTTCTTCTTTCCATTTTATTCTTGGTCTTCCTCTATTTCTTTTTCCCTCCATCTGCATTTTCCATCCTATTTTCGCGTATCTACCTTCTGGCATGCGTAGTAGATGTCCAAGCCATCTTAATTGATTCGTCTCCACCTTAATATCTGTTACACCCAAGTTATTTCGATTTTTTCGTTACTGATTTTATCAATCAGTCTACATCCCTCTATTCTTCGCAGAAATCTCATTTCCTGTGCCTGTATTTGTTTTTGTTTTAGTGTTATTGTTCAAGTTTCTAAGCTACGTGAGATTGGGTACGTACACTGCATTAAAAACTCGCGTCTTAGTTTCTTTTCATATCTCCTTCTTGCTTAACAAACATTTATTAGGTGATAATATAATGTAAATCTTGTAGGAAGATCTTACGGTCTAAATTTCCAGTAAATTTCTTGCTAGTTTATTTGCGTGCACGTCAATTCTGTTTTGGTATTTTTTGTGGATATTTTTAATTTCTTCTTGAATTGCAATAAATTGAAGTTCGCGTTAAATAATAAAGTTTGGGACATACCTAGGAGCATCAACCATGATTCGCAAAACTTTATTTTGAAACCTCTTAATGATTTCAATATGGGAGGTACTAGTAGTCCCCACAACTGGTCCAAATCGGTTTCACTATGGCCTTTTGTATAAGAAATTTACTTTCTATGGACAGTTGTGATGTTCGTCCTATCATCCAGTTCAGTTTGATAAAGTTAAGCACCAAGCTGATTTCTCATGGTTCAGATGTGTTAACGCCGGGTCAATCTTCTGTCAAGATGCATTCCTAGGTATTTAGCTCCATTGACCTGTGGAAGTTGACAAACATTAATAGTTACACCAATATTTCAAATTCTTACAGGAGTTGACACCATAAGTAGAAGATATTGTTGAAAAACAATATCTTCTATTAATAGTTACTGTCGGGCAAGTCTCTCTTCTGAGTGTGAATATAACATGTGCCGATTTTGTTTCGTTAACTCACAATCTCTTAAGCCAGGATTGTATTTGTCCAAGTGCTTTGTAGATTATTGAAAGCAATAATGAGATCTACATGTGATGCCAAGATGTGGGACAGACCTTGTGTAAGAAATTATAGTGCAGACTTAATTTCTTGTGACTTGCACATCCTTGTACCACCAAAACACTTAAAAAGTACCAATTTGTTTGGAACGCAAAGAAAATATAATTTTTTTCCTATTAATCTATGAGGAACTATATAATTCTTTGAAACATCCAACGTTTGCTCGCTTGTAGTTGATAATTTGGCTTTGCGGAGCTCAATAATCTCTTAATTTCAAGCAGAACTAATGGAAAACGAACTTTTAGACAAAAAATTCAGTGAAAATTTCCAATAATTCCCCCAAACCCATATCTCTTAGAGAATACTTAAACTATTACGTATACATCAGAAGAACCGACACAGATTTAAACTCTTGTTTGATTTGTTTTGTGGTTAGACCTTATTCTTTCACATAACCGCAACTCTATGTCGTTGAAAAATGTGTCGCTTCATGTCAACCAAATTAAAAATATAGTTAATACATTGTAAGATACAATTTATTTGCGCGAATGTCTCAAACTCAGGAGGGTGTCTTCAGACCACCATTGATTGGAATCCCTAGGACGATCTCGGGCATCTTAAACAATAATTACACCACAGGTTCTCTTAAGAATATATTTACGAAAGAAATCAGGTATTTAAAACAAAAATAACGTTGTTATTTTTCGGTAATTAAAGATTCTTTAAAATTGTGTTGCAGTATTTTATATTTCCAATTCTTTTTATCCACATGGGTTTCTAAATATTGTAGCTGGCGTATCTCTTGTTATTTCACGTTAATGTCAAACACGCCATTATTCCAATAAACGTATTTCATTTCATGTATTCTGTAAGCATATTTAATACAAGGATAATCACATCGTATCGCAGTTACTGATCTTACAAAATTTGAGGTAAGGGTTGACATTAATAGGGTTTTTTTTTTCAACAAGACGTTACGTCGAATTTATCCGTCTTGGATGGAAGGCAGGCCGCGTTATAAATAAAGCAGGCAAGCTTTTTTTTTTGTTATTAAGGCCGTCCGCAAACAATGGAGGTTGTATGCCTCGAATCTTCTTCATCGTTATTGGCCACTTATTCCCTACCTTTTTGGATTGTGTTCTATTATGTAAAGATATGGCATCCCATTGTTGCGTTTATAATGCCAAAATAATTTTTTCCTATTAATCTTAACAAAGTGTAGTTCAAGATTTTGGATATGTGCCTTTGCATCATTTTTATAAGCATGTTTATGTGTAATTGCTTTACAAAAAATAACAGTGAAAACCTTTTTTTGATAAAAACGTTGTTTGAAGCTTGCTCTACCAGTGCATAATTTTTATAAAATTCTCAACAATAAAAAATGCTATAAAATGATATAGCAGACGTATTTAGTCGAAGTAATACAGGGAGCCAATTTTTCTAACCTGTTACCCACACAAAAGGTTAGAAAAATGGTCACCCTGTATTCGCTTAATTTACTGTCAGTTTATTACGCGCCATCGAATAAATATCGCTGTGACAATTAATGTAGTACGTAACTCATGAACTAATACCAATTTGATGTGTTATTAAAAAGTTATGGGCAGCCTTCTGTGGGGAATTATGTGCAAAATAATGCAGCCTTTAAAACATTAGTATATAATTTTGCTTTGTTATAAAAATTCCAAGATAATTGCATTGGAATCTCCATAACTATTACAAAAAAAAATCACTTAACTATCAATATACAGTCAGGGTCTATTCTCTTTGTCCTCTTTATTGCGCTAAATTGCTGGCAAATGACGATCACGAAGGTTGCTTGATCGTAAATTAAAATTTCTAATAAAAGTTTTGATTTCCATTAGCCTTCTGCCGGGATATATTTCGATAATCATCAATTCTCCGTGATTAACATGTGATGCACGCTTGTCTGAGATGTAAAAAAATATATTTAATACACTGTGATTACTTTTAATTTATTCACGACGCGTCTTCGTACGTAGATCGTTTTGTTATTAGCAGATTTCTATGAATTGCAATACCGGCTCTTAAAACATTTAAAAATTGTGTCTGATTGTCTATGGGTGTCGTGTTTTCGACTGCTATAAAATTTAATGCAAATTTTGGTTTCGAGGATTCGTACGTAGTTATTTTTTAGTCCCATAGTACGCAGTTGTATAGACAGGACGTTCTCAGACAAACAAGGAATGCTAAACAGAAGATACTTAGTTAATATAAGTGTGTCAATAAAAACAATAACATTAATTTAAAATAAATACTAATGTGCATATTGGGTCAGATTTATTTAGAATGCATTGATGACGATAACTGTTAAGCAACGTTTGAATTAATAACAATTTCATACGCAGAATTGGTAGGGTTTTTCGTTTAATTATGTGGTATGGAAATTTGTTGTCGTGTGTGTTCCTCCGGTATAAACTAAATTACGTGAGCATGCAACACTATACATTCTTATAGTTTGGAACGTAAATGACCCGTAAAACTTAGACGTAATATATTGGTTGAGTTTTATCTGTGCAAAATAGCAACAGCACTGAAGATGTCTCATAGAGAGACAGACAAAACGTAGCTTACGTTAATTTTTTCAACTAATTACCATCCTAGAACGCAGAAACCTTATTTGTTCCTTCCAACTTATACAGTGCCGCATTTACGTGTACAAGCAAATATAAATTTGTTCCTTGTCTCATGGTTCGTTGTTTGCATGTCTGTATTTTTATTTTTGCAAACCTATTTGTATGTCGCCACAGAAACGAACTGATATGTTTATATCGAAATGTAATATCGTCTTGTTCGAAGAATGGATCGGTAGAAACAAGAACTCATTAATCTAAACATTTCGTAAGTAGGTCAGCAAGTTTCATTTTGCATCAACTCAGTTTCTTGTTGCACGTTTTTCAGACATGAACTTTGAAAATTAGTATTTACACGCGAATAATTTACTTCCTTTGAAGCTGCTGAATTCATGCATTAAGTTAGATTAAATTATTTCAAACGTACTTTAATTCAAATTTTTTTTAAACGGTTTTTTATAAATAAGTTTAAAATTTGTATGGTGAACCAATTTTTTTTGCCTTTATTCACATTCAGGAAAAATATTTAATTGGATTTAAAATTTTCAATGAATCTGTTCGCAAAATTTGTTTTAAAAACAGTAAAGGTTGTTGCATATACAGTATTAGAAACTATTGGGTGATTCAAACTGTTTAAGTCCAAATTTTTACCGGCTATCAAAGCTTCAGATATGTTTCAAAACTAGTGGTTTATGCAAGACAGAGCTCACCCACACGGCGCAGCTACTGTATTCGACTACTATTAAAACATTTTGGTGGAGGAACTGAAAGCTAAGTAGATTTGCCTCCCTATCGCTCTAATTTTAACATTTGCGACCTTTTCCTGTAGCGTTTACCTAAAAATAACAGATGATCAGCACAAAAAATTGATGGGAATCACCCGCGGCTTCCTAAAGGTTGACCTGACCTATGTCAAAACAAAAAAATTATTTTGTCATATGCAATATTACATCGTGTTTAAATCGTTTGTATAGATTATAGATAGTCTTCACAGAAAGAACTATGGGCCAAGATTATATTTTGCCAGGTGTTCTATTGCAAAAAAAACACTGAATTTTCCTTCTAATAACTTTCCATTCTTTTCTTTTTGTAAACTGCTCTAAAAATGCTGCTTTATCGAAATATGTCGACGTGTAACGACTTTTTATTGGATGTTTTTTGATAGTTTGTAGTATTGATCCCTCTTATGAAATGATAATCCTAAATACTGACTTTTTTCCGATATTGGATTACAAATTTAGTTTTATGCACTTTGGCGTTGAGCCAAATGGATTGAGCTCACTTGCTGCATCGTCAATTCGAATTTTGCATTTCTTGCAGCTCTAAAAACATAATAAACGTTGCAGATACTGATTGAGTGGGTGTTTGGTCTTATTTATTTGTGGTTTTTAGATTTCATTTCCAAGAACAAAGGTTTTTAATTACTTGATTTATTTATCAACACTTTAAGCGACAATTTTCTTTTACTAATTGCTTCTGTTATTACTGCTCCATCAATATTTTTATCCTTAAAATCGTCCAAGCTTGGAATAATTGCATTCGCGGATTCAAATTTCCAAAAGTTTTTATAATTTAGAAAGTTTAACGTAGCGTTTGTTGTTATATTTCATTTGAAAATGAGTTTAACGAATTAGGTTTAACCGATTCGAGTTAGCTTCACTGTACATTTTTAATGAACAAGTACATTAACCTCCAACTTTTTATTTATAATTGGATCAACAAATTTCTCTTACTATCCCTAATGAACAAATGGTTAAATATGCTTTACGAAAAATTAAAATTTTAAAACCGATCAAAAATCGGAAGTTATTTAAAATGTTTCGGAATTATATGTAATAACTTACTTCATAAAACGCCTACACAATATCACTTATCACATTATCATGCGGGATTATATCGACAATAAATTACTCATCATAAAAATAATCAAGGGAGTACTTTTGAATACTCTCCAACATCTCCAAATCTCACCCCTTTTGATTTTTGGCGTGAGAATATTAAATAGTTTTTAAAATTGCAAACCACTAGCGTTGGTCAAAACATGGGCTACAATACAACAGAAACAAAAAAATTCGTCTACGCTATGGCTTTCAGTTTGTAGACCCGTTCTAGACAGATGTCGCTCGTGAATTTACGTTTTGGTAGGCTTTTGAACGTCTTCTTCTTAATCGGTTCCTCTTGTACCTTTCGGTGTCGAGGTATGCTTTTCTAATTCTGTGTTATGTTTCTTTACTCTTGCCTATCGTTAACTAATTATGGCACATCTCTCCAGCTAACTCCTTCTTTTTCTAGTCTCTGCCTCACTTCTTTTTCCCAAATTATTCTTGTCTTCCTCTATTTCTTTTTCCCTCCATCTTCATTTTCCATCCTATTTTCGCGCATCTACTTTCTGGCATGTGTAGTAGATGTCCAAGACTTCTTAATTGATTCTTCTCCATCTTTTTCTTAATATTTGTTACTTCTAAGTTTTTTCGAATTTTTCGTTACTGATTTTATCGATCAGTCTACATTCCTCTATTATCCTTTAAGAGCTAACGTGCGGTCTCAGAGACCGACGGAACCGAATTATTCCGATAAATGACAGATGGATTCGAATATTGTGCTCGGTGTGTCAGTAGCTTCATATTATTTGTAAATGTTGCTTTTGCCAAAACGGCAGCAGAAATGCGTGTATAGTTTTTTAACTACATCAAATTTCGGTCTCAGAGACCGACGTTAGCCTTGGTGTAATTAAAGTAAAGGTAATGGATCTGCTGGTTTAGTGTATTATTTTAAGTAATAATTATCCTAATAGTGTAAAAATCAATTACGAACAACAACAAAATTACTTGCAAAGACTTTTTGAAGAATTTTTTAGAGACACTAGGTATGGAGTTTCTTGAGCCACATGCAAGACGCAGAGCACTTGCAAAATATCTACCCAAGACGCCTTCAAGAAATTTTTCAAATAACACTGAATGTTTCAAATAATGAACAGGCACATGGACGCTGCTTTTACTGCAGTAGTAAAAAAAGTAGAAAAACCAAATATAAGTGCTATATATGCAATAAGTTTAGGTGTATGGAACACATAAAAGGCATATATTATGTGTAGAATGCTCTGCAATTATATAGTACTTTTTATAGTGAAAAGTTACATTATACTATAAATACTTTTTTGTGCTAAACCTGAATTTTACTTAATTTATAATGTAAATAACCTATTTCAGATGTTTTTTCTTTATTTTTTTAATTTTTTGTTTGTTTTTGTTTCATTTAAAAAATATGTATACGTTTTTGTAAGGGTTTTTTTACATAGTTTTTTTTTTTTTGTAAAAAACGAGCGAAATAATTATTTTTTTAAATTTAAATTGTTTTTATATACAGTCTACTACATGTCTTATAAATTTCAGATTAAAATTATTTAAAAAACATATTTTTTTGTTATATTTTATTTTCGGTCTGTGAGACCGACGTTAGCCTTTATGTTCAAATTAAAAACGTTAGCCCTGAAAGATTATTCTTAAAATTCTCATTCCTTTACCTGTATTCTTTGTTTTTATTTGTGTGTTAGTGTCCAAGTTTCTGAACTGTACGTGAGAATGGGTACATACACTGCATTTAAAACTCGCGTCTTAGTTTCTTTTGATATCTCCTTTTTACTTATCAAACATTTATTAGTGGCGTAGTAAAATTTCGTCGCTACCGCTATTCCAGTATTCAGATCTTCCTCCTATTTACCATCCTCTTCAATTATTGTTCCTAAATATTTAAAATTCGCTTCCTGCTCTATCTTTTTTTGGTGTAGCATAATTGTAACTGGTTCATGATTTTTCCCTAGCCTTTGTCTTTGTTATATTAATATTCATATTATATCTACTTAGTATATCTGTCCATACTTTTGAACATTTAAACTATATTTGTTATTTTCAAGAATTGCCTGGCTAAAAAATGTGGTAAAAAATACATATCCTGGTGTATACATTTATAAGTTTTTTAAATGTGTTTTGATAATTTATTACACCTTTTATATTAAGTCAAAAACAATTTTTTTAAATTGTTCCATTTTAACACCAAAAACGTTTGTGTTATTAAGATAAAGCTTATAGTGCCAAGTTAATATCCATATGGAGATCAACAAGTAAATTATGGAGTCCAGTCTGCAGAACAAACAATTTTTTTATGCACTTGAAATATTGGACCACCCGCCTTTACCATAATTTATAACAAATGAACGTCACAACAAAAGGAATTGTAGCATTTATTCTTGTATGTATTATTTATATTTGCTCATATTTTTGTAAATTAACATAACAGACGTATTTAAAGCAATTTATTATTGCTTACTGGTAGACACCACACAGTCTTCTGCGTGATAATTTTATTTTTGTTTTAATAGACATTTAGATATTATTTATATGTGACTATACAAACATAATCAACCAGAGTTCTCTAATTAAATTGATGAGTTGTTTGTCCCTTTTTTGTATGTGTGTACTCTTTAATTTATTTAATCAGTGTACGATGAATAATACCTACTGTTGTTTTAAAGACATGCCTTGTTAAACAGATTAAAAAACCGTTGAAAATTCTTCTGTTGCATTGTTTTGTATATCATATCTTTAAGAGTAGATCTCGAGATGATGACTGCGCATCAAACAGACATTGAATTAAATCGAGCCTAAATTTTCACCTGTCAGTACGAGATACCGATCAAATCAGTAGTTGAATTCAACTTAACGTACTAGGCCTTATCGATAAGCGACGTTTTATGTTCGATGCTGCCGTTTACGCAACTGAAAACGATTGTCACTGATTTATCTTGCTGTTAAACAGTTATCTCGGAAAATGATTACGATTATCGTTACTTCTTTGTTCCTTGTCATGACGTCTATGCGTTTTTAATGGTATTTACTTTCGCGTTCGTTCCCTAGTTGTGGACAGTTTTTATGGACTTTTGAGAAGTTGACAAAAAAATAATTATACGTTGATTTTGTATAATAATTTAATCTTACCAGGGACCTTCCCGATAAGTTGTCGCTAGAATCTGATCAAGACTGTGTTTATTGCATCAAGAACATCAAAAATAAATTTTATGCGGAGTTATACGTGCCACTGGCCATTTACTTCTACAGTAATAAATAGCAAAAATTGCGCCAAAAATCAAAAAAAAATATTTCACACTAAATATGAAGTGGATTAAATTTTCATTACCTTCAGGTTGATATTTATGGCAGAGAACGCATTTATTTATAGGGTGCAGGAAAATTCAATGTAGAAGACGTTACCATCAATAATAACTTGATAGTTGACAATTTTATCAGCGTTCCAGGAAGATAATGCTCGTCTGACACAAATTCCAATTGAATTAGCTCTAATTTGGTGTCAGATTGTTGACCTTTCCTAATCGATTTTGTTATTATAGCATAGACTAAACTTTTTATCTATTATAGCTTCGTGAGCTGCTGCATATATTATTTATTAATTTTATTTGTCACGATTTCAGCATCCACATAACTCATACTTAAATTTGTATTAGGATAATCAGCGGCGCCTTTCAAGTTTTGGGTCAAATTCAGTTCAAGGGCGAGTGCCTATATTATTTTGCCTATAAACGGGGGCCGTCATTTGCGATGTGTTGTGCGAGATTGATAATTGTTCGTTATCTCGCGAGAGGTTTAATTAATTTAAATTAGTTTGTGATAGTAAGCGTGTCCTTGTACAGATGTATATTAATCCTGTTAAAAAGGTTGCAGACGATAAATTTATTTAATATTATTTGTGCTGTCAACATTCACAATAAGCTGTTATTTAATTAGGAATATCTTAACCAATAAATTTAGAAACGATACATTAAACCTATACAAAAAAATTAATGTAGTTTTTAAATTAAGCATAAAAATCTGTATAATTTTGTTCTATTTTAATAAATAACCAAGTTATAATTAATTTTCAAAAACGATGAAATTTCATGTCAAATAGACACCGATATAAAAAATCTGTTTACATAGGCTTTTTCCAATATCAGATTTTCGCTAACTAATACGATAACCGAGATACCACTTAAAACATTCGAATTTGGTCCACCCCTGTACCGGGTAGGCAAATTTCGATGTTTTCATAGGGAATCTCGGTAACTATAAGATGTATCGAAAAACGGACCCCGCTTTCTTGATCTCTTTTATCGAGGAAAAGTTAATGGTGAAAACTAAAATTGGTTATCGTCTTTTGTTTTCGAGTTATCACCGATAACTCGATTTTTCGACTTTTCGTTTTATGACTATATCTCGCTTGTTTATGAAAATAAAGAAAAATAATTTTGACTTTCTAGAAGCACTTTTTTGATAAGAATGCAGTGGCGTAGGCACTTTTTCAAAAAAAAAGTTCGCAATTGGAGTTGTGTCATGAAGTCGTATTTTTTTAAATAGAACCCATAGTTGGCTGTGGCATCACGAGAAAGAGGATTTTTCCCCATTCCAATAATATATATCATGTGGGGTCGATTTATTCATTTTCCTTACATTATAGCAAAAATTAGGTAATTTTTCGTATTTTATTATTTTCTAGTAGTAGGCTTATCTTATTAAGAATATACCCGATAAAACAAACTGTCATTCTGTTGTTTTAACGATAATTTGGCAGAAACAATTGCGTTTAATTGTTGATTGTTTATATTTTTGCATTTTAAAAACACGAATGTACGAATGTAAAAAGGATGATATGTTTAAATGTTCTATACAAAGTAATAATAATTCTGAAGCTGCAAGTGAAACATAATCCCAGAAGTATCTGTTAACACATTTATTAATCCATAAGGAAAGGGTTTTACAATAATTATAAACAATTGAAAGTAAATAATAGTGCAAATCACACCAAGACATTGAGTAAAAGTTAGTCAATGTTACATTTGTAAATATTGCATATTATTGTTTTTCTACTACTACTACCGTACATGCATAGTAAGTGAGTCCTAACGCACGGTAAGCAAAACGCACACTTGGCTAGAAAGATCGAAGTATCCTTACGTCAAACACTGCCTGCATGCATAGTAATCGTGTTATAACGCACGGTAAGCAAAACCCACACTTGTCTAGAAATGTCAAAGCAGACTTACGTTAAAATTGACAAGACAACGTAATTACATGTGCATATTAGCCAAAAAGCCGTTATTATTATATGTATTATGTGTTCGTAGAAAAAGTAAGCTAGATAACACGAGTTGTAAAGCAATTACGCACTCGTGCGTAATATGCTTCTTACCTCATTATACTCGTATAATATACAATTTTACTATAGTGGTGTGGTTATTACAAACAAATCGATTACAATTACAGCACTTTTTGGCAGTTTTTTTGTAAAATTTTCAAATTTCTGAGTCTCATTGTAATCCTGCAGTGGCAACAGATGCATCCAATGGCATTTGAAAAATTGTGACGACCACGTGGGGTAAATTAGTGACCCCAATCCAAAGATTATTTTTTAAAAGGGTACTTTCAATTTTGTTTTAGGAAAAAAACATAGTTATGCAATGTGAAATAGTGTAAAACTCAGCTAGAAGATTAATAGAAGTACAATAAATTTTTCCCTCCAAATATTCACCAAAAAAATTGACGTTGGGGTCGTTTTGATGCCTCACGTGGTCATCCGAAGGTTAAATTTGAAATTTTTAACGAAATTTATGTTGTTTAACTTTTAAATGATTAGCGACATTAAATTTTTCTGATAATATTCACTAATTACTAATTAAACATATAAACATTGTGATTACGGCACGTATGAATAATGTTCGCGTACCGCAAGATTGATAGTGGCGGCTAAAAATACTCCAATTAGCCTACTTTGGGTTTTGTTCGCCAGAATATGATTAATGAATTCCCGATCTCACCGAGACCGGTACATTGTTCTCGGTTATTATATCTGCAAAAATGCGAATCAAGAATAATGCTCGCCTGATGTTATATTATATTTCTTGAAATTAGATTAATGAATGTATAATTAAGTTGAAATTGCTTAATTGCAGCGTTTCACTAATACTGCAAAACGATTATAGCGAAATGGTTTTGTTTAAAATCTTGTTGTTAGCGGCAAAACCGCAATTTGATAGTCCGAAATTAAATTATCCACACACCATATTAATATGAAATCCCTGAAAGTTTATACAAAATTAAATTAGTTTTATATTCGCAATGTATTTGTTTCTGCACATGTTTTATGTAACATAAAGTTATACATTTCCAGCATAGGGATCTCGTTTATTATAAGAGATGCAGGTTTGCTTAAATTAGATGAATTATTCCCAAGTGTGATAGGAGCTACAATCAATTTTTAAAATTTCAAAATTTCTCTTACTTCAGATGTTATAGGTTAAAATATAAAAATGTCGATTTTCTTTTTTCTCTCATAACTTTTTTACTTTATTCATTTGTATGTCGTGTCGTTTTAAAACACATATTCGCGAATAATTTTTTAACTGCATAAGATATTGACTTGAAATTTTCAGGACATGTTTATTATGCTTATCTACAACAAAAAACTGATTTAGGAAACGATCCAATATTTTGTTTGTAAGAAAGTTCAAAAATTAACTCAAAAAAGCATCATTTCTTAATTTTTATATCGTTTTAAAACACATATTCGCGAATAATTTTTTAACTGTTTAAGATATTGACTTGAAATTTTCAGGATATGTTTATCATGCTTATCTACAACGAAAACCTGATTTAGGAAACGATCCAATATTTTGTTTGTAAGAAAATTCAAAAATTAACTCAAAAAAGCAAAATTTCTTAATTTGTATGTCGTGTCGTTTTAAAACACATATTCGCGAATAATTTTTTAACTGCTTAAGATATTGACTTGAAATTTTCAGGACATGTTTATCATGCTTATCTACAACGAAAACCTGATTTAGGAAACGATCCAATATTTTGTTTGTAAGAAAATTCAAAAATTAACTCAAAAAAGCAAAATTTCTTAATTTGTATGTCGTGTCGTTTTAAAACACATATTCGCGAATAATTTTTTAACTGTTTAAGATATTGACTTGAAATTTTCAGGACATGTTTATCATGCTTATCTACAACGAAAACCTGATTTAGGAAACGATCCAATATTTTGTTTGTAAGAAAATTCAAAAATTAACTCAAAAAAGCAAAATTTCTTAATTTGTATGTCGTGTCGTTTTAAAACACATATTCGCGAATAATTTTTTAACTGCTTAAGATATTGACTTGAAATTTTCAGGACATGTTTATCATGCTTATCTACAACGAAAACCTGATTTAGGAAACGATCCAATATTTTGTTTGTAAGAAAATTCAAAAATTAACTCAAAAAAGCAAAATTTCTTAATTTGTATGTCGTGTCGTTTTAAAACACATATTCGCGAATAATTTTTTAACTGTTTAAGATATTGACTTGAAATTTTCAGGACATGTTTATCATGCTTATCTACAACTAAAACCTGATTTAGGAAACGATCCAATATTTTGTTTGTAAGAAAGTTCAAAAATTAACTCAAAAAAGCAACATTTCTTAATTTGTATGTCGTTTTAAAACACATATTCCCGAATAATTTTTTAACTGTTTAAGGTATTGACTTGAAATTTTCAGGACATGTTTATCTTGCTTATCTACAACGAAAACCCGATTTAGGAAACGATCCAATATTTTGTTTGTAAGAAAGTTCAAGAATTAACTCAAAAAAGCAAAAATTTTTAAATTTTTATATCGTTTTAAAACACATATTCGCGAATAATTTTTTAACTGCTTAAGATATTGACTTGAAATTTTCAGGACATGTTTATCATGCTTATCTACAACGAAAACCTGATTTAGGAAACGATCCAATATTTTGTTTGTAAGAAAGTTCAACAATTAACTCAAAAAAGCAAAATTTCTTAATTTTTATATCGTTTTAAAACACATATTCCCGAATAATTTTTTAACTGTTTAAGATATTGACTTGAAATTTTTAGGACATGTTTATCTTGCCTATCTACAACGAAAACCCGATTTAGGAAACGATCCAATATTTTGTTTGTAAGAAAGTTCAAAAATTAACTCAAAAAAGCAAAATTTCTTAATTTTTATATCGTTTTAAAACACATATTCGCGAATAATTTTTTAACTGTTTAAGATATTGACTTGAAATTTTCAGGACATGTTTATCATGCTTATCTACAACTAAAACCTGATTTAGGAAACGATCCAATATTTTGTTTGTAAGAAAGTTCAAAAATTAACTCAAAAAAGCAACATTTCTTAATTTGTATGTCGTTTTAAAACACATATTCCCGAATAATTTTTTAACTGTTTAAGATATTGACTTGAAATTTTCAGGACATGTTTATCATGCTTATCTACAACGAAAACCTGATTTAGGAAACGATCCAATATTTTGTTTGTAAGAAAGTTCAAAAATTAACTCAAAAAAGCAACATTTCTTAATTTGTATGTCGTTTTAAAACACATATTCCCGAATAATTTTTTAACTGTTTAAGATATTGACTTGAAATTTTCAGGACATGTTTATCTTGCTTATCTACAACGAAAACCCGATTTAGGAAACGATCCAATATTTTGTTTGTAAGAAAGTTCAAAAATTAACTCAAAAAAGCAAAATTTCTTAATTTTTATATCGTTTTAAAACACATTTTCGCGAATAATTTTTTAACTGTTTAAGATATTGACTTGAAATTTTCAGGACATGTTTATCATGCTTATCTACAACGAAAACCTGATTTAGGAAACGATCCAATATTTTGTTTGTAAGAAAGTTCAAAAATTAACTCAAAAAAGCAACATGTCTTAATTTGTATGTCCTGTCGTTTTAAAACACATATTCGCGAATAATTTTTTAACTGCTTAAGATATTCTTCGTTTTTTCTTATGGGCCGCGAAGTTGGCTATGGAATAGTTAAATGTGCTTTTTATTCTCTTCTAAATGACGTATTACTTGCTATAGCTATTTTTATAATTAAGTCACAAAATGAAGAAAAATCGTATTTTACCCTTCACTTATCAAGCTAAATAAAAACAAAAAACATCTAATTAAATGTCAAATGACAGTTACCATTGTCTGCGGTATCATTTGTTAGAATTTTATATTATTGTTGTGTAATTCGATAGTCTTTGTAGTAATTGTTATAATGATGGCTACATTTAAGAGTAGCGAAAAATTTGACATGTTTGAGGTGCTACATTCTTTACCATAAAAACTGTGTAGTATTTTTTAAGTAATACGTTTAATTGAGAACCAAATGCTATCCTAATTGTACCGATATTATCGGGCTCTTTTTTTTATTTTAACTATGATTTTTTATTTGTGTAACTAATTCTTTGTTTTTCTTTCTTTCAGGTAAGTGAATTCCCCGATGATACGTTTTGCGACCTGCAAATTGCTGGGTTCTGTAAATTAAGGTACCATATTTTGATTTAGCTTATTCGATTCTGTCTAGAGATATTTGAAGACACCGGTATGTTATTATAAGTTAATTGAATATAGAAGGTTGCTTCTACGCTTGCTGTCTGCGCAATATATTTTGTTTAGATAGTGTTTTTTGGCTTAGAATATTGCGAAGTGTATGTATATTACGCAACAGCGTAATGTTAAAGGGTTGATAAATTTCAATATTTGCTTCCAAGAACCCCTATGTAATCTAAGATACAGCCATACAGGGTGAACCAAATTCGAATGTTTTACGGGGTATCTCGGTTACCGTAATAGTTAGCGAAAACCTGATATTGGGCTATTTTTTTGTTTGAGAAAAGAACGTCTATGTAATCAGATATTCTTTATTCATTTTGACTTTACAGAACAAAAATTAAATTTCATCATTTTCGAAAATATACTATAACCTCTTTACCACTATTTGAGTGATTTGTTATTTATAACTTTTTTTAAATACCCTGAATAAGTTTCTTTATTTATTTTGGACGTAGATTTAATGATACATTTATTTTCTTTACACACACTATCACTTCCTACATCTGCGAAATTTGGCACAGTTTACATCGTATTTATTTGGTAATTAACATCCAGTTCTTTTACTTGAATACATAAAACGCGTCGAATATAGTAAGTAGTGCAGGTGATCAGTTTAGTGCCCACCGATGCAAAATCAAAGTGAACCCAGTAAAACGCCAAAATATACAAACGGCTTCTATTTTGATCTTGTGATTTACGGAGCTGCGCGAAATGTGTTTTCTTGACCAACATTCTGAGTTTTATAAATGTGTGTGTATTTATGCTTTCTTTATTGCCTCTTTTAGTACATTATTTGATGGCTAAAATTATTGGGTTAACGGTTTAACAGGGCAAGAGGTGAAAGCTTTGTTTAGGATCTGAAAACCACCTAAAAATTTTCGGTATTACCTAATCCAAATAATACTAACGTATAACTTTCCAATTTTTTTTTAATTCTACGCCCAGCAGGTTTTTTCTTAATTTAGTTGTTTCACTTATTTTTATAAATTACCGTCAGTTTACCTTTAATTTCGTATTAATTTGACATAATTATAACAAATTTGCTAAAAAGACTATCGAATTAGGTACACAACAATAATATGAAATTATAATAAATGATACTTGCCACACATCACGTGAAACAAATGCATTATTGCACGAGACATTCCCTGGTCGTGTAATCTCCAGTTCGGGCGACCAGAATTGACAGCCTAAATCGTGCGATTTGACGCCTTTGGACTTCTTTCTCTGGAGCTTTTTGGTCAAAAGTGTATATCAACAAGCCAACGATCACACAAGCCCTAAAGGAGGAGATTAGACGCGGTATCACTGAAATCCAGTCATAGTTATGCCAAAAGAATGAAAATGTGCCAGCAAAGTCGAGGAGAGCATTTATCAGATGTGTTGTTCCATACATAATTCCCACATGTCTACTGATTAAATCAAAAATTCGGTATTTTCTGAAAAAAAAAACTGTTTTATTTACAATTTAAATTTTCCGCTCTTTTTGGGACACCCATTATAAGTTCTGTACAGAATTATGCAATATGTCATACAGCCGTAAGCATGACCCAACCAGTAAAGTATTTAACATACATTGTTACATTTTTTTGTAAATAACTTAAGTACACTTTCCAGCAACATTTGCATATGTCACTATCAGTAGCCTACTTGAATTTAACAAGTATTTTCAGTAGGCGCGAAAGATTTTTATCAATGATGGAGAAACTTCAATTCGCTTAAGCATAAATATTACAATAGGATACAATACACCGTAATAATAATGTATAAATCAACATTTTTTTATTGGTAAGGTGGACAAGTATTCATAGAAAAATGTTGAATGGGATAAATAAGGTCTTCGGCCATGACTTCCTTTGCATTGCATTGCTTCGTAACTACTGTTAGCAATTACAGTTGGTTACCTAATGTAATGTTACAGGATGTCCATAGTTTAATTTTTGAAATTCAACAAAGAGTTTGCCACAACGGCAAGATTTTTTGCATTTTTTTTTGGTAATAATCCATGAAAAAAGGTAACTTGGGTCGATATTTAAATGAAAAATTGATTTTAATTTTGAAACTGGAATATGGGACACTTAGTATATCTCATTTTGTTTAAATAATGCATAATTAGAATTGTAAATTATTTGCGTTACCACAATCTGACCGCTGCTAACTCATTACGCACGACAGACGTAATTTTACGGTTATTAAAGTCGAGACAACTTTTCTATACTTAAATTTATATATGTATAAAATTAATGTGCACTTTTTAAAAAGGAAAACTTTAATCCGATCTTTGGTTAATTAACATTTCTCGAGTTTGCAGTTAATTGACACTAAGTGCCTTACTTTTAAAATCGTGCAGTATTTGTTCATTGGAATGACATATTCGAACCAGGTTGAAAGAACCAAAATGTCTCTAGAACCGGTTATTTAATCCCCGTTAAATAAAATGGTTCATTTGCAAATTTGTGGTTATTTTATTACACTCTGAGGTTTGCGTTGTAATTGCTTGATGTACACAGAACTTTTACTTAAATGTATTAAGCAATTATCGTTGAAGCACTAACAATTTGCGGTGCATATGCATACTAAAAACTGTATATTTTTAATGAGTTCCTTCAACTTTTAATTGTTTTTAAAAACATGCAGGGTGTTCCAAATTCGAAACATTTACTAGTTTTCCTGAAGTGAACTGGTAACTGTGTTCATATTTTATAATCCATAGACGCTATAGACGTTGTTCAAAAATCTTATTTTTTTATTTTTCTTAATTTTCTCGGATACCGTTTGAGATATTTCCAATTTCTCTTCGGACTATTAATAAGCACATAATTTATCTTCGTTGCCAAGCTTAAATTTATACACAAGATCCCGATGCTTAAACCTGTATAGTTTAAACATATTTAAAATAAAACCCTAAAAAGTATTCTCAATACATTTACCTTGACCCCCGCATTGAGTTGTGATTTATGCATAACAAAACTTTGTTTAAGCCACACACATTAATAAGTAACGAAATTTTATTCATGAGATGAACATTTGCCGTTTTAACGCAACTTATATTCGAATTTCTCTCAGGTACGATATGATCAATTGCGTATATTAAGTCTACATTTTGCCGTAAATATCGTAAAGTATGTGCAATGGCACTTTCTAAACGGTAACATTGTCTTCCCTGCGCCATCATGATTTGCATGTTTCAATTTATTACTCGTAATTTGTTGCTTAAGGGTTTAAAGTAAATAAAACTTGCAATAATGTTGATTAATGGCAACATTTTCAGGTCACGTTTGTGACGTTGAAAGATGACTTTAATAAAGTTATTTTCAGTTTAAAAATTCGTAACGACTTCATATAAAAACTTATTGCATCCAGCGAAAAATAGGGTGAGGAAAGCGAATGGAGACGAAATTACAGCAGGTATACATGACAAACAACAGTAAAAGATGAAAATTCTAGTTACATATGGGACACAGATGCGGGTTTAAGATTTGAAATTAATTTATTGTAAAAATAAAATTATTAAACAGGCATACCAAGCAAATCCGATTACAGCAGTGTTTAGTTTAACTCTAAATCTCTTAATTTAACACTACACTGCACTGTTTTAATATTTTTAGTCTAATCTAGTCTAGTTTATTAGTATGTATTAGTAAATTTATTGTATAAAATATATAATATAATATTTTATAATTTATCTAAAACAATTAAACATTACTTATTTACTAAAATAATCTTTTTAGACTGCAATATTTTATGTTAATTTTCTTTTAAAAAAATAACGGCCACACAAAAATATGGCCTGTTTTGTTTTTAATAAAACTGAATAATGTTGACTTCAACTGTTTAAACGCATTTTAGACGGTAACTTTATATGAAATATTGAAGTATATTGCCATGTGTGGGTACTAGGGTTTCTTTCCCGGGATCCCGGGATCCCGGTCCATTTTAAGCTATTTTATATTTCCCGGGAAATGCTTTTTGTCCCGGGAATTCCCAGGATTTTAAAAAAGTGTTGCTTTCGTTTATTTTGTGCTAAGATCTTTGTAATACTATCATAACTTAACAGAATTTTATGCTTAAAATGTCTTTACTAACAGTAAATTATGGAAAAACTTCAAAATAATTTTTCTCTTTTAGTATGGCGCAAAGAAGCCCGGTCTCCATTACAAAGTTAATATCTTCAAAATACTTTTACAGTTTTATTTTTGTGTACCCTGATAATTCAAAGCAAAATAGCTTATAAATTAAATTTTATTGATAATAACGATGTTTCTTTGCTGCTAGATGCTCTTAAGACAATTTCACCTACATTAATAGAGACTGAGAGAGCATTTTATGCATCAGGACTTTTTGTTAATGAATTAAGAAAAAAACTAATTGACTGAAGCATAGATCACCTTTGTTTTCTTAAATCACATTACAAAAATTCATTGTAAACATTATATTATTGTATTCATAAATATGAAATAGCAATAGAAAGGTTATAATTCCCAAATGTATGTTTCTCTCACCAATATTATTGAATTATTTGTAATAAACGTGGAGCAATATGTATTACATATATGACTTAGAGTTGTTTTTAAGTAATAAACCGCTCCCTTAATTTTTTGGGTTATTTATTTAAAAATATTGACATAATTTATTACATCCCGGGATCCCGGGAAATCCCGGGACAAAGGCCGATTTCTTCCCGGAATCCCGGGACAAGCAAAATGGTCAAATATGAGAAACCCTAGTGGGTACCTACTGGTATAAAAAGCTAATTTGAATGTTTGTTGAACCTAAGCCCACGGTAAAACGAACAATAATATTTTTTTTCTTTCAATTAATATTTTCATTTTTCTTATATGGCGTATTGAGGGCGAGGGAATTTATCTCTCGGATTTTGTAGGAGGTAAACTGCAAATAAATTCATTAGGATGAAAATGTGTACGTAAATTTATAATAAAAAAATATACTTTATTGCTAGTTTCACTACTACTATTTTAAAATGTAGTATTTTATCTTTTTAGTTTTATTTTTGCCTAACACATTTGCACAAAAATAATCACAGACTTTTGTAACACTATTGTTTTTTATAGTATTGCATATCGTACAACATTCACTCTTTAAATGGCATTTATTAGCTTGCCTAGGTATATTAAACTATATTAAACTAATCAGCACATGATATTTTACCAAAATACATCTGACTATAAGTTGTAAGATATATATTTTTGTACAAAAATTGGGACACTTAGCATGTTCTACAGACATTTGTGTACAGAATTATGTGTACAATTACAACTCGTATTAAACAAGCTATGATAAATAAGAAAAGCTATTATTTTAACTGTTTTTTAACATAAACCTAGTGGTAATATATCGATATTTATATGAGTAAAAAAATATATATAGCCCTATCTTATTAAGGACAAAAACCAATCCAAAAAATGTCTGTAATGTTTTTCTGTATCTTCTCGTTTAAGCGAGATATTTATCATTTTTGAATATTGCCAAATATCGGTTTTTTGCTATATTTCGAAAATTAAAAAAGATATCAAAAATCTGTTTACGGCAATGAATTGCTCTCTAAAAAAAAGAATCAAGACTACGTACTTAGTTGTTTTATATCTCTGATAATAACCGAGATACCCTGTATGTGCATCGAAAATAGACCACCCTGTACACCTAAATACGAGCAAAAATTAAAGCCCTCATAATGTAAATTATTTCTGGTGGAAAAATGTCTGGTGTTATTCTCGTAACCAGTTGACTTTTCATTATTTACGTTTTTCTACCAATATTCTTTAACCTAAACGATAGGCTATTGCTTACAAATTATGGTGAAGATTGGATTTAGAAACGTTAGCATCTGCCACGAGTGATATCAAATCCATCAACGTCAAACTGCTGTGTCACGCTTTTCAATCACGATTCTACCGACTTTTGATATCTTTTTTTGTTCTTCTGTCGCGTAATTTATGAAACCACTTCTAGTAACAAAAAGAAACTACATGATTGTGTTTACATCGGCTTTAAAGATAAACACAAAAAATGATTGTTTTAAAGCTGTCTGCTTTTATTTTTATTGGTTTTAATGTTAATTTATTCCGTGTTTTATGGATTAAACGCCCCGTGCGAGTGTTCGTGGCTCAAAGATTCAGACAACTCGGTGCTGAAACAACAAAACTATTCGTACATAGAGGGACTTTATAAATTAGTGGTGGGTTGCAACATTACATTGCTTCAGAACGATATTAGATAAGACGAAGTCTGTTTCAGCACATTTAAAGAGACTTGCCATGTACCTGTAATAAAACTGCAGTGTATACTTCTTTTCAAAATTAGCGAGTTTGTAAAAGTAGCCATGTTAATGCAGGATTTGGTTCAAACTCTAGTTACTTGTACGATATCTCGGTAACTACAACCAGGGCCTTTCAGAGAAAACACGAGGCCCGGGGCAGTGTGACTAAAAAAAGGTCTTCGCTTTCTTGAATTGTTTTAAAATCCGTCCCGGTTCACACTGATGACTCTCGCAATTTTTTTAAAATTCGTTCAGTTTTTTACAGATTGAGTTAAACATTGTGAGGCGCCCTAAAGTTGTCAGGCTCGGGGCATTTGCCCCTTTTGATAGGAAGGAACAAAAATTAAGGCAGATCGAAGATAAAAAGCTAAATTTTGTACTTCTATAAAACAAGACTTTAAAAATAGTAGCTTTATTGGTGCAATGTTACCAACATTAACAGTGAGATACTTTTCCAGCAAAATATTAACATCAAACCCTTCCTCGTTATCACTACTAAAGTTACTGCAACAAACACGATTTTAAGTCTGTTATCTGTAGAAACTTCCGCCTGTTTGTACTTTGTAGTCACTGAAGATAGTTGCTAGACATTTCATTAGTCAAGTTGCTAGTTTCAGTATATGTGATCTAGTTTCGATAAACACTGCAATACCCCAAAGACGTTGCTCCATCAGAGTTAGATTACAAATAAATAGACTTCCGACTTCCTATTTATACTTGAACGTTTTAATTGCAGCTTTGTTACACAAAACTGTAATACTATTGGGGATCTGAAGTGGTTTAATAACGTGAACTGTGTAAACATTACATAACCAAAATTAGTTAGGCTTGAATAACAGTTTTGCGTTGCGTATTACCTATATTAGCGACAGACGTGATAAATATAAAATATATCCCGCGAGACGGTAAATTTATATACTCAGCAACTCTTTAGCCGAAACAAAATGATCACGTTTAAGAAGCTACTCGCTTTATTACTTTTAATTTAGTGGCTACAACAAAATCTAATGAACGAATCGCAAGGGTAAAATATATTTCAATGTTTTGTTGTAAATGTTGTTGCCCTGTGGATTTATTTTGGTAAATGGTGTTAGATATCAGTTAAAACTGCATCGCATCGAATTTTTAACTTAACTTTGAGGTTAGCACCGACCATTTAAAGCTACAACTCTAAGTTAACTACGAGGTGGAGTGTTTTATGCAACAGAACCTTCAGTTTATTTTGCTTAAATGCCAAGATATTTATGACATGCTTTATTTTGTTAAATTTGTCGATCCACAATCTTTTCCAGTTTTTTTTGTGTTGAGGTACAGAGCACTTGCTCAAGTATTTCGTTTAATTTTAGCGTTGAACACAGTTGGAGAATAGTTTTGGAGTCCATTACGAAAAGGTGATGTAACAAGAAGTGTTGTTAAATAGTTCTGGGCAAGTTTTAAACAGTCTGGTAGCTTCAAAAGAACTTCTACAAACTCATGGCAATTATTAAGGTAAGTACACACGCTAGAGAAAAGTCTCGCAACTCGGGTCTATAGACAGGGTGTTGCTGTGTGAACAGCTCGATAGATCGGTGCCGCTAGATCGACCCTCGGCAAGTTTTGGTCTAGTTAGAGGGTCGTGTGAATACCTCAAATATTTGTCTCGTCACTCGCTCTAAACAGATCCAAACGTTTGGAAATTTATGCTAGACTGCCTATGCGTCCCTTCGTCACGATTTAAAAATCAACTACAGTACTTATAGAAAATTTATACTGATATTGTGCGACGTTTTTCACAAATAACTTTCTATTTTAATTTGAAAAAAGGCAATAAATCAACACTAAAGTTTTTAATCGAATAGTAAAAAAACGTAACATTGTCAAATGACAACTTCTAAAATTTTAGTATACCTACATCATTTTAAAATTGTAGCTTGTTCAAACCTCGGTAATAATTGGTCAAATCGAATTGGATATTATTTATGACAAGTAATTTGGTATTTCCAAGCACGCATTGTTGTAAAATTCAAATTTTAGAAACTTATTTTATTTAAAATGATTCAGTTAACAGTAATAAATGCTATTTCCTTTACTATTGAATTGAGCTATAAGCTATAAACAAACAAAGATATATTTAAATGAGGTTCAACCCATTCGTACTGAAACTGAATGAATATAGTTTCTGTATTCTAGGAAGTCGAATCCTATTGTTTATCACGGATTTTCCGAACATGTGTTTCAGGTACAAAACCCTATCTATAATACTTTGACCAATCAGAGCTTTATGATAACATTCATGTAATTATTTGAAATTTAAGATGAGCAAAAATTTTTTTTTCGACTTCAGTGAATATAGTTTTTACGTATTTTGAAGGGCATCTTTTTTAAAGTGTATCATAAAATAAATTATTGCTAAGGAGTTCAATTGCCAAATAGGTTTAAGTTTTCCATACCGATTTTAATATTTTTATAGTAGGGTCCGACCTTTTTCAAAAATAACATTCCATTTGAACTTGAACTAGCGCAATACATAATGATGAACTTTTTAAATAAATAGTTAAAAAAAACTTCGAGTTGTAATTCTGTGGTATACAATAATTTAATATTATAGTTTGCATAAACCCTATTATAATATAATCGTTTAATTCCCTATAATTTTAAATTCAAAATAATACACGGCACTTTTCTCGAACTGGCATTTCGATAATGAATTGAACAGAGAGCAAATACCGAAGAGAGAGCAAACAGCGCAACACTCGTGTGAACACCCTGGCAAGTAGTTGCAGCTAGGGCTGAGGTGAGGGGTGTCCCGACGTCACGGTCGAAACAAAAATTGCATTACGTGTGAACACGCGCTAGTTCAGTTTAGAGACTTGTGTCGCAACTTTACTCTAGCGTGTGTACTTACCTTTAGTCTGCTTTAGAACTTCGCTTGGGGTTTCGCATTAGGTAGATTACAATATAAAATTAAGAAATCGTTAATTTTTTGGTTAAATAATCGTGCAAGCTTCAATATGCGAAATTTGAGGTAGACACAAAATAATTTTATTGTAAAAAATAAGTCTGTATTAACCCATTAAGTACCAAATTATATTGGTTATTTTAATATTATTTTTTTTAATATATTTTTTTAATTTTGAGTAAAAAAGTACCAAAAAACTATTTTGTACATTGTTGATGGTTAAAAGATGTTACTTTCCAAGTTATAACATATTCTGAGATATTTGAATAATTGAAGAAAAAAAAATTCCACGCTGTCCTAAGGATTATACGGTTCAATAAATGAATCGTTTTTCTACATAATCTTGAAGCTGTAAGCAATAATTCCAGTGGTGATGTACCCATCTCGTTATGTCCTCTTTGTGGACTAATTCGTCGAGTTTGCAAAATAATCGTCTTTAGCCGCTACGAGCTTCTTTCTCATTTGATGACAAATTTTGTCCTGCCAAGTGATTTTTTTAGATGGAAAAAAGAGGAAGCCAAATCGAGATGATAAAATTGATATCGTCTCTTTCGCTTTAATTACCTGTCTTCCTTTTCCTTAATGCCTACATCGATCCACGCACCTTCATTTTAGGATTTTTATTTTGCACTTTGGAAACACTTTCTGTCATTTTCATCTTTATTGCACATTTTATCTTTGCTATGCACACCTCCACAATGGTTCACAGGTTTTCAATCGGGTTTAAATCTGTTGAATTTCCTTGCCATATCTGGCATTCAAATTATTTTTTTTTGGGCAAAGAAGTACGTAAAGATACTTTTCCCAGCGAATTTGGCCGTGTACCTACCTCATGATGTTCGAAATATCAATTTTTTTATGTTGAAACACACCCTGATATTTTGTGTTGTCAAGATCTTGCTACAAAATATATTTATTTAATTTTAATGCACAACCCAAATAATATTTTTTATTGGATCGTCCAGTATATCGACGTTTACTGCAATTGTTGAATTTTAATTGTTGAATGATTTTTAAAACCGTATGGATATTAACATAAATTTGACGAAACTTATAGGCGCCCAGAAATTATAACGTGATTTTATGTTCCATAAAATATTAATCGATATCTTGTAGTCATAGTAATCTGTGTTATCAGCATTCGTGCTACAGAAATGAAAAGTAAACATTAAGAAAACGTGCCTTATTTGAAATCACAGCATCTCTAGATGTATTTCCTGCTGAGACCGCTAAAAAAATCTCTCTTAGCGAAATATGCTGCCGATTTATTTATTTTTTGTCGATTCGTATAAACACCGGTACTGCAAATGTGCAGCAAATTTTATGACGACGTAATAGCACCGCGTTAATGCTGATCAGGAAATGCTTTTAACTAAAATACATCGGTAAACATCTATAAATTATTAATATTGTGACATAGTGCAGGCTTTGACGTGCTGATTGCAACGGTCGCGTCCCGGAAGTTGTCGGTCCGTCAGGGAACGAATACGTTGGAAAACAAACAACGTTTCTAATTAAAGCTTGATGTGTGCACCCTGATAAGCCACGTCAAAGTCTGTTACAATTAACTTCTCTGCCGTTTTCCAGTTAATATAACGTTAATAAGTAATGGTCATCTGAACTGGAAATTGCTGTTTATTTCAGAGGTAACTATGACGAATTACACCTAGGGTTTGGGAAGATTCGGTCTTTTTAGATTCGACGAATCCGAATCGAATCCACGATTATTTTACGAATCCGAATCCGGATCCGAATCCAGTTCTAAAATTAAATGAATTGTAGTGCCATAAAAATTATTGTACGTATGGTGTTTAAAGTTCGCGCAAATTTTAAAATTACAGGCGATTTACAATATTTGTCAGCGGTTGTCAGTTTTGTCAGTAGCGCATCAATGGGTTTTACTAACACGGTGTTAAGTTAATTCATGTTTATATTAATAATTCAAACGGCCTTCAATCAGTTAAAATGGCACTGTATTTCATTGTTAAAGTATGAAGTAAAATAACAAGTATATTAGTATACAGGGTGTTTTACTTTTCCATGGGACACTATTACTATCTCCGTAAATAATGAAAATACAAGGTTGATCAAATGGGACAAAAGTTAGCTATTTAGGGGTGTATTTTAAACCAGATCTTGTTTTGTTTAAAAATTCCATGGCTTGCGTGATATAACGAAAAAACCGAAATCGATCAAAATTTTTAAAACTTAAATATCTCAGCTATTGTTGCTAATACAAAAACGCCAAAGGAAAAAAGTTTTGTACATTTGGTTTGCTATAAGATGGCAACAGTCAGATTTTTTTTATGAATTACCGTGCGAGATATTTGACAAACCAACTTTTTTTTGAATGGCAATCGTAGTAGGTGATGACTGATTTAAAGATTATTTTTTTCTCTTTACAATGATATAATATTTTGTATGTCTATTTTCAAAAATAAGCGAAATAACCTAAAAAAATGCAAAATCTTAAGATAAAAATCAAGGTTATTTTTTTGCTTCGGCTTCAGAGAAGTTCTCTCTGAATTGGTTGACCTTGGTTTAATTGTTATGATTGCTCGATATACTTTTTCTAAATAGTTCGTTCTAATTTTGGCATTTGAAAATAATGCATTTTTTTAAGTAGGCAAATTTATCTTGAGACTTTGGTAATATAAGGCATTTTACCGTTTCCAATATATGATTAAGCTCTTCTTCCATCGTTAACAACTGAACGTCATCTGCAGTATTCCGCAATCACCCTCTGTTGATTGCTCTGTTTCTTCATTTTTGTCTTCTCCGTCAAACAATCGTTTCGTAGGTAATACTTGTTGCAAAATTAAGTATTTTCTCTGAAGTTGTGGTAGCATTAATGAGACCTAATCCGAGATTCGTCGAATCTTAGACCGAATATCGAATCC
The DNA here is from genome assembly GCA_947652605.1 of Elmis aenea. Classification (NCBI taxonomy): domain Eukaryota; kingdom Metazoa; phylum Arthropoda; class Insecta; order Coleoptera; family Elmidae; genus Elmis; species Elmis aenea. The sequence continues at coordinate 63,926,470 of OX393577.1, forward strand.
GAATATTTGCTGTAGGATTCGGCGAATCCGAATCCGGGTACCCGGATCCGAAAAACCCTAATTACACCCCATGAAACAAAAAGATACCAAAAGAGCAATGAGATATGCTAAACGATTGTACTTTTATAAAAGAAACATTACCCCAAACTTAAATTAGAGGCTAGAGTATTTAATTCGTCGAGATTCTTATTTATTTCATTCGTCACTCCTCCTTAGGACTAATCTACAGGACTACTCAATCAGTGTTAGCCAAAATAAACGAAACACGGTCTTATTTTTGTTAAAAGTTGGTGCATGGTCTAAAACTAATATTTAGATGAAAAAAAGTTTAATAAAAAGTCATAGGACACTAGATTTTAGCGATTTTTGAAATATTCGCAGGAGTAAAGTGCCCTTAATTTAAGGGGTCTAGGAACATTCTTCGCCCACAATTCTTCTCCTCCACAATTCTTCGCCCACAATTCTTCGCCGCATACAAGCATATCAGAAATTTTATTTGTAAATCTGATTGTTTTTATTTATATACGTATATACGTAATTTTTACAGATTATTTTACATTAGCCTAAAGTTTTTTCTTGCATATTAATAGATACTTCTTCTTTTAATATTATGTTTAAAAATTGCTACATAAATAGCGTATGTTGTGACTTTTAATCTTGTTTATGTTATTAGAGTATGAATAAAAATTAAATTAACCAAAGCTAACCTGCCCTAACCTAACCTAATGTAAAATAATCTGTAAAAATTACGTTATAAATAAAAACAATCACATTTACAAACAAAATTTGTGATATGCTTGTATGCGGCGAAGAATTGTGGAGGCGAAGAATTGTGGCAAAGAAGAATTGTGTAGGCGAAGAATATTCCGGACACGTATTTTAAGAGATACAAAAACAATTTATGGGAAAAAGTTATTTAGAATCTAAAAATAAGGCTAAATTTAAATTTTAAGGGTCAAATTCAAATTTTTATTTTTTAAGAAATTTTAACATTCAAATAAATAGTCTGCAACAAATGGAAAAGTTTTTTATTATTGTTTTTCTCAGAAACTTTTATTCCTGATAAAAGTTGGTGCGTCGTCTAAAACTATTTTTAAGATAAAAAAAGTTTAATAAAAAGTCATAGGACACTAGATTTTAGCGATTTTTGAAATATTTCGCAGGAGTGCCTTTATTTTAAGAGATAATAAACAAATTTCATGGGAAAGAGTTATTTAAAAACTACAAATAAGGCTGGATTTAAATTTTGACGGTCAACTTTCAATTTATATTTTTTGAGAAATAGTAAGCACTATTGCGAATATTTCAAAAATCGCTAAAATATAGCGTCCTATGACTTTTTATCTTAAAATTAGTTTTAGACCATGCACCAACTTTTATGAACAATAAAATTTTCTGAGAAGTCAATAAAAAAAAACTTTCCATTTGTTGCAGATTTTGAATGTTAAAATATCTTAAAAAATAAAAATTTGAATTTGACTCTTAAAATTTAAATTTAGCCTAATTTTTAGATTCTTAATATCTTTTTCCCATATTTTTTTTTGTATCTCTTAAAATAAGGGCACCTTATTCTTGCGAATATATCAAAAATCGCTAAAATCTGGTGGCCTATGACTTTTTAATAAACTTTTTATAATCTTAAAACTTATTTTAGACCATGCATCAACTTTTATTAGAAATACAATCAATAATTTAAAAAAGATCCATATTTTGCAGACTTTTTGAATGACGTTGTAGTATTAAAAACATAAAATCAAATCGTTGACAGTTATCAACTCCAACACTCAACTTCGGTTGGTAGAATCAGCTAAGAGCTACAATTCGGTCACTTTATTACGTCACCTGGTTACCACATACATGGTATAGGAATTTTAGCGTTTTTATATATTAAATTCTTTTAATTCTTTCACATTTTTGCCATTGTTTTCGATTTTTTTAAATTGCATTCCACGCATATCTTAAATTGCCCGCCGTTTTTGCGATAGTCATTCATTTTTTGCATTTTTTACCTAATCATATTATTTTTCGGTTCTAAGCTAATGTCCAATAACGCTTTGCTATCTGCTGTTCTTAATAAATACTTCTTAGTTCATGTAAATCACGTCATCACTTGTTCTCTCTGACAAAATTATATTTTTACGAATAATTCTAATATTTTATTGTCAACTAACTGCAAATTTTCGTTTAAATTAAAATCTAAGCCCTTAACGTAAGGCAGTCTGAGCTTCAGTTGTTAAGTTGTTGCGAGTTCTTTTAATTTATAAACTTCACGTAGAAGAGATTCCCCTTGTTCCAGTGTAGACGATGGATTATAATGTCACAGGTACACATTAGTTTTGTTGTTTCGTTGAAGAAGGCATGCGACAGCTTCAAGCTTGGATTTTGTCACTGCATATGCACCGCTGAAACTTTATAAATGATCTTGCCTCGCCAGAAACGTAAGTGTCGTCTGTTCTGTAAGTGAAAGCTGTTGCAAAATGTCATTCACAGCTAGTGCGCGCTTGGGAAACTATTAAACTGCACACAGACAGATTGAATTGACACAACTTGTTGCATTTTTTATCAATATTTGTGGAGAAATCTTCGCATTCGTAATGATATTAACAAGGATTAAAAAATGTTAAAGTATTGATCGTTATTTTTTACTTCTAACGTGCGTTTTAAATATTTTTTGTTAATTATCTTTTTTTTTATCGTCCTGGAGTTGGAAACCTTAAAATTGATTTTAATAAAAAGACGATGTATAAGTTAGGACCAAGATGTTTAACGTGCTACGCACATCTCCGCCATAACTTGTTGTAAAGTACTATTTGCTACGACAGCCTAAAGCAGAGCTAAGTTGAAACCGGTAACTGCATACATACCCCTTACAGGGAACGCCGCCCCATCTATATTTGCCAAGTAAATATCCCTAAAACCCATTTGCTTGCGAGGTTGAGGATCTGGCAGTCGACTTTCAACGAAATTAGAATCCATCGACGTAAGGAGATTACGTGAAAATATGGACCTGTGTAAAAAATACTACGTTTTTTTTTCAAGGAAAACAGAAGTTTTTGTGCTTGATAGGAAAAGGTTATTGAAAACAAAAACGGAATTGACTCTTGCCATCTTTTATGAGGAATTAATTGCTTGCAAATGATTAAAAGAAAAAGGCAGTGCCAGCGATTTACTTTGACAAAATTGGGGTCTTTTCTGACAAAAATGTGTACGATTTCATATTTAGCTTACGTAACAGTTCGAGTTATATTGGAAGGAATTTTATTAGGCCAGAATTCAAAAACTTTTTGGGCTTATAGGTAAATGCTTTTTTGGAAACATTTGCATATATTTGTGTCGATCAGTTCCTTAATATCATGTAGTGAATAATAAGCTACCTTTTTTTTTGCGAAAATATATTTAGCACCAACAGAAGTCGATGTATTTTTCAAGCATGAAAAGTATTTCAAATATCTCACGAAATATTGTTGATGATGGTTCAAAAAAGACGAATCCTCTAAAGCTAAAATGTACTTTGGAAAAGTAAATAATTAAGTCTTCCGATATATTTAGACTGAAAGAAAATAGAACAAAAGTTTGTTTATTGTTTTTTTTTTCAATTTTGATTCTAAAACATGTTCATAGCTTCAAGGTGCTTTTGGCTTTATAAAATTTTTGATCATGAGATTCCAAATTTGTCTTATACTAAATAAAATTTTGGAAAACCGATGGCATTTTTTTACAATTTTTGTTTGTTAACATCAGGAACAGTAAAACTGCTCCAAGAAGTAAGACCAACAATTAGTATGTAATGTATCTGTTAAATCTTAAATCTAGGTTATTTAGCTAAGATCGGTCCAGCGACGTTTTTTAATTGTCTTTGTTATCCTTAAGGAAATATATACACCAACACTTGCACAATGCTCTGCTTTTACACAAACCACTAGGCAACTTCGAACGGCTTGGTTCTCTTCAGTCTTCGACATAGGTTCTGGTTGTCTAGCAGCTGGAAAGCTTCAGCATTTTCGTGTAGTTGAAGCCTATATTCATATTTCTTTGCAAATGTTTGATTTTTTCTCCAACCGTTAAAATGCCTAAGTCTTGATGAAGGGCGGAATTTCTGACAAACCAAGGAGCGTTAGGCATTTCATGTAACACCTTATTTTGGACGTTTGTATCTTATGTATATTTGTAATTTTTGCACACCCTTATAGCTGTATTCCATAAACCATGAAGGTCTAATAATTTGTTTGTAAATTAAAATTTTGTTATATAATGACAGTTTGGAATATTTACCAATAAGCCATCTGTATTGTCCGATTTTCATTTTAAACTCTTTTTTTCTTCTTAATATGTTCTTTCACCTCAATTTGGCAACCAGAGTCATACAGAGATATTTTGCAGTGTTTACGTATGGCACAATGGTTTCATTGATTGTTATTGCTGGAGAGTTTCTTAGTCATTTATTTGTAAAGTTGATATGAACGGATTTTGGTTTCATTTAGTTTAATTTCCCACTTTTTGATCCATTCGTGTATGGTATCACTAGCTGTTCATAGTTTTTGGGTGGAAATTATATCTGTTTTACGATACTCAAGTTGCTTTTTGATAAAGGGTATGATTTTATCTTTAAAATTATAGAATGTAGTCAATAATTCTGTTATTTTTTATCTTAAAAAAAATAAGTCTTTTAAGAATTTTCCAAATAATTCATGAATTAAAACAAATATTATTTATTTGTTAAACACCCCTTACTATACATTGTTGTGTTTCGATAACTTGACTTCGAACACAGCTATTGTGGATTTTATGTGCATCATATGATTTTGCCAGCCTGTCATCATCATCATCTTATTCGAAATGTACACATAACCAATAAGAAATAAGACATTTGCGTTGGTAATCTTTTTTAATTGACCGGATATTTCTTGAAACCGAACAGAAAATCAAATATAAATGCAAAATAATTTTCCATTTTAATTTTGTGATTTAGCTGCTCTGCTTCGTGTTAAAACAAAATTATTTTCTACGCTTTTCTTTAGTAGATAAGGCGCCGATCCCTTTAAACATATCTTCTAAGAGCTTATGTATACCAGTAATAGTTTGGTGTACATATTTTCGAATTTCGTAACTCTTAACGACCTTCACATGGCGTTAACATTCCTAAAATGACTCGGAAAATTTTCCGGCAGCTGCAATGGCACTAATTAGATCCACCGAATTAATTCTACACAGTTCCAGAAAATAAAACAAACCAAGATAGTATATGTTTAGATTTAGACGATACGAGATCCAATTACGTTTAGTTCTAAAGTGGTTTGCAGTGTACTGGGCGCATTTATAAGCAAATTAATTGATCCGTTCCGTTATAATTTGCCATTCGCAGTAATTTACTTGGAAACGAGTCACGGTGCACAGTTGGCATCCATGAGTTAAGTCTCACCATACCACAGATGTCTCCGATGAACGTGGTCATTCACGCGTGTCGAATAAATACGATTGACATCTGATCAGATGCAGATCATGTTCAGCCATTGGAACTGCGATCGCATAATCTAGTTGGCGGTTATTAAGCCCAAAGCTAGATCAAATATCTTGGTTTCACTAATTAAGATATTAAATTCATCAACGCGGAACTGCGGTCAAAAAAATATCAGCGAATCAACTCCGGAATTTGAGCATGCGGAATTCCTGATTTTTTTCGGAGTCGATTAGTTTGGTTGAGTTAATCAGCTTGGGGGATTGACTCAGGATCATGTTTTACATTTTTTTCTTGCCGCAAAATTGTAAAAAACATCTCTTGAGATGATTGGTGATCCTGCTTCTCGCTTGTCGATACTTTTTAGGTTTTTAGGTTGACAGGATTTTGTTGTATTTAGCTGTTAATTGTATGTCTTAGAGACCATCACGGCCTCTGTTATCCCTTTTGTTTTTGGACAGAGGCCCTACAAACTTTGTATATTATTAGACGGCGAAAGAATTACTTAAGATGGGAATCAAATTAAGATTCAAATTTTGATCTTCTTCTTCTGCTAGTCTTATGCCCGTTACGTCACTTCTCCTGCTCCTTCCATTTTTTTCTTGGTCAATGTGCGTTTCAGCTTTCTCTTCGTATACATATATTGGTATATTTGCTTCAGGATACGGGTATTTTTAATTTTTTCTAGCTGATCTATCCGTGTTGTTCTACATTCCTATATTTTGTAGTACATTTCGGTGTCGAAGTATATTTTCCTAGTTAATTTGTTTTTCCATCCCTGTCTATCATTGGCTAACTGGAATATCTCTCCAGCTGACTTTTTTCTTCTAGTCGATGTTTATTCTTAGTCATTCTCTATTTCTTTTCTCCTCAAATTTCGTTTTTCATTCCATTTTTTTGTGCCAACTTTCCTTTTTGCTAATAAAAAATTCCACATGTTTAGAGAAAACCCAAAACCTGCGGCCATAACCATGTGCGATTATTTCAATTTTCTCCAAAACAAGTTAATAATTTAATGTTTTCGTGAAGTTTATTAATATTTAAGCTGTCTCTATTGTACATTACATGTTTATTAACTGTGAATATATTCATGCATATATCGTGAAACATCAAAGGAATACCGAATAAATACTCTAACGAAGTGTAATAAGCGTAAAATCGGCCCCCAGACCTCATAACAAACGAATCTAGAACTGGGTCAAGTTGGACAAACTTTGGCTACACGTTAACATTTGCTAAATTTCTTTTCCGCCCTTCTTACTCACAAACATTTGCTACTGTATGGAAGTCCGCTATTGTTAACCCTGAAATATACATCGATGAGCAAGTATTACAAATTCATTTCTGTTTCAATATATTTTGTTCCGTATCATCAAATAACTTCAGGATAACGAATCTTTGTAAAGTTTTTTTTTCAGCTGACCTGATTATTTAGACCAATGATTCTTAACTTATTTAGCTACAGACCCCTTAAATTCTCAAAATTTGTTTTTGCATCTTCAGTTCAACTGCAGATCTGAGGCAAACAGTACAGTGCAGTAGAGTGCCTTTGAGTTCTGCACACGTAGAACTCGATGTGCAGAACTTAAGTCTCTCGCCCCCTGGAAGAACTTTTCGCCCACCAGGGGGTATAGCACCATTTGTTAAGAACCACTGATTTAGACCAATGTTTCGCTTTTTTAATTAACTAAAAGAATGTCGCGTACGACCTGTTTTAAACGTGAATTACCAGTTTTGGTACATTGGTACATGAATCTAATTTTTAATTACATTCAGTATATAAACAAATGCATTTAATAATAATAGACGTGGTATATAAAATAATGGCAACACTAATAAAAAAGAGAATGCAAATAATTATTGACCACGGACCAAATATTCACCATAAAAGAAGTAGGAACAACATGTTATGAGCACAGCATCCCACTTGCAGTACTGTTCATCGACTTCAGAAAAGCGTATGACTTGGTAAATAGACCCAGAATGCCCCAAATGCTGTAGGAGTTCAAGATACCAGCCAAACTAATCAGATTGCTTAAAATGACATTGGAAGGGACATCAAGCAGAATTTAGATCAAGGGGAAAACAACGGAAAAATTTGAGATAGGAACAGGGCTCAGATCCATTATTAGCCCTTATATTCAACGGTAGTTCTGGAAAAAATAATAAGGGACGGAAGACTGAACAGAGAGGGAACAATACTAAACAAAAGTCACCAACTCATAAGTTACGCCGATGATGTAGCTGTACTGGCAAGAACCTTGAAAGAACTAGAAGAGATCACAAGCAGAATGGCAGAAGGAGCACAAAAAAAGGGATTAAGGATAAACGAGATAAGACCAAGTTAATGAGAATAGGACAACAAACAATAGAAGACAGGCTAGTGGTAGGGGAATTTGAGGAACTAAATGAATTCGTGTGCTTAGAGACAGTAGTGCGCTCCTAGTGTGAGTAGTCACAAACAGAATGGAAGAAGAAAAAGACATGCATGAGAATACTAAAAGCCAACAAAAATGCAGGAGCTTTAAATAACCTAATATGAGCAAAACACTTATCTAGGAGCACCAAACTACGTTTGTAATAAGACAATACTAAGACCCACAGCGATCTATGGGTGTGAGACCTGGGTACTGAACAAAAATGCAAAGGAATCGCTAAGCTGATGGGAAAGATATTTAGGAAAATAGTGGGAGGGAAGATAACAGATGAGGGATATATAAGAAGAATGAACGAGGAGGTATATACAATTTTCAAAGAAGCGACCATAGACAAAGTCATAAATGCCAGAAGAATATAATCGTTAGGACATATTGAGAGAAGGGAGGACAGCCTGAGATAGCGTGAAAACCTTTATACAAGAAAAAAAGAGGAAGACCCTAGAAAAGATGGAGAGAAGCTGTGGAGGCATAACTAAGAGAGAAAAACATAATGGATTGGAGGAGGAAAGCGAAAGAGAGAAGATTGTGGAAGAATATTACAAAGCTTTGGGCCTAAACGGCCTGCAAAATAGCTTCTATATTATATAATAGTAATAAAATTGAACTTAAAAGGAAACCGCTTTCACGCATACTCCGCAATCAAAGAAATTATTAATTTATAACCCGTCTGATTAAATTCTGCAAACCTACTGCGAACGAATCAGGTGTAATATTATTAAACGTCGCATAAATAATCTTTTGACCTATTTATTACATCATGCAGCATTTTTACAACTTTAAATGACCCAGTATACGTTAGCGTGCCGCAGAACTTTTGTAATTAACTTCTAATCGAGACCTACCGGCGCGATAATAACAAGCATCGGGCCACTCGAAAAGTGATTACCGAGAGCAGGACGATTGAGACTGGACACCGCAATAAAATCGAGAATCTTTTTCTTGTTCGCACTTCAGCGACTACTTTCATGTCATGATATCGGAGGTAATATCGCTGTATTTTACACTTAAACTTATTAAAAATGTCGAGTATTTTACCTTAAACGGCAATCTTTAAATCTAACACGGAATCGTACGTTTACATTATTGGCTCATGTACAGTAATTAAAAAATATCAAAACCGCGATATAACTAAACAGAATTAATGAAAAACAGCACGTTTTATTTTTCCACTGCTGAAAATGGTTATTAGGGGATCACGTCATATTTTTCAATGATTAACGTTATTTTCTATTTACTACTATTTTTTAGTGTAAGATCATTGGACATGTATGGATGCACGTCAGCTTGAGAAAGTATAAATAGCGACTCAGATTAAATATTAGATAATGGTGTGCAGAATTTACAAACCCTCTAAACGTAGATTCACTTTTGAAAGAATTGGTAAACGCGCAAAGATTGAGGATAAATATTTATGGAAAAATTCCTAACACAATAAAAGTTTCTAGAATACAATTTTTATACAATATAATAAATGAAACATACTTATAGGTAAACTTTACCAACTTTTTTAATATACATTTTTGTACATTAAATAGTTTTCTTGGACAGACATACACCAGTACCTACATATGTCATGGTGACTAGTGTTTGAATGGAGAATACTGTGAGATAATATATCGTTCTGTTTCGCGCTACATTTCCCGGATTCGTCTCAGAATTAGTTGACAAGCTAATGCATCTTTTCATACACTTGCATGATATCTACAATTTTTTGCTTAAAAAAATGAAAGCAGAAGAGCATCCACCGCACACAATGTGTGATTTTTGGTTATTTTGGCCTTACTTGCACTTTTATTGAGATTTTTAGGAGTTGGAATTAAGAATAAAGTGTATTATTGCTAAAGGGAAATACTCTGAATATATTTAAAATAAAATCTTGCTTTTTATTCCGAATAAATTTAGCTTGGCCCTCGTATTATTTTTTGATAATTAGTCAGGATTATCTAGGAGCCTATACACACGCTAACCAACTTAAACGAACTTGACCTGAATTATTGAGCGTTTTTGGTCTCTCGACTTCAAGTGCATATACATTTCGCTTTAAAACTGATGCAGCGTTGAGTGAAAAGCACTACAGGATTACCATTTGAAAGTGATAATTTGGATGAAGTCGAGTTCAACGCGTTGCTAATAAATTATATGTCAAATTATCCTGCATTTATTTGCTCAAATTGCGAGGAACAGATTGTGTGCATTCGGTTCTTGACCGAATTATTATGGATGCTCTGAATAATTTGAATTTTTCAGTGAAGTGTTATATTACTATGGATAAAATAAAGTGACAACTTTAACTTTGCTTTTAAACTATTCTTCTTCATATTCTTCTCCTTCTTCTTCGTCTTCTTCTTCATCTTCTTCTTCCTAATCCCCCCTCTCCCTCTTCTCTCCCTCTTCTCTCCCGCTTCCACTTCCGTTTCCTCCCTACCCCTTCCTCACCCCCTTCCCCTTCCTCATCATCTTCCTCTTCTTCCTCTTCCTCTTCTCCCTCTTCCTCTTCTTCCTCTTCCTCTTCCGCTTCCTCTTTTTCTTCTTCTTCTTCTTCTTCATCGGGTCCTCTTGCACCTTTTGGTATCGAGGTGTGTTTTTCTAGTCCTTGATTATGTTTCTTTACCCTTGTCTATCATCGGCCAACTGTGGCACATCTCTTCGTATTCTCATTTTGTTCTTGGTCTTCCTCTACTTCTTTCTCCCTTAGACTTCGTTTTTCAACCCATTTTTGTTAACCTGCTTTCTGGCCATGCGTAGTTAATGTCCCAGTCATCCTAATTGGCTCGTCTCTGCCTTTTTTTATACTCCTAGGCTCTTTTTAATTTTATCGTTGCTAATCTTTTCTAAAATCTCATCTTTTACGGGCACACTTCGTTTTTGTTTTTGTGTTACTGCCCAAGCTTCTGAACTATAAATAGGATTTGGCACGTACATGGCATTAAATACTTGCGTCTTACTTTTTTTAAAGATTTTCCTCTTACTAATCAAGCATTTGTTAGTGGCGAGGTAAAGTCTCGTCGATGCAGCTATTCTATTATTCAGCTCTTCTACCAATTTACCGTTCTCTGCAGTTATCGTCCCTAAATATTTAAAATTTGATATCTAAACTTTTTTGGTCTAGCATGATTATAATTGAAACTATTATACAAGAAAGTGGAAGACTTTTGAATGCAAGTAATCGTGGAGGATTATTCTAACAGTTAAGGATCCAATCTTAAATTGACGCTTCATTACCGCAAAGATAGCTTTAATTATCTTCTAACAGCTTTTTTCGATAACCGAGGAGAAAGGGCGTCTCGGATTTTTGATGCAGAAAATAATTTTTTTCGCGTTTACATTCTTTACCAGCAATAAACTGTAGCCAAGAAAGGCGTTTGTTCACTAAAAGCTGATTCTAATATTCCATTGGACGTATAAGCGCTTAAAGCCTTTTCAAAATCGTAAAAAATTATAATTCAAAATGGTCTTAGTTTAACTAATTTTTTCCCTACTCTCACTGTTTAAATAAATTAATAAACTATGTTCCAACCAACTTAACTTTGGCAACTGGAACACCAAATAACAAAACTAAATAATATTTATGTGTACATTTCGTTTATTTGCTAGTTTTTTTTTTCAAATCTTAATAAAGCTTGGCGCTGGTATACAACACGTTCAAAAATTTAGTAAAGTTTATTATTATAAAAATTCTAATATGTAATATACCAATACCTTGAAACTCATATTGTTGCTGGTGTAATTGTTTTCGTTTATTTACTCCAGACGAATTTAATAAAAAAAAGGGTTATAAAACAAAAGAGTAATAGCTAACATAAAGTATGTACGATTGTTCTTTTAGTGACGACGCAGGTGGCATTTTTATTTAGTTTCTAATGTTGAAATAAACCAGTTGTAATGAAATTGGTACGTTACAGTGATGAAAAACAGAATCGTGCTTTGTAACTAGAATTCAGTATTCTCCTCTTTATTTTTAGAAACAGGAATACAATAAGGGATATTACTTTTCTTCTCTTTAACCTTATAACGCACCGTAGTTAGGTGAACGATCTTTGTTCGTGATTATGGCAAGGATTTCCTTAGTAATCTTTCATCTACCTCTTCCTTTTTCCATCTCTTCATTATTTTTTTAACTCTCCAGCCCTATTCACTCAATCCATTGATCTATACATGGCAGCTTCTTCTACTTCATGATTATGTTTTTCTTGATCTTCCTGACGCTCTTTTCCTCCATTTCTCGCTTCATAAGCTTTTCCTGGTAACCTGTCTTCTACCCATTTAATAATAAGAACTATCAGGAGAAACTTTAAACAAAATCTGTGGTGTCTATTATATCGAAATTTCCAAACATGAATAATTGTTGGGAAAAAAACTGTAAGGATTATTAATAATACTTTTACGGGAAATTAATATTTTCACGGATGTACCTTTGAACTGTTCCATCTTATATCAACGTGCTCGTTATCAAATATTTAAGGTAATCCTTATTACAATCAAAATATGAACCACATTTCAAAGTGTGTCAGTATTATTTTTGTACATAGAACTTCCGATATTACCGGAAATTACAGCAGCCTTGACTTTTTAAATTTAATAACATTCGGAATGTAGATCAATAGGTCTTTATGGCTCTATAAATAGGTTATGTGGAAAATATTACTCTCTGAAATGACTGACATATTCTACTTTATAAACTGAAATTTGCTTGGTGAATTACAACCCCATTACGCTTTTGTGGCTGTGAAAACGGTTACTGTCGGTCTACGAAAATGTTTTCATAGTAGATGTTTAGTGTTGACTCATAACATGCTCTGAAGGATTATTTACCCTTGTACAAAATGTCAATCATGCAAAAATCCACTTAGGAACAAGGTGGATTCTTTATTATTCTTTGTTTAAATTATTACAATTCTTGTAGAAAAAAGCATCAGTGATCAATTCTTCTTTTCTTAATCGGGTACTCTTGTACCTTTCAGTGTTAAGATAGATCAATTCTTTTAGGGCTGAAAATTTTAAAAACGTATGAACGAAAAAAATTGTAGAACGAAAACAATAAATTGGGAAAAATTAATTTGTGCTGTATATTTCTTTTGATATATCTACCAAAACGCAACAGAACTTGTGCTCTAATATCTAATTACACTGTTCTACATTTCACAAAGAATTCAGTCCAATTTTGCTCTTTTAAACGTTCAATCGGTAACTCACTGCTCGTATATTAATGGCGCGTCTGTGATAGCCCTCTTTTGCCATTTTTAAAAGTCTGGACTATTTCTATTATTGGACGATCCCGACATCGTTTTTAACATACCAAAACCATCCAAGAATGCGGGTATGACAATAGATAGGGGCGTCACATATTTTACAATTGAAAAAAACTGATAATCAATGATGATGCATAGAGATAACAATAAATCCAATAAACCTTAATGGTTATAATTTGTTTGGTAAATTAATTTATGTTAAAATATTCATTATCATTACATATAATCAAGGCGTCAATAAAGAACATCACACGGAAATATTTATAAGCAACCTCCTCAGCTCAGCTTCCCAATTATTATTTCTTATACCCACAATAACGGTGAGTTTAATATTAGCAATCATCTTTGGAATTAACGATGTGAGTTTGTTCATAAACTTTTAATTTTCAATTACAGCCCAGAGAGTATTTATTACCGCATTTCGCTGAGGTTCGCTTTATGACTGCGAAGTGTTGTAATTAAGTTCTGTGAAGATATTACACGACTTTACTTTCAAATTGGACACACGCGAGAAGGAAAAATTCTGTTAATCGCTGCTTGAAATCAGAGCCCATGCTTTATAGTGCCTACGTTTAGTGATATTAAAAGCGCACGTGTAAAGCGAAACGAATTTTAATTTCTTTCAAGCAGTTTCTGAATTTTCCTTTACAGAATGTGATTGTTCGGGTCTTGTAAAGAGAGTTGGATGTTTACCCACGTATGGAAAATGTGTTTTGTTGTAGTTAAACGCAATCAGACGCACCAACAGAAACGCCAAGTTATGCTAAAAAATGCTAATGTTAATTAAATTAATTTTTTAGCAAAATAAGCATAATGCTGTAGCTAAAAGTCTCAAAGCAATAAGCGAGAGTTTTGAAACCGTTTGGCATTTCAAAAAGAAAACATTTACAAAACAAAGATTGGTCATTTTTAATTCATATTATCCACACGAATAAATAAGTCACTCAAATTGATCCAACTGTTATCAAATAGACTTTTTTTTGTATAACCCTATTAATTTTGAAAAATTTCTTTATTAAAATTAATTCTTTGTGATATGTAGGCCTACCTAAGTATGTAAGTATATTTTAAAAAATACTGTTTGATATAGCCAGTTCTATTAACTCAAGCGAAGGCTATTAAAATATAATCCTTTTATATGAACTATGACGGACCGCACTGTTGAGGAAGAGTACTTATTACTATTATATTTATTGTTGTTAATTATGGCTCGTGATCGTTTTTGTATGATGTTTGGACCCCCAAACGTTGTTTACGAAGTACACAGGGAGCAATTAGTACACATTAAGAAACAAATAAAACACAACAATTTTAACAGCAAACTCCTTTATTTTTCGACTGGCTGTACATTTCTCCGTGGTTGGTTCTTAACTACCCTAGTGCGACTGTCCCAAGATTTTAGGTTCCCTGTTGCTATCCCTTTTTTATTGTAGTTTTATCTGTCTTTTCTAATGCACATTTGCACATTTGCTTGCGAGTAATATGTTCTCCTTAAGATGTCCAAATGTATCAACAAATCGTTTGTTGATTGAGGAAAACAAAATGCTGGCGTTGTAGGACCCAAGTTATGACCGTAATATTTTAACGTTATTGAGTTTTACTGAAATTACTGAGTTGAAATCCTCATAACTTGGCCCTTTTGAAGTGTTACCTACATGTTTTAGTAACTGATGCATCAGCATTTGTTGATTGTTGCGCATTCATTTAAAAGCAAATGGAATAACATTGAAGTAAAATAAAATAATTGATCTCAGGCGGGGTGTCACAGAACAATGTTCGAAGTTGTATCTTATATTCGAAAAAAAGATTTTAAGAAGGCGTACTTTTTTATAATCTATCGAGCAAAGAAAATAAAAAGTCTAAATGAATATCGTTCTTCTGTTAATTAGCTATAATATTTTGAATGTAAAGAGAAAAGTTTCATTAAAATATATTAAGTCTGAAGAGTTCTCTACAAATTTTTTCTAAGCAAAAATTAGTGAAATTAAGCTCGACCATCGAAGTGAATCAGTTTCGCACTAAAGAGGGTAATGACCCAAAAATTATTGATCAAAGAATGACCAAAGTGTATGAAAATGAAGCCCAATCTTTATTGAAAGTAAATTTTGGTCTAAGCAGTTTAACTGGGGTTATACAGGATTATCCAAAATCGGTTCCTTCGGATCCTCATACCAAACAAGAATCTCTGCAGTGGGTTCACAAAACTTCGCCTCCCCCAAGAAAAAGCCAAAACACAATGTTCGTCCGGAAAACTAATGCCAACCATTTTTTGGGATGGGCAAAGGCTCTGTTTATTGAATATACGGTGAAGCCCCTACAACCAATGGAGAAGTCTATTTGAAGACGATTCGAAGTTTTAAAGAAGCGTTGAAATTGAAACAGCCCTCATCGTGGCGGCAAAAGAATGTGCTTCTGCACGACAACTGCAGGGTCCATAAAGCACGCAATGTTCAGGCTGTAATTCAAGAATGTGGATTAACTGAGCCGCGTCATTCACCTTACAGTCCTGACTTAGCACCCTGGGACTTTTTTTTCTTCAGAAATATAAATTAAAAAATTTGGGCCAATAATGATCTAAAGATAGCTGTTTATATCCATTTCGCCCAAGTTCCAAAGGTATTCTTTTTTAAAGGGATGATGCGGTAACTCGCGAAACGTTGGATTAAGTGTATAAGAGATGAAGGTAGTTTTTTTTTGTTCTCCTCTTTTATGGCTGTCTGGATTACTTAAAAATACACACCCTCGTAATAAACGATTAAAACACGAATTAATTAAATTGTACTGATCTTTACAAAACTAATTCTATAAAGCGACTAACTCTAATAACCAGTGACTACAATAAGCGGCGATTTCTGTACATGTAAAAAAATTCTACTTTCATTTTAAGCATGCTTTAATTTAATGAACTAAATATTTTAAGTCAACGGACAAAAGCACTTAATAGAATGTTGTAAAGGATCAATTAGAATTAATCCAGTCATTACTGTATAACGTATGCTAATATTTGCGTAGAACAATGTAAATAGGCAAAGTTAATAACGAAACACCTTTATCAGTCTCACCAGGGACCACCTGACGATCCTTCATTGGCCCTAATAGCAAATTCGATACGAATTGGGTCATAACTTTTGAAAATAAATCAGTCGAATAGATAAGTAACAGATTATTTGCAATAAATTTATTGCTACGTCATAGTAAGACGACGAAGAACAAAATGTTATGAAATAAAGCAGTCCATAATATTAAGAATGTCTGGTAATTCTTTTGAAATGTGTTTGTGTATCAGGATATGTGATTTTGAAGCACACAATATTGGTTACCTTACACAAACATTTTAAAAACGTGGATAAACGTAAATAATTTATGAATATTGGCTGTCTTTATGGATGGGCTTTCATTGGCAATTTTAATCAGCATTTTTAAACAAATACACATTTAAAATTTTAATATATTAAAAAACGAATTTGATGAAACAAGTATTAGCCTTCTACTTAAAACAATAACTTTCTATGTGCTAATGACATGTCTACAGTTTTGCTTAATTTTTCGTTAAACCGTAATTAAATGTTTAAATTAACCTAAATGCGATACATGTGAGTAAAGTAATTACGCTAAGTAACAGTATTAGCAATTACATGCGCATTAAAAACACATACTAAACGCGAGAAAAGGCTGGGAAACCAATTCCAGCAAGCAAACTTCATAATTACATTGGTAATTAAAGCAAAAATGTGGAAAAAAATAGTCGACGTTGTTTACAAGTATTATAAAATTAATGACAAAACTATTTACAGGGGATACAATTTGCAGCAATAAATGCGGGCTTGTGAAAATGTTCTCTATAATATATTGCTATAACAAAATTTTCCGAATTTACTTGGTTTCAGTCGTTTAAAAAACGTGCTTTTGCGCCATAAATCTTTTTAGTGTTAAACTATATTTAAAAAACAAAAACTGTGACCTTCTTTCCGTGTAAATTAACGTCGAAAATTCAAGGTTTTTGTGGATTTCACCTGATATCATCCGCGGTTTACGTTGGGGTTGGTATCGCAAAAGCTGGCGTTAACCCCACGAATTAAAACCCCATTTAACAACGTCAGTATTTTTTAATAGTCTGATTTCTCCGTTCATTTATTTAAAGTGTATGCGAAACATCAGCTTTAATAGTGAAAACATATTCTCGACTTAATATTTTTTTTAAATACTGAATTTTGCGTTTTTTAATCGATTTCAATATTTATTAATTAATATTTGATGTTATTAAATTAGTTGATCATTATTACTGTACTGAAATCCTTGCAATTTTACGTCAACACTTGCAGCTTAAGTAATAAGTTTATTTAAATTACAAAATTAAGTAAATTTTAGCAAAGCTTTATTGCTTGGCACATCGGTGTGGTTATGTGGTACTGTGGTTTCTGAAATGTGGCGGTGCTACAGCAGCTAATAGATCAAGCAACGCTGCCTCAAATCAGTCCCGAAGAACTGTTAAAGATGGCCGCTCGTTTGAAGGTGAGCTCGAAACAAGAGTAACGTTCTGTCATCAGAATTTTCACCACTGAAGATGTGAAACTGTTGGAAATTTACCGTCAGATGACGAAGCAGTATAGCTCGTCATGCATGCCTAAAGCCTAGTCCAGATTGTAAACAAATGTTTCGGAACAGTGTTCATGAACAATGTTCCCGATGTTTCCGAACAGCTCAAATTTGTTTCTAGCTTGTTTCGGAACTTGTTGCGAAACACAAAAGGCCTGTTCCTTGTTTCCCGTTGAAATGGGAAACATTGGAACATTGAACAAGTTTTTTGTCAAACACGGTTCAGCCAAACAGAGTTTTGGTAGTGATTGTTGGTTATATTTTATACAATGTGGAATCAAGAGAAAACTTTAAAACTTATAGAAAAAGTCCACAGTTCATCTTGTTTGTGGGATGTCACCTGTGGTGACTACAAAAATAGAAATTAAAAAAGGGATGGTTTTTTAAATATTGCGCAAGCATTTGATGTTACCGTTGCCGAAGTCGAAATAAAAGTCCACATGCCGTTAAGTAAAATAAATAAATTGGCAGCACAAATTCCTGCAATAACCTCACTGGACATGATAATCACTGACTTAAGTCTGGACGCGGAACAACGTATACAGATTGTTCCGAAACAATGTTTCGCAACTGTTCAGGCACAGTGTTCAATATTGTTCCGAAACATTTGTTTGCAATCTGGACTAGGCTTTAGAGGCAAGTATACGAGTGGGCTAAAAATTTGTATAAGCGGACGAACACCGTTTTGATTCAACACGACAACGCTTGGCCGCATTGGTCGATACAAACCAAGGCAGAAAAAAACTTAGATTTGAAGTTATTGTATTCTCAAAATATAGCAACAAGTGATCATCACATTTTTGGAACACTTAAAAGAAATTTAGGTGGATTGCATTTTGCGGACAATGAAAGTGTAAAAAATGCGATGCATGAGTGGTTTTACACAAAACCAAAAGAATTCTTCACCGATGGAAAACAGGGGCGGCTTAGGTTGATAGATGGAAAAAGAAGTTGAGAGACAGGGAGATTATTTAGAAACGTGATATACCCGCACGACTCATTACAGGACAGTTTTGGCCCAAATTAGGGTTCTCACAGACCGATGTGTGCAGACGATGTGAAGAAGAAGAATTTTCTCTTCACGTACTATGCCAGTGTGAAGCATTCGCACCATAGGGTGTGCCGATAGCGGCGTAGACTTCTAGGGATTGAAAAAAAAAAACAACCAATAACAGTTAAGAAAAACACCCATAAAGAAAATCTTGGGAATTTATCAAAAACGCAGGACTTTTGTAAGGGGCTATCGACAGAGGGTACAATAGACCAATAGGTCGTAGAACAGGAACTTGAAAGGGGACCATCTCCGCGAAAATTATAAATCATAAATAGAAAAGCGACATTTTTTGTTTAAGAGTTGTGTTAAATAAAAATTTATGTTCAATATGTTCAGTGGCTATTTCGCCTGATCTAAGTTTACCCTTTAAATGAGAGTATCTTTCGTTAAAGATACTTGAATTTTACATTAGGTACATGATCTATATAGATATATAAAATGAAACTCAAGTAGATAATCATTAACCAACAGCTAAGCAACTAAAAAAAAACTTGCCAGTTAGCAACCTCCTATCAGTGGGTCAGTTTCTTCATACAAATTAATGAATGTCCATATGGGAGGGATTGTAATATTCTGGGATTCAGAGAAAAATCTAGTAGCAAAAAAGAAGTTCGTACTACTAAGCGCCAAAAGTTCAAACTATAAAAAAACGTTTATTATTGTCTCTTTCTATTTTATTTTCATAATTTATTAAAATACAATTAATGGCCATATAATTAGAGCCTAATATTTAATGAACATCGGTTGCCACAACTAAATTATTTTATTTAAAACGCAAATCAATAGCTCATGCATATTTCACGCGCTTTATATACATGTTTCATGTTTGCCGTCTCCCCTAAAGCTCTTCAAATATTTGACATCCCTTTCGTCCTGCGGACATGTGGGCTTTATGCATGTGACATTGCCACAACGTATCGTTCGACGCCAGTCTTAAAAACACAATGCAAATCAGTCGCAAACAAAATAAAACTAGAGAAAATCGTTCATTTACAACGGTTGATGGTAAAATAAAACTAGGCGTTACGATCGTCCCGATATTGTCGTTTAACTTCGACGTTTTTATATGACATATAAAAGCTACACGTTTATAACTCTAGCCATGACAGGATCATTATCGTAAAAAATGGATCGTAGCTTTGTGTGGTCCATATACAGTATGTTCAAATAGCTGGTTAAGATTAAAGATAGAAAGCAAGTCAAGAATAATTGTTATACAGGGTGTCCCAATTATACACCGCCAAAAAGTAGGTGCATATTCCTGAGTGAAAATGATGACCATTTGTCAAATATTTTGTTATCCGAAAATGCTTCCTTTCAAAGTTAGAGACCTCCAAAGTTGCAAGAAAAAAAATCAAAAAATCGAATACGTCCTAGCCGTTTAAGCTAGAGCTATCAAACTTGGCCGAAATGTTTAGGTGTTTCCCATTGACTTTGTGGGATAATTGGAAAGAAAACACGTAATTTGAAGTATGATTTATAGTCAGGTCATCCGCTTACCATCTTCAGAATTTTTGTCTCTGGAATAAAATTGAAAATGTCATTCGTCCATAAGAAAGTACGACTTAAGAGAAAAAATTCGTCCCTCTTTGTTTTTTGCTGTAAACGTAGCCGTTTTCGAGAAAATTAGCGCTAAAGATGCATCGACAAACTCTTATACACCTCAAATATTTCTTTTACTAAACTTAGTTGGCTAATGTCATGCTTGACTTAAGGCTTGTTCATAATTAAGCGGATGACTTGACTATAAATCATGCTTCCAATTACGTGTTTTCTTTCTAATTATCCCAAAGTCAATATGAAACACCTAAACATTTCGGCCAAGTTTGATAGCTCTAGCTTAAACGACTAGGACGTAATCGATTTTTTGATTATTTTTTTCTCGCAACTTTGGAGGTCTCTAACTTTGAAAGGAAGCATTTTCGGATAACAAAATATTTGACAAATGGTCATCATTTTCACTCAGGAATATGCACCTACTTTTTGGCGGTGTGTAATTGGGACACCCTGTATAGATATATGTACTGCTTGCGATCTCCAGGAACTTAATTAGTTAAACTTTTTTTAATTAAGTCCCCTGTTATTTATCATAGATAAAATAATTAATAAGTGGAAAAACAATACAAGGAAAGCCTACTGGGGATTATTTAAAATGAAAACAGTATGTTTTAAATAAATAAAACCCATTTCTTGATGTTGATTACATTCAATAAATCTTAAAAACGTTTACAGAAATTTAAAATTAAACTTCAAATGACGCAGGAAGCTTGTCCTAATAATTTTAACGCTCACTATTAACATTTATAAGTAAACTGCGTTATTCACAGGCCGTTAGTCGCATTTTATTACAACATTATTTAAATATACCATTGTTTGTCGCCAGAAGCTACTTACATTTTTTTTAAAGGAAATATTTAAGTGTAGCAAGAAATTGTTCACGGTACTCTACCAAATTAGCAAAGTTCCTTTCTATTATTTTCGTTATTAATGGCCGCTTATTAAAAACATAACAGTACACTTAATCATAATACTCTTATTATAAATTATTTTTTAATTTCAACTCATATTTTTCCAAGCTGCTTTGTCTAACCAGCTATTTATGTAAATTATCCTGATTAAGGAAAGTTGTTAAAGCGGGCACACTTATACGACTAAATTTTAAACGCTATTAAAAATTTAATGGTTATACATATATCTCAAATGGAGTACTGTGTAGGTTTTTGTTTATACGCTGACTAGTTAAGCCCATCATTATGGGTATTATTGCTGTAATTAAATCCAAATTTGAACATGATTTCATTTGTCTTAATTACGTGACACCACAAGTATCTTAATCGAGGTTTGATTATTGTTTATCGTAAATATTGCAAGCACATTAAAAATACGAACGATTACTTAAAAGGTAGTTTATTGTAATTTAAACTTGTTAAAAAAAAATATTTTTTATTTGTCTCTTAGTCATCAATGCTAGGAGTTTTTAGTTATCTAAATGGTGTATGGACTTCTATATTTATACAGGGTGTCCGAAATTCGAGTAAATGCATGGGGATCTCGCTTATCTTAAGAGCTACGTCGGTTAAATTAGGGCAAAGTTGCGAAATCAGATGCCCATTAAATATCTGCAAATAAAATTTTCATAGCTGGCTTAGTTCAAAAGTTATTCAAGAAAAACTGGAAAAAATGATTTTCGTTTTTTTGCCCTATTTCGTACATTTTTTAAGATATCGACAATCTGGAAGCACTTCTCCATGGCAACTTCTTACGCTTTATATTTTGAGATAACATAAAATTTCCAAAAACGTTTCGTCTCTTCAGTAACATCATCAACTTAATTTTTTTAAATACGGCGAAAAAATTTTAATCTCATAGTCGGATAGTTTGAGATAGAAAGTTGATTCAAACGGTATATCATACAGTTTTTTCTTCCGAACACGATAAAAATATTTTTCAGTATACAGGGTGAGTCACCTCTCTGGAACCAATAGCAACTTTTATATTTCTAATACAACACCCCATTTTTTATTTAATATTCTTGACCGCCTTTATGTTAGCTTTACATCGATATAAATACTAGGTTTTTATGCGGCCTTGTCACTAAAAAAAGAACAATTTTTAAAATGTTTCAAGGTTTTAAGTCTTTATTTAAAAAATTCTCCTGAAGTCATTTTTCGAAGCACCGGGTTGTAATTTGGTAAGAACATGAAGAAAACATTGCTCTATTAGCCCGATATGAAAAAGTTTCATAAATAGGTGGCAACTTCCATGATTTTCAAAAGCTCGTAATTGTATTTGAAATATAAAAGTTGCTATTGGTTTCAGAGAGGTGACTCACCCTGCATATTTAAAAATATTTTTATTGTGTTCGGAAGAAAAAACCTGTATGAAATACCGTTTGAATCAACTTTCTATCTCAAACGGTTTAGCTACAATCGACCGATCCCCCACTAATGACTCACCCTGTATGTTTACTCCAGGTGAGCTGTCGATCTAACCAGGGAAGGTCGCGATACGTTGTCGTTAGAATTTGATTAAGGCTGTGTTTATTGCATCAAGGACATCAAAACTAAATGTTTTCCAGAGTTATACGTGCCACTGGCCATTTCCTTCGGAAAAATAGGGGAAAAGCTGAATAATGAAAGTAATTTTTGCGATCGCGTTGGTCATGAAATCGTCAGAGACAAAATATAAATTTTTCTATTTACCAATGCGCGCATCCTTTGCAAGTAAAATGGAGAAAAGTTTTTGAAAAAATCTTAAACGGTTCCGGAGAAAAACGCCAAAAACGAGGTTCTTGTAAAAACGGTATTCTTCATGTTAAAGACCTATGCAAGTCGCATAGATAAACAGATATACCAAAACTTCTCAAATCATAGCGCATATGCAGGGGTTTCGTTTTTGACGTTTTTCTCCGGAACCGTTCAAGATTTTTACAAAAACTTTGAACCATTTTACTTGCAAAGGATGCGCGCATTGGTAAATAGAAGAATTTCGATATTGTCTCTGACGGTTTCATGGCCATCGCAAAAAGGACCTTTTTATACAAATTTTTCAGTTTTTCCCCTATTTTTCCGAAGAAATCGGCCAGAGCACGTATAACTCTGGAAAACATTTAGTTTTGATGTTTTTGATGCAATAAACACAGCCTTACTCAAATTCTAGCGACAACGTAGGTGACCCTCCCTTGTAAGTTTATTCCTAAATATTTTACTTCTTCTGCTTGTGTCAGTAACCGTTAGTTCTGCTAGTTTCAATGAATCATGTTATCCTTACCAGATTTTAACTGCTAAAATATTTCTTATTACTAGCAGATACGAAAAAAATGTTCGGTTGTGTAACGTAAATTTTATTTGGGTTTTTACATGCTAAAAATCAATCGCCCAGTTTTATTAGTCAATATCTCAAAGTTAAACTTTCGTGCTTAAAGCGTATGATTTGTTATATCTTAAATGATTGCTCTGTTTTTATGCCATTAACACTTCAAGACGCGAAACTTCTAAAAACTAAGCACCACTAAAAAAGTACACTTTTTCCCTCAATGTTGTGTGAACACCCCAATAAAAAATTTATACATTCCCACAAAGCCCGCATTCGGCTAGACAGAGATAAACAGTCGTCATTTATCTCAACAGAGATGAATAGAGATCGTGCAGTGGAATAGAGAGAGGGAAATAAAATGAGCATCACTATTATTAACCACCGTCGATCTGTAGACCCTGGAGGGAGTCGAATACATGTGTGGCAAGGGAAGATGAAAGATAAGTTAAACGGACAAACGTAGACAAATGAGCACATCGCTGTCTGATTATATGGGGTCGGAAGTTCAACTACTAACGATTCTACTTATCATGCGGCCAATTTTCTCGAAAACATTTAAGGGCGACTGTATAATTTATAGGATGTTCCCGAAAAAGTGATTTATTTATTTCAATAAGCAATGATTTACACCCCAGTTCGGCGCAAAAACTACGACCCGAATCAGTTTTTTTGTAGGAGCGAAATAGTACAATGTGGAAAATCGAAGATTCTTTAAGAGGCACCAATTTATTACAGACTGCGACCTTGGTAACACATACATAAATATCACTTCACGGTATAAAAGTATTATTTTCCGCGCTGTTTTTCTTCAGACTCGTGTCGAGAACATACGTTTTGTATGTCGTCAAGAAACAAAAATGTTTCACATAAATACGAGGCAGTATTGATAAGTCTCTAGCCTAGCATAGAAAGAAAATACACGTCTGCAAAAAACATCGCCCTCCATGCACTTAACACAACGTTCTTAAAGTCACTGTAACCCTTTGAAAATCAATTCCTTTACTTGATCTTCAAACCAGGTCTCTACACCATCGTTCGCCATCTCGTTTAACGTAAATTTTCGTCCTTAAAAGGCTCTCTTAAGGTGGGAAGTAGAAAGTACTCTGAAGCGGTCAAGTCGGGAGAACGTGGTGGTTGACGATTTTAAAGCCGTTTTCATTGACTTTTGCAGGGCAACAATTGTCTTGTGAGCAGAGGCGTTATCCTGCGAAATAACACGCCTGTGAAAAAATTTCCATGTTGTGTTTTCACAATTTTGGTCAGAAATTTTGTTAACAGAACTGTATTAAAAGGTATAAAAAACGCTTTAATACTAGACGTGTAATTTGTTTTAGACCAATTCTTTAAAAATCAAACCATGGTCAACATCTATGTCTGCAGTTGTTGGCCTAATAATTGGTCCATCTTAATATCTTTTCTGTCCGCTTAAATACTGCAATCCCGTTTTTTAAAATTGTAGATCAGAAAAGACATTGCTTTTGTTGTCAGTATGTCATAATACATTTCCTTACTGAGGAATCCCTTCAGAAACAGTGTAGTTGATTTGATTACTGAACGGTATGGGTTTTTGCCCAATTTTAGCTATGCTATGCCTCATACAAAAAGCAAGTTCCCATGCTGGAACTAGCATATTCTTCAGCCTGTATTCTATTATTCTATTTATTTTGTTTACGAGTCTTAAAATAAAATTTAAAGTACACAAAATCAGTCAAAACTATACAGCATCCAAACAATTCAATGGCACACCTTTATCTTGCATAAAAATATCTGCAACTCTCTTACAAGGAAGGGTCACGATATTTTATCGCTAGAATCTGATCAAGGCTGTGTTTATTGCATCAAGAACATCAAAACTAAATGTTTTGCAGAGTTATACGTGCCATTGGCCATTTCCTTCGGAAAAAATAGGGAAAAGACTGAAAAGTTGAATAATCAAGGTAATTTTTGCGATCGCGTTGGCTATTAAACCGTCAGAGATAAAATCGAAAATCTTCTATTTGCCAATTCGCACATCCTTTGCAAGTAAAATGGTGCAAAGTTTTTGAAAAACTCTTAAACGGTTCCGGAGAAAAACGTCAAAAACGAAACCACTGCAAAAACGCTATGATTTGAGAAGTTGTGGTATATCTGTTGTAACTACTGAGGTATTAAAATTTAAAAAATATGATTTCTATGTAGAAAACAATAAGGTACCTAAAAAATTAATCATAGTGTAGTGTTTCTCTAAAAGAAATCATTTCACCCATTTCTACTATTTTCGAAATATCTACAATAACCTAGATGAAATAGACACAATGTTTATCTCCAAAATTTCTTTTACGTTGCCAGCAATCAATAAATTAAAACATTAAAGAATAAATTGTAAAGTTAAGAAAGATTATTAAAACGCCACTAGGGTTAGGTGTCAAATGTAAGCTCCACAGATACAATGAACATCCGCGGAAGACAATACGTCGTTTAGTTTCTAT
This sequence comes from Elmis aenea, assembly GCA_947652605.1. Classification (NCBI taxonomy): domain Eukaryota; kingdom Metazoa; phylum Arthropoda; class Insecta; order Coleoptera; family Elmidae; genus Elmis; species Elmis aenea. The sequence continues at coordinate 63,952,545 of OX393577.1, forward strand.
ACAGCGTGGGTTGGGTTCTCTGAGGAACAGTGGTGTTGAACTAAACAATTCCCAGTTTATGGTCTCCAGAGTTTGAATAGTTCTAGGATGTTACGAGTGTAATGAATGTGTGGAAGAATATTTACTGAACGAACGTCTGTTTTAACTGCATCCCCATAGATTTCGGTATAATATGACGAGCAGAGCTTTGCTTACTACGTTAAATCGAAGTACATCGGGTTTAGTTTTATTTCTAGTGATGCTTGTGGGTTTATAACCACATAAAACAGAAATTATTGATAATGGATCTACACCGGGTGATTCAGTTTGACTGTCACACCTCAATAACTTTGTTATTTTAAAAGGAAACCCCTCTAAACTTTATATTTTATTGTTTTTTTTTTTAAATTTGGCAATGAACAAAGAAGTAAAACACCATGTGTGATACATCAATGGATTCAGAAAAATAAATGCTATTTGATTATGTAACTAGCAAAAATTGCGCCCATAAGAAAAACCAAAGTTGGTTGTCATGAAACAAAAACAAATCGATCTGGGTAAAATTTGTGACCACCATCCGATTCGGCTTAAAAAGTTGTTTCGGCAATCTTTTTACACATTTAAAATATTGAAAACTCCAAAGCAGTTATGGACGATTTTCAAAAATCGTATTTTCCGGTTTTTCCTAATTTTCTCGAATACCGTTTGAGATATTTGCAATTTCTCTTCGGATTATTAATGAGAACCAAATTTAGCAACTTTGCCAAAATTAAACCTATACTCTAGCTATTATAATAAGCGATATCCCCAAGCTTAAACTCGAATTTCAATCACCCTGTATATAATATAGGTTATTAGCTATCAAAATCTTGGATTTTATGAGCTAATCTGCTAGCCTAGCACTAATCACAGCACCACCATGACGTGATAGAACACTTTCATCGAAGTGTCCTCCTCAACCATCCATCAGGTCAGATGGCCAGCGTCTTTTAAGCCTTATGTCACGTAGTTACTATTAATGATAGAAGAAAGTGATTACATATTCTTGAAACAAACTGTAAATTCTATCCATAAAAAATAAATAGTCGAAAACAAAGTGAACGGAATAAAATAAAGCGCAGATAAAAACGACCGTCTCTTTTTAGCAACTCAAACTTAATTGTTGCTAAAACGCATGCAATAATTCACAAGGGAAACATATCTTTGTACATAACATTTAAAATACCGGTACAATAAAAAATTGCTCACTTCAGATACGTACAACTGTTTCATGTGCTGTGAATAGGACATTGATCAAGGGAATAGGACGAACTTTTAACTTAAGAATACGGCTTATACATGCTCTTTTGTATTCTAGATAGAAAAGATTCACTTATTACGCTATATCGAAACAGCGTGAGATTAAAACAACGAAAGATCCCTGTACATCATCTGCATAATTTTGCTCACGATTAAAAATGCTACTACAACGCATGGCAATTAGCAATGTGTGGTAGCATGACAGTAAAAATATACTTCACGTCAGATAATTAACTTAACCTGACAACCTGAGCTACCTGATAGTGTGTGGGATCTTTAAAACAACACCGCCTTCATCCGACAATGTCGATTAAACTTAAAACATACATTGTGGGTAAGAGTAACAACGTTTTGTATCTTAACGAGTAATATTCAACACAATACCATCACATTTGTTTAATGTGCTCGGGAGATGTATAAATAGTGAACACTGAAAACTTGTAAGCACTCACTTAATTCCCGTACTTAAGTTAATGCCGCTGTTAAAGTGAAAACGCCGCTAAACAATACATGATAACGTTTAGTAGCAGTGTATTTATCTCTGCAACTTTTTAAGTCGTTCATAATTATATTTAGGGTAACCCCGAGGATAAAACTGCTTGAGGAAGTGTATGTAAATTACTCGGCATGCTTCAAAAGCATTACCTCACGAAGAAATTAATTTTTGTACAAGCGTTCATCATGTTTCCATTTTAAATTTACGTGGAACATTCAGAGAACAACTTTGATAGGATTTTCCACAAAACACTGATACATGCTCAAAATCATCACTTTAGCAATCCACGTATTATTTCATACTTTGATGTTATACTGTGTTAACTTGCAATACTGGGAAGTAAATAAATAATAATTCTTAATATTACAGTAGCTCTTTTTTAAAATGCAAAGTTGGTGTTTGAACTAATATTTGTATCTTATTGAAATAGATCGACTTTGACCCAATATCAAGCGTTAGAAGCATGCAGTGTATGTGCTTTTATCCAGCCGGCTTTATCGTCGCACAGGTCATCAATATTTACCCTAAGATTATCAGTCTAGCTACCTGCTTTGTAACCTGATATCGTAAGAATGGCGTATTGGCCCCTTTATAGAATTACGCGCGTGACTTGATCAGAAATTTATCAAGAAATCTGGTTTTGTGAAAAATTAACGTCGGTAAACTTTTACACCTGATACGAACCTCCCCAATAAATTGGAGGAAAGGAATGTTGACAGTACGTGAAATTCTGGGGCCGCTAAGTGGGCGGTTTAGTTTAATTCTGATCGAAAAACAACGAAGATACGATTCGCTTCCTAAATTTTTCGTGTATGCGCCGCGGCTATTTGCGAACCTTGTAATGTTTTTGATTTATTGCGAATAAGTTAAGGCCAAGGAAGTTGCAATCGATAAATCATCCACCCACGTTGAAGTTCGCCGTACAGGAGAACAACTACTGTGGATTTCTTTTGGGATTGTTAATTTCTTACTTTCGCCTCGAGATAAAGATAGTATTATTGTCTGCGACTGAGATTTTTTTAGAGTTTTAATGTCCTTTTAACAATTTTTGATCATTTACGCTATAACGTCTGTGAGTGTATAAAAATGTCATATATTAAATGAATTATCTATAAAAAGCTATAAAACATAAAAGGTTTTATAGTAATAATCTTAATTAATAACTATACAAAAAAAATATACGGAAGCATAGTTGGAACTTTTGGGCTTATAATCAAAAGTTAATTCATAGCCCCGTCTCCTATTTTTATAACAATTTTTGTCTCATTTGGATTACAATTTAAAGGCAAACCATGGCCATGCAACAGTCAGAGACAAAATCGAAATTCTCCTATTTACCAATGCGCGCATCCTTTGCAAGTAAAATGGTTTAAAGTTTTTGAAAAAATCTTGAACGGTTCCGGAGAAAAACGTCAAAAACGAAACCCCTGCATAAGCGCTATGATTTGAGAAGTTGTGGTATATCTGTATAACTATATCTATGCGAATTGCGTAGGCGTTTAACATAGGGAAAACCGTTCATACAAAGGCCTCGTATTTTATTTTTACAAATTCGAGACCCCAGCTAGTTTAAATATGTTTTTATTTTAAATCAGCTGCTTACTTTGTTCTTTTTTTTTCAGTGACCTATGTTCCACCATCGCCCAATCTAGAGCACGACTTCGAAGAATTTTGCCCATGGGACAGCGTATCAGTGGAGGGAGTCTGCAAATGCAACCACGAAGTCTGCATCAAACCGCCATGTCTGACAACCTTAAACATTACTTCGAACTACACGGACACCCCGGGAAGCTGCTGTCCGCTCTATTCTTGCGACGGTTGCCAAAAGGAAGCCGAAATCGACGGAAAATGCCCGTGCGCCCCCGAAGCCGTAATTAATTCCAAAGGAAAGTGCGAATGCGTCGATCCACACAAAACTCTCGTTAAAGACAACGTTTGCGAATGTGATCTTAACAAATGTGAACTGCCGCACTTGTGTGACGACAAATCTGTCCCCGTCAAGGAGAAGGTCGGTTGTTGTGTGCAGATAAAGTGTATTAAGTGTCCCGAGGACAGCTACGCCGTGTCTTACCAAACCCCCGACGTGGAGGACTCGTGCGTCTGTAACGTGTGCCCGAAGAAAATGTGCAATGAGAACCAAACCCCCGTTATATTGAGACACGGAAAGACCCTACCAGGAATGTGCTGTGATTTATACGAGTGTAGAAACAAACTGGAGAACAAAACGTGCATCATTAACGGAACGGAATATTACGAAGACCAAACGTGGCGTTCCCAAGGAGGCGACGAATGCAAGTGTCGCAACGGAATTTCGTTTTGCTCTCACATCAATGACACCTTCGGCTCTCACTTGAACAAAAACGAAATATTCCGGTCCTGCCTGATCGAACGCAGGATCTACTCCCATCTGCAAACGTGGCTGGAAGATCCTTGCACGAACTGCACCTGCTACGATGGTGAATCGAAATGTATAGCGCACATGTGCGATATCGACACGGATCAGGCCAAACCTTCGGACTGTCCGCCGCTGTCGACTTGCAAAAAAATGTGCGAACACGGTTTCAAACTGAATAAACACGGTTGTGAAATTTGCAAGTGTAAATCGTCTGATAAGAGTGGCGGACAAGCGACGAAATATGGCCAGTTCAACCAGTTCGACTCGTTTCTTAAAGAGCACAATCTCACGGTCGACGATGCTTATCGATTGATCAATCAAAGTTTGCTCGGTCATCCGGATATGATCACGGAAACCACCACCAGGAGCAGTACAACAACCTCAACGACCAGCACAACTGCAGAGAGTGTAGCAAAACCAACTGCACCATCTTCCACTGCGGTGAATTACTCAAATTGTGGTAAGTACCTTTTACTCTTGTCAATGACAGCTTCTTGCTAGACGCAGAAGATAAAGCTGTAAGATTTGGGATCGGTTTCGTATATATCTGCGTTTCTCAAAGTCTGGTCCACGGACCCTGAAAGCCATCAAGATCCTTTCAGGGATTTGGTGTGGTCAAAAGTTTTTCATATGATAATTAGACGATCTATGTAACGTTAATATACATAATATCTCTACAGTCTTCAATAATTTTAAGAGCCCAAAGGGGTTCTGAGACAAAATCGTTTTAAAACCACTGGTACATATAAAAACAACATCAAAACTACTGTCACCAGTACGTGGGGAAAAAAACTTAGGCTATCCTTATGGATTCGTTTAAGTTACTTTCATAGGGACCCAAAAAATGAGTAATTTATCAAGAATAACCTAAGAAAACCTGCTAACTAAATTTCAATTGTTTTTCTCGTTGAGGTTTACAATACCCGCTATTGGCTTTAGGATACTTTAAATTATCGCAAGGCGTTCAAAAATATCTGTCAAACTTTAAAGATAATCAAAAATTATATCTAGCCCATTTCGTAACACAAATTCGTATTGGATGAATGTAAAATTTTAAAATTAAAACTATCAGCTTCCTCCAGAATAAGACGCTGGGAAAATAGTACTGCTGGAAAATACATCACCCTTTTGGCGTGTATAGAAATTTGTAGACCTCTGTGACATTAAAAAATCACTCCAGCTCCACTGGATTGACTACCCCTGTTTTTCAAAATTTAGTCTTAGAAATATATTTCATATTTACTGATGCTCTTTGAAATATGTCAAATTTGAGTTTAAGACAATTTTAAGTACTCAATATTTGAAATTGTATAAAACCCCCAAGCAAAACTTATACTGACAAGGGAGGATCACGATACGTTGTCGCTAGAATTTGATTTAAGGCTGTGTTTATTGCATCAAGGACATCAAAACTAAATGTTTCGCGGAGTTATACGTGCCACTGGCCATTTCCTTCGGAAAAATGGGGGAAAAACTGAAAAATTGGTATTAAAAGATCATTTTTGCGATCGCGTTGGCCATGAAACCGTCAGAGATCAAATCGAAATTCTTCTATTTACCAATGCGCGCATCCTTTGCTAGTAAAATGGTGCAAAGTTTGTGAAAAAATCTGGAACGGTTCCGGAAAAAAACGTCAAAAACGAAACCCCTACATAAGCGCGAAGATTTGAGAAGTTGTGGTATGTCTATAACTATATCTATACGAATTGCATAGGCGTTTAACATTGAGAAACCCATTTTTATAATCGCCTCGTTTTTCGCGTTTTTCTCCGGAACCGTTTAAGATTTTTTCAAAAACTTTGCACCATTTCACTTGCAAAAGGCGCGCATTGGTAAATAGAAAAATTTCGATTTTATCTCTGACGATTTCATGGCCAACGCGATCGCAAAAATTACTTGTATTATTCAACTTTTCAGTTTTCCCCCTATTTTTCCGAAGGAAATGGCCAATGGCACGTATAACTCTGGAAAACATTTAGTTTTGATGTTCTTGGTGCAATAAACACAGCCTTAATTAATCAAATTCTAGCGACAACGGATCGTGATCGTCCCTGGTGGGTACATTTGAACTTAAAAACTTTGTTACTAGGTCAATAGATTATGAACGCCATTCGTTAGTTTTATACAAATTTTTGGGCCCCTGAAAAGTTTTGAAAATCACCCCCTACAGTAAATATTCCTGAGATTTAAATGTTTATGTAAGTTTAAAACATATTTGTGGCTTATCTGTATAAGGATTTTCAGTTTTGATGTTGTTTCTTTAAATGTAAACGAAATTCGACCTTCGAAATCCAATCGGTTGTTTCTAAATTTGTTATATGAGTGTTGTGCATGTCCCAAATTCGAAAGTACACAAAATTTTCGATAAAAATATGAAATTTCTCCACATAAACAAAATTTAACGAAGAGTTGAATTTGTATGTTCTGGTTACCTTGATAAACGAAGAATCTTTGCGTAAATTTATAGTTATAACATGTTTATAACTGATTTACTATGCGGATTTGAAATTATTAATCCAAATTAAACCGAATCAACGTTAATACAATCTCTGCCTTACGGTATTGAGACGCGTGTGTTTGTGTAACTTTCCGTGAGAGTGTTTTTAGGCCACGTTAGACACTCTCATGTGGTGAATCCCAACAAGACCGAGTAAGAATATATTTGGCGTGACGTTTTTGGATGTAAACTATACACTTGGATTTTGACATCTTTGGAACACTGGAGCAAATATTTGGAAGGTCACTTCTGCTTGAAGTAGAAGTGATTCAAACTCTTTGGCAGAAATTGGAATTATTTGAAATTGAACGGCGTATATGTCTAAAATTTAGACTCAAAATTTTCTTCGTGACTTTGGGTGAACTCCATAAAAAGTATTTATTCAACCCCGGACGGATTTCCGTTGTACTTCTCCTGAAAGACGAAGTTAATTACATCGCTCGCTTCATATTAAATGGTTTTTGTGTTTAAAGGACCTAATGAACTTTTTTTTTGTTTACTTGCAGGAGCAATTTGGTGGATTCTGATTAGTGCAGTATCCATGCTACTAACAGGAATAGCCGTAGGCTATATCGTAGCGAAAAAGTGCACCACAAACAAATACAAACCTGTTAACAAAAAAAACATGAACGGAAACTGCAATATGTCTGTAACATTTCCTTTGACCGCTACGGAAAAACAGAGCTTCAAACAAAAGAAAAATATTATTTAAAGTCTTAACACGTTGTAGAGCTTGTGTGTTAACAGTTGTAACTTATTTACTGAATTGTGATATAGAAAATTATTTTGCTAAGTAACTTTAAAGGAAATCTTACGGATGTACTTTTACGGAAAATTTGCAGGGCGTTACGCGGTTTTCTTGTCGAATATTGCCAGCTTTGTAGGAAAACTGGTGGAAATCAAAGGTACATGTGTACGATTAGTCGGTTATTATCACTGAAAATAATTTCTGCCTTCTGAAAATATTCGCATTTTGAGTTTAAAGTACCTGTATGTAAAAATTGCTTAAACAAAAATTAAACCAGCAATTTAAATTATTTTTGACTTTGTGTAAGTTGGCTTTAAACTAGTTCTGCTTGTAAAAAATACTTTTTTTTTTAACTTTTCGACAAGATTTTTATGAAAAATATTGCATGTTGGACGCATATTTGCATAAAATCGGAAATACTAGGCTTACTTTTATATTAAAAAGGCTATAAAATTAAAACTGGCCTCGAAATTTTCAAACTACAAACTATTTGTAGCCTAAACAAGAACCTACACAGAGCTACGAAATTTGGCAAAAATAAATACTGTTTGACCTCCCCCAAAATTAAATTTTATTTCACATGCACACTCAACTGGCGCCCAAATTGTAAAATCGTGATAATGCCTTTTGGTTTAAAATTTTTGTGTATGTGGTGTGTTGGCCTGAATAATATATTTCATAAAAAGAACCACTGCACTTTGGAATTCCCAAAAACAGAGCGAATGAAGCGATTTTCATTGGAAAATCGTCATGTGAAAATGGCCAATTGACCAATTTATCTTAAGCAGTTATTTTTTCAGTGGTAAATTTTACATAATGCAATTATGCTGAAATATTTGTTGTAAATAAACGTATATTATAGCATTCGTTAAAATGTATTATATTGTTACTATCAGATTTAAACAAATAGTTTGTTGTAATTTTAGGGGTTATTAAATCTTGAAAAATCGTTTAAAATTTAATATTAATTAAAATAAAGTGTTGTTTAAGTTTAGGTTTCGGATATATAGTAGTTTTTTCCTAGAGTTGTAGTGAGGGGCGTCGACACAAAAATTGCATTACACCCCCTAGATCAGTCTAGACTAGACACTTGTGTCGACACTTTACTCTAGGAGTGTGTACGTAGCTTAACACTTTTACAGTTAAACCACAAGTCATTTTCCGGAAATCGAAAATACAACAATACAAACCTAAATAAAGAACTAAAAAACAAAGCAAAATATTTAATTTTCGAATTTCAAAATTCGGTGCGGGTCTGTGTGTTATGAAAAATCACGCGAGTTCAGAAAGGTTAAATATAGGGTTCACTTATTGTCTATTCAGGACAGATTGTAAACAATCTGGGAGTTATTTAAAAAAAATATATTATTTATCCTTTGATATTCTTTATTCTTTAAACAATACCAGAAACATTTTTGCTAATGGTTTTTGTTACTTTCGTTAGCTACGAAAGGTAATTTATAAGTATATTATATTTTATATTATTATATTATTATATTATTATAAGTATATGTTGATAAGTATGTAAATATATGATTGAAAAAGTTTTATAAACTTTTAAAAATAAAAATGTACTCCTTCACCGCTAGACCCCGCCTTGTGCATAGAATTCTTTTTGCGCAAAAAAATTATCTTTCGTTTGGTGCAAGTCCCATGTCCCTAAGTGGCTCAGTTCCCGAGATATATTTATTATAACTAAGCCGGAGATGATCAACCGATAGGCTCGAATATTTTTTTACAATACTCGTATTGCTTTTCAAAATTGAAAAAATCGACAGTCATACTACTCGCGCTGAGCCAGGCGGGTCACTTTTTTTGGAGGCGATTAATCGACCGGTTCAAATTTTATTTACAACAATCGTTGTTGCTTTTTAAATTAGAATAAATCCATATACGTACTACTCGCGCTCCGCGCTCGCACCTAACGCTTCTCAAATGCTATTAAATCAGTAATCAGACTACTCGCGCTCGCACCCAATCTGAATACATTTACGGTTTTAATATTATATTCACCAGGTCTTGTTTTTGAAGTTTTTTGGTAGGGAAACTTAATTTAGGACGAGCTTTTAAAAAAGTTTTAGTGTAATAAGCACATGAAAGCGATACAATACAAAAAATAACGTCACATCATGATAACTGTCCTAAAAATCTGTACTGGAACACTGTTTATGTTATGTTTAAAAACTTGGATAAGTCAAGCTTAAGTTTCCATACGAAAAATATTTATACGTAGAAATTTTTGGATAAAAACCTTCATAGGGTGTGATTTAGACCTTCTTCTACTTCTCAAGATATCCCAAGACTTAGTCTGTCATATTACTTTTACACAGTGTATAACATATGAATGAGCCTAATTAATCATCGTGATGTTTATTTAGGATAGCCCAAAATCATGTTATTGTTGTATTTCTTCCTGGTACAATTTAAAACCACCAAAGATAACGCTACCAGGAAACGATAATTATTTTCCGAAATCTGCAGTGATGCTTCACCGTGAAACGATTCGCTAGCTCAATATTTATTTATGCAAAATATTCAGTCCTAGCTATTCACTCTACCTTTCAAAGGAAATTATAATATCAACCAGTTAATCGAAAAACGACCGCCAGGAAGACATCGGAAATCCCTCGAATTCCTGCAAAATGTGGTTGTAATAACACGTGTTGAACGTTTTATTAAGTAAATTAAAAAATTGCGCCTATTATTTTAATTACAGTATAAAAGAAATGGGTTTTTACAACAGTTAAATGAATTTCAGTATACATATGGGTCCAAAGTCAATAGGTTTGCATTTTTATATCGCTTATTATAAGAGATAGAGAAATGGTTTACAGAGCAATATTTTGCAGATTTTCACGACCACTTTAAAAGCTTGTACAACATTATTTTAGTACTAATGGTATTTCTATTTGATTGTAAATATAATTAATAGCTATTAAACAAAATACAAACATTTTAAAAATTGAACCTGTATAATAAAGCTAATGTTTAAAGAAGGCCATGCCAACAAAACAATAATATATTAACAACGTGCTTCAATTTTTATTTTGTTTAAATGAAACTTTTTTTCGTTTCTACGAATTACTGTTTAAATCTGATCGTAACGTGTTTTATTTATTTAAAACTTTGCTCTATCTATACTGTTAATAAAGACATGTAAATGTTTATTGCAATATAGATTCGACAAAAGTTCTAGACAGTAGTTTTATCATAGATAAAATAATTATAATAATAATATTGTATGTTTAAAACATGTGACTCTTGTGAATATTTAAGAAGACAATAAGATTTTTGAATATTATCGGTCTTACTGATTTATTTGATATTTTTAAGTTGGAGTACTGTTATTGTTAAATAAATTACGCCTTTATTGTTTCGGTTATCAGGGTTTATGTAGTCGTTTGTTTTTTGTTAAAGGATTTTTCAGCAAACAAGCAAGAAAATTTAGATTTGGAAGTATGTAATCGCAAAATGTAAGTAAATAAATACCCTTCAGATCTTAAAGAAAGATTAAAACATCGTTGAACACAGACTCATTTTCACACAAATTTTATTCTTTAAACCAAAAATGTACAACAAAAATTGGTACATAATACGAAAGCCAGCGCTACAATATAATCTAGAAAGGTGAGTTTTCACTCCACCAATATTTTTACCTCACAAGATAAGCTGATTATTACCAGGAAATTTTAATATTTAAAACCCTTCTTTGTCCATCAAAGAGCAGTAAATATTCAAGCCTTTTACTAGGGAATTGCAAAATTTTTGGCCTAGGTGTGTTATAATACAAAGGTTTTTGGTTTGTTTGGCATTTTCAATCGTATAAAAAAACAGGTTTTAAACTTGTTAAAACAAAAATTAAAGAAATATACCTATTTATCTATTGCACAGAACTTTAGCAAGTATCTTCTGTAAAACTTTTAGACCGATAAAGCAATAACTTTGCTTAAGAGTCAAAATCAGATACTTGTAGAATTTTTGAATTCACTTTCTTCTTGCTGTTTAAAATTTACAAGAGTTTTAGTCCAGAGCAATTTTCCTGTAAGTTTTTAACCACTTGCGTTTTCTAAATTCATAATTACAACTAATACAATAGACACAAAATAATCTTTACCTTTACTGGACATGTTTAAAGAAAAAGCTAAGGTATATGAAACCATAAATGCTTCATCAAAATTTAAATTCTAACATAAAAAAAATCTTTGCACCCCTGATACCAAGAATTACATACTTCCTCGTCATACTTAAAAGTTTTATACATATAATGTTTATGTACAATAACAAATTACAATATAATTTGCGTTTGTAAAATATTTTAATAATTGTGATCTTCTGTAGAAGTTTTGTGGTAGAATTAACTAGATTGTTCCTATATTAAGACTTTACAGAGCTTCTGTTTATTATATGATAGTTTCCTGTATTCTATTTTATTATAATTTTACATTGCTAATTTATATATAGTTGTTTTCCAGTATTTGTTAACAAGTATTGTAATTAAAGTATTCTTTATTTTATTTTTTTCGTCAAAATTAACATGTTTACATCTCGTGTAATAAATGTGTAACAAAATTTTGCTTTAAAAGTTGCAAAACTGTGTATTAGAGTCGTATAATGGGCTTGCCTTTGCATTAAGAATGTGTATATTTCGTTTTAAAAAAAAATATTTAAGTGATTTAGGGTAAGTCAAAACTGATAAACTATAATTAACTATTATTTAATTGTAATTATTACATTGCTTAACAAATGGTAAACTATATGTTTGTATGTATATATATTAAAATTATTATGAATCAATAAAATAAATTATTACATCGTGTTTCATTTTACAGCCAACCAGATTCGTTTGGAGTTTGAAATTGTAACTCTGAACAACTGAAGAAGCGATGCGTAAAAGTTGATCATGTTTGCACATAAACATGAGAATAAAGTTGCAAACAAAAGTTGTTGAAAATTTCGACAAGGAGTTTATAAATTATTGACAAAGTTTCACCATTAAATTACTATGTAACGACAAAGTAGAACAAACGCTTGTTTGGTAGTGGTTTTGAACGGCGTTAATAATTGTGTAATTTTCGGTTAATAACATGGTCTTTGATGAAAATAAATTGTCTAAAAATATCTGTTGCGTTATTAAGTGTATAAGGCCTAAAATAAGAAAAATTCAGTTTGATTTTCTGCTCCTTTTGCACCATTTAGAACACCCCTATAAAATACGTTGGTTTCTGATAAAAAGTAGCAATTAAAAAAAATATTATTTATTTTATACTGTTTGGTATAAATTTGGAAATTTTGAGATTGCTTTTATTTTATTTTACAGTTTTTAAAACACGTATTTTTTTTTAATTAATGGAAATTTTCGGTCTCATGAAAATTGGTGATTCGTATGTATCTCCTGTATTAGTTATTCTATTTGGTTTGATATTGGAAATTTTCCATGATTTAGAAATTATACTTCTAAAAATTTATGAAATCTGTGGTCTTGAGATTACCTGCTCTTGAAAATTAATAATTTGTTTCTGCTGCAGTATTAATTTTAGTTGGCTCAAAATTGGAAATCTTGAGTTGGAAAATTATTATTTATTTTCTATAAATTTCAACGGTTATCTTTTAATTTGTAGAAATTATGGGTTTGAAGTCTTTGGTGACTTATAGGCTCAATTTTGGTAATATACAATTTTCTTTCGCTATCATTAATCTGTTACGCTTAGAATAGGAAATTTCTGTTTATTTTCTTGAATTTAGAAAACCATCTTTTTAAATTGGTAGATTTGCAGACTAACCAGGGAAGGTCACGATATGTTGTCGCTAGAATCTGATCAAGGCTGTGTTTATTGCATCGACAACATCAAAACTAAATGTTTTTCAGAGTTATTCGTGCGCCTGGCCGTTTCCTTCGGAAAATTAGGGTAAACACGGAAAAGTCGAATAATAAAGGTAATTTTTACAATCGCGTAGGCTATGAAACCGTCAGAGATAAAATCGAAATTTCTTATTTACCAATGCGCGCATCCTTTGCAATTTGCAAGTAAAATGATGAAAAGTTTTTGAAAAACTCTTAAAAGGTTCCGGAGAAGAACGTCAAGAACGAAACTCCTGCAAAAGCGCTATGATTTGAGAAGTTGTGGTTTATCCGTTATAACTAAATCTATGCGACTTGCATAGGCGTTTAACGTAGGGAAAACCGTTTTTACCAGGGCCTAGTTTTTCGCGTTTTTCTTCGGAACCGTTTAAGATTTTTTCAAAAACTTTGCACCATTTTATTCGCAGAGGGTGCGCAAATTGGTAAATAGAAACATTTTTATTTTATCTTTGACGGTTTCATAGCCAACGCGATTGCAAAAATTACTTTTATTATTCGGCTTTTTAGTTTTTTCCCTGGTTTTCCGAAGAAAATGGCCAGTTGCACATATAACACTGCAAAACATTTAGTTTTGATGTTCTTGATGCAATAAACACAGCCTTTATCAGATTCTAGCGACAACATATCGTGACCTTACCTGGTTAGTATTTGGTGACTTATGGGGTTTGATGAAAGTTGGTAATTATCTTCTATAAGTATAGATGTTTACTTTGACTTTTGAGTTTAAAAATGTTTGCTTATTTTCTAAGTTTAAAATGTCTCTAAATTATAGTTTGTTAAAATATTTGAACTTTAGTTTTTTGATAATTCATAGTCCCTGTTAAAAATTGCTAACTCATACAATATTAATTAATCTTTACTCATTTTATTTGAATTGGTAGATATTAGAAACTTTGAGTTTGAAATTTTTATTAATTTTCCATTAATCGATTTTTAAAAAAATGCGGGCATTAACGTTTAGTTCAGATAAAAATTGGATATTTATAAAAATCTATTGCATTATTAATTCTATTTTGCTTAGAATCAAGAACTTTGATTTCAAATTTTTCCTCATTTTTTATGATTTGGAACAACTGTTTTGATATTTAATCAAAATTTGCGGATTTAAAGACTTTGGTCTGATAAAAATTGGTGTTTAAAAATCTCTTTAAATTGACCAACACTTAAAATTTTGAGTTTAACATTTTTATTAATTTTTTACGATTCAAGTTTAAGGTAAAAATCGGCCATTTTAAAAAATCTATGGCATTGCTTATACTACTTGTCTTGGTATTAAAATTTTTTTACACGAATGAAATTTTACAGCGGTTTTCAACCTCTCAATACAATCTCGGAAAAAAAAGTTTATTATTTCATATAAAGATTAACGCTTCCGACTACTGTACACATTTTTACAGCCGGATTGCTTAAACACAGCAAAAATCGAATCGCCTTCACTTTGAGTGACATTGACGACCAAGAATTGTGTCAAAAATTTATTATTTAAGACCCGGAAAAATCTCTACAACAGTAAATACGTAAAAATTTTGCATAATGGCTTCTGTACAGCATATTTTTGCGGACGCAGCGTTGTTAGCGGATCATATTTTGAAAACCCATGCGTAAGTCTTGCGTTACTGACCAGGCAAATAAAGTTTAATGCGCTTTAAATCAAAATTGTAGCGTAGTTCATGCAGGCGCCAGAGACCTCCACTTTGCAGCGGTAAAAATACAGAGAGTTTGGCGAGGCTATGTCGTCCGTAAAATGGTTAAGAGATGGCACAAAGCCGCTACTATAATACAGGCGTTTATACGACGCTGGTTGGCGCAGTGGCACCTACCTGATGCGTATAAGGCATATTTCGCTAGGATGCGCTGGTTATACTACAATATGATGGCTGCAAGGATACAAGCTTTCTGGAAAGGATACCAGGTGGACATAGTTGTTCTAATATGCTTGTGAATAGCTATTTGCAATATTTTTCCATTGCTTTGAAAAAGTAATTGTTTTTTTTGGCTGGATTTTTTTTGACCTTATGGCAAAAAATTCGGAAATGATTTTCTAGCATATTAATTATAAAAGAAATACAATTTTTGCTATCTAAAGAAACATTTTCCAAATAATATAAACAGTGCACGTATTCTGCTTCTCTTTTTCTAATTAATTTAATCAGAATGTTTTATTGAGCATTTTTACTGACATTTAAGAGCAGAATAGTATTTTTCGTTTTGAGATTTGGATTTAAAAAACTGTTTGCCATTAAACTTTTTGAAAGATTCCTCGAAAATAATACAATAGTTGGACCCTTTATTTTGAAAGTCGTTTAAGTACATGGTTCTTTGTTGCTAAATATGTAAGGGTTTGCATTTCACTCGCTATAAAAACACCACTAGGATTACTCATGTTTCTATAAATAAAATATTTGAAATTTAGTAACAAATAATTTTTTTTAGAATTCATTGAGCCAATTTTTTTAGGGCACCATAAATAGGCTTACACTATTTTTATTATTATTGGCTTGTAAATACCCTTAAATTTTAACTATTTACAAATAAGAACATAAACAATACAGGGTGCCCATTTTTCGAACCTGTTGTGCAGAATTTATAGGGAAATCTGATGCCATATTCAAATTTGACCTACTTCATCATTTGGAAAAAAACTGAAAAAGGTCGATTTTTTTAAACTTAAATAATTCCGTAAGCATATGAGCTAGAACAAAAATAAAAATTGGCTTTTAAAGATAGTTTTACGTAGATTTTAAATATGTCAACGAAATTTTCATTCTGCTAAAATTTAATATTTTAAAAGTTTCTGTATCTTTAATATTAACGGAGTTACCCATACAACAGGTTAGAAAAATGGGCACCCTTTATACTAAAATTGATTCTCAATATATATAGAGTAAAGTGCCCTAATATGGAACAGTTACCTATTATGGAATACATCAGTTTTATGACAATGAATAAGCGATATCTGTTGAAAAGTGTATGTACCTATTTGTACATTGATCACACATTCCCAAATGTAAAATAGTTAAAAAATATTCACTAGATTACATAACAGATTCAAATATATTTTTGACGTGCTACTGAGTTTTTAGGCTAAATCTTTCAGTGCAAAATATTATATGCTAGAGTAAATGATATAAAATATTTTATTGCATGTTTATTTAGCATGAGCCTTTACATTTCAATTAAATAGACCAAAATTTTGATTGGGGCCATTTCATGTTTTACATATACCGATTTTCGAAATGTCACATTGATGCATAATATGGAATACATAGAGGTGCCTTTTAATGAATATGATTATGATCACTAAGTACAGCAATATGGGATCAGTGTCAAAAGTGTCTGAAATGGGCAGACGAAAAATGTGCAAAATACCCAAAAAAACAATTCTATTGTCCTACCTGTAAAAAACAAATAAATTATCAACATTTAGTTCGAATGACACTTGAATTATAATTTAATTTACTTAAATAACAGAGTTTTGGTTTGGTTTAAGTAATAATGCAAATCAGAAAGAAATAAAAGATTAATCTATGAGCAGTTGTTTATTTTAATGTATATTTCCTATATAATTCTATATTCCATATTAAGAACCCCTAGTATTCCATATTAGGTTCCCCGGGAGCTTAATATGGAATAGTAGTAGCATTAAAAAAAAATAGCTATATAAGAAATACCTACCGTAATATCGTACCAGAATTCGAGTAATGTGTTGCGTATTCATTACAAATTCCTTACAATTTTTTTTGCAAAATTTTGTTGAATAAATGTGAATATTATTGCCGAATACAAAAGAGTATTCCATATTAGGGCACTTTACTTTTTTCTTCAAATTACATTACTTTTAAAAGCATCTTTATCAGCTCTTAGATTTTCGTATTACATAGTACTTTTTAAATGGTCCGGTTTTATTTCATAACTTATCCAGCCTTTTATAGGACCATGGAAAATGTACGAAAAAAAATTTTTCGTGTGGACTTGAAATTTTTTTATTATAAATGAGTACCCAATATCATATACTAACGAACTTTAAGTTGGTCAAAACATGTAGGTATTTTAAACTATAAACCAACTGTAAATTGTCTAAAAATATAAAGTTCACACTATATTATATTTAGATTATTTGTCTTCTCAATTTTTTCCAAAAATCGGCTTACTCCACTTTCATAACAAAGGGTTCATCTAAGACTGCATATATTTTCTTTCTTTTTTTTTCCTTTTTTGATGTTAATGCTGCAAAATTTCAAGCGTTATCTTTACACGAAATTATACAGTCTGTAATTATTTTTGGTCGTTTAAGGTACGCAAAAAGTGGGACATAAAAGCCCTAATGGCCGAAAGACGCAGATTAGGAAATATAAACGAAAATGTAAGGGCGCAAATGCGAGAAGCATTCGAAAATATGGAGAAAAACAGACAAGCCGAGATAGAGAAAGAAGCCAAAGATTGGGTTATGTTTATTTTGTACAAAGTTCACCATCTTTTAAGAACAAAAGCAGAGAGAGGAATTTATTCCTTGCGCGGAACAGAGTACGTTCTACATATATGGCAATTTTTTTCTTACATGAGTTTGTTAATGTATTCACACAATCACACGCAGTGGCGAAGGCAAGGGGGTTAGAGGCCACAGCCCCCCCCCCTTCCATAGAGTCGCAATAAATTGGTATAGGTACTTTGGTCAAGGGCTGTAAATTTTGTTCTAAAAAACTAAAATAGGAGATTGTGACCTTAAAAAAGGTCCATTGCTCTTTTTTGCGTTTATTAACCCACCATTAATTTTTTTTATATAGGTAATTTACTCCAATCGTTACAGCCATATATCCTTACAGCAAACTTTCATTTGTTGAACAGTGCATGAAAGCGATTCCACTCAAAGAATACATGCACGATTTAAAGAAACTTTACTTCGAGACGATGAAATTATTAGATAAGCCAAAGCCATACGTTTTTTCCACAAAGGCTCTTCGTAGAATGGAAGACGCTTATAGACTGCGTGATAAAAGAGTAGAATTAAAACCTGTGATGGTTGAAGATAACAATATCCATGATAAACCGTAAGTAACGATTTTTGGCGTAAACAGATTCTGCCCGCAAAAACTTCTGTTAATGTAACGCCTGGCAATGTAAATTTTGTGTTGGGTTGCGATAATTTCGATTCGATATTGTTTGGTGTTGCGAATTTTGTTCAAAAATAATCTTAAGCAATAAATATTGAGTTTTTATGTAAAATTCTTAAACGAAAAAATTCTGGACCCAGGCAAAACAATTTTTTTAGGTTCGAAGTCGAAAATTTTTGAAACGGAATTTGAATTGTGTTTGTACACCAGACGGGCGCGAAGTTATCCTAAATAATAATCGCAAATTTTCTTTGTATGTTAATTATGTTTACTAATTTGTAAATTTAATATGGTGGTTCGCCAGTTTAAAAAATGCTCTCCATGAGGATCAAAACCCATTCAATCGTGGTTTATAATTTAGCGAGGGTCCAACGATTTCTAAACAACGAAAACAAGAATACAAATAGACTTTAGAAGCCATCGCAAACATTTTACTTCTACCACTGGATTACCAAAAGTACACAATAACCACGTCATATTGGTTTTTATTCAAAGGTGAACTGTGTTAATTTACCTATTAACATACAGGGTGTTTCTTAAATATTGCGAAAAAGTTCGGGAGGTAATTCCCTATCGAAAATTAAGGGCGAGCTTTTACATATTTTTTCCCCCTTAGACGTCTCCTTTCGCAGTTACAACCCCTAAAGAGGAGCGGCAAAACTAGGTTTTCATTTTATTTCTCAAATTTGGATATATGTAGGAGAATGATGTTCGGCAGTGTTTTGTTCTTATTAAAAGGTTTCCCATACTTGTGTTTTTAATCATCTCCCACCTTCACAAAGGGTTGCAAAGTGCGTCCCCTGTTGGACCAAATATTATTCTCCTACAATTATCCAAATTTGAGAAATAAAATAAAAATTTAATTTTACCACTCCTCTTTAAGGGGGATGTCACTCCGAAAGGAGGCGGGTAAGGGATAAAATTATTTAAAATCCCCCTCTTAATTTTCGGTAAGGAATTACCTCCAGAACTTTTTTGAAATATTTAAGAAACCCTGTATATGAAGTATTTATAATCTGAACAATCGAATATTCGAATAATTGGGGTTGTTTAGTATTAATTTAAATGTAGTTTTGACCGGTATTAACAGTTATTTAATTTTGGTTCATGTAAACAGAAACGAATTATTTTTCGTTTTTAGTCCCTAGTTACAATTTTTTAGCATCAGAGTACTATGTATAAATCTAATAGGGCTTCGTATTGTTGAAAAAACTATAAAAGGGTTTCACGGTTTAAATAGATTGGGGAACGCTGGTCTACACCAACACCAACCCCAAAACAAAAATTTTCTAATGCTGTAAACCCCAAGCAGAATCGCATCAATTTTATGGGATTTGTTTTTTGTGGTAAACAACGAAACGCTATTAATTCTTGTGTTTTTTTCAGTTTCCACTTTTCAAAGAAATTAGATACAAAACCGTACGAAAGATACGCCCTCTACTTGGAAAAGTATGCGCCTCCAATTAGCGATATTAGCAGAGATATCGACAAGGCTAAACATATTTGTGATAAAGACTTTGACTTGCACGTTTTGAAGAAAACTGAAACTAAATTAGATCCACCTCCGTACTACATAGATTTCTGGACGACGACAAAATGTGAGATTCATGATCTTCCTGAGTATTTTTGATGAGTGCGGTTGTGAAACATTCATTTATAAAATGCATGCTTTTTTACGATTTATTTGGTTTTTTTATTTGTTGGGCTCAAGTTATTTCTGGTGTTTTTTTTGCATTTAAATTTAGCTAAGATATAGTTTTTCATATCTAATTTTAAAAATATGGTCATTCAGTGATTGATAAGGTTAGAAATTAGAAAGGTATAGTTTCTTAACTTCATGGCCACAATCACGGTTGGATTTACATAGTTTGGGACGTAAAAGCGAAAGGGTTCAAATGACCCCATTCCTACGTGTAAAACAGCGATAGGAATGCGAGTGGTCACTGAAATTAGGGAACCCTTAAAAAGTGGGGTCTGAAGCAGTCGTTTCACCCGCTTTGGGGCACCTCCGACCCTGGTCGAAATACTACCAAATCCAAAAAAAAACAACACAGTTATCGACATTCTAAATATAATTAATGTACACAATACACATTATCCTAACTGTAAGTCGTTTTTTGGATCACAAAGGTACAGCAACACTCGACGCACACTTTTTGCGGTGTACCAGTTTTTTATGGCATCTGATAATCAGTATAACACGCGGAGATGCCACATGTTGGGTCAAAAAGTTTTGATGCAGCTTGGAATGCGCCCATATCAACGCTTCCTTGGTGTCCTTGCATCACGGTTCCTTGTCCCAACGACATGTTGGTTAGCAGTAGATCACTGAAAATAAAGGTATAAAAACATAAGTTGTGTGTGTGAATTAGTGAAATTAGTTTTTAAGGGAAATACTACAAGAACTGGACAAGGTAGGCAAACATTATTTTAAGTTTAGGTTAATAAAAACAATATCCTCGAATGGCTAGTTCATCTTACGATGTTAACTAGATCATTTGTAGTTTTTAAAAGATTTTAAGACACTCATAATAGAAAAATTTAAATCAGCAATCGAAAGAGCAACTGAATCTATGAGAATTTGTTTTTTAAAGTCAAGTTCAACCAAATGCGAATATTTTATTAGCGTTAAGGTACATGTATTTCTCTGATTACATTTTTGGGGCCAAAAAACTCTGAAGCCCGTGTGACACGGTGCAAATTTCTATATAAAATTTAATACAAAATATCTTGTATTATTTTTCTTGTACAGATTTCAGTGCAGAATTCCATTCATTTGAAACTGTGTGACACTGATACAATTTTATGTACAAGCTACTGCCCATGCACATGCGCCCAAACAGTATAAACACAGATATGCACTCCCTCTTAAAACAAGGTATTTATTCCTTGTAATTGCCATTTTAAACAATAACAACATCCTGTTTCGGATTACCAAGAATTAACTGTTAACAGGAATGTCCATTGTTTATATTTCCTTTAGCTGCAGATGTTCAAAATCAGCTGTTAGTCGCCATTATTCACGAACTGAATGCGCATCTGTAGCACGCATAATCTGTATCAAAACTTGCTTGCAAATAGAACACGCCCTATTGTATTTTCTGTACAAGAAACTACATGGAACACTTGTACATGCAAGAAGCTATACAGAATTTTGTACGAAAAACCTGTATGACACGATATAAGATTTTCTGTATAATATTTGGTAGTACCAATTTTTGTTTTTGTTAACCTTGGTTCAAATATTACAAAAATCTTTCCTAAAAAATCGAATGTTGTCTATTATACTATACATGTTTCTGCCCATGCTTAAAGTACTTGGTAAAATAATTCTATTGTGCCTCTATTCAATCTTACCAAAAATACAATACTAACATGTTCCATAAATATTATGATTAATTTTATTTACAGAGACTTTTTTTCCTTTAAGTTTATTTATAAACATATTTGCTACCGTGGTGCACAACCTGCATACGGTTAACACTTTATTGTCACTTGGACTGAACGGTAAATTAACTTTTTATAACCATCACGTAAAAACTGGGGTGTTATGACTGCCCTAGACCTTGTCAGCCCGTGAAGTACTGAATGCAGTTAAGTTACGTAACACCAGGTGTGGTTTGCTTGGTTGACTCTAATTAGATATCGCACAAATGGTTAGGTAGACTGTGGAGAAAGAGTTAAACACACAAACAGCACGATCTTATGTGGAAGGACACATATTCAGAATTATTACTTACATGCTAGTGTAAGCTTCGTTAAGTATTTAATTTGCATGTTTCTAGTAAAAGAAAATTAAAACAGTAGCAATAAAAAAATTTAAAAAAATGTCCTAACTTTTACTTTTGGTAATTTACGAGGGTAGATATTTTTCTTCATTTTTAAATTAGAATGGATTCCCATTACAATAATCATAGAACTCCTACACCAAATGACTAGGGAAAAAACTTAAAAATATACATCACTTTTCTCTTTATAACTTTTTTTAACTCGTCCGCTCCTCAGTTTAAATATAACTAGTACCTGTTTTTGCCAAGTATTTAGGTATTGAATAATTACAGTCATTAAGTATTAGTTGTTGACTTAAGTTACTTAAAATCATAAACTTTAAGAAATGCTACGACTAAGAGCTGCAGTTATCAAAGTAAACTTTAACACTTAAAATTAAAAATCCATGCATCTATGAATCCATGCAGTCAACACAACTAGGTACCATATTATGCAAGTCAGTGTTCATAGTTTGACTTGGAAAACAATGTTAGGTTTTTTAAGCACGATAAGGTTTATTTTGAAGCATTTTTTGTTTTCTCCAAAGCCCAACTATGACATTATTTTCCATTAATTTACAAATACCTGAGAATTGAGACATTTAGAAATTCCTTTTTTTCTAGAATCGCCACTAAACTATCTCAATAATTACCCAAAAGCGGTTGTAATAATCATTTTTACTGCCCAGGCATTAAAAAATACTTTTTAGGCAGTAAAAAAAGTCAAAGATACATATTTGACAGGAGAATGAGAATCTGAAAGATGAAGTAAAAATTTGTGTATTTGCTTGATTTTTCGCTATTTATCTGTCGATTGTGGCAAAATTTGACGCTTGAACAAAAAATTTAATATGCACCTCGACAGGAAAGTTCCTTTTTATCACTCGCGTGGTTATTTGCTGAGACAAAGTCAAGGCAAATAATATCCACTATCGTGATAAAAAGTCGAACTTTACTGCCTTGGTACATAAATAACTAGGTACATAAATAACTATTTTACTATTAATTTAAATTAAGTGTAATCTATTAAAACTTTGGTTTTTTAACTAGGTTAATCTGTGTGACAATTTTTTAAATGCACTTTGCAGGCTCTATCAGAGGGCGGGCAAAAGGGGCAGATGCCCTGGGCCTCACAATGTTTAACTTGATCTGTAAAAAACCGTACGAATTTTCAAAAAAAAGTGGGAGTTCTCAGAGTGAACCGGGCGGATTTTAAAACAATGTAATAAAGCGGGGACCCTTTTTTTAGTTACACTGCTCCGGGCCTCGTATTTTCTCTGAAAGGCCCTGGCGCTTTGGCTCATTTTTGTAGTCAGCGCTCGAAGGAAAACATCTCCCAATAAGATTAAAAAAGTTTTCATAGGGGCACTCATTCCTTTTTTTGTTCTATTCAAATGTGATAAGTAACGTCAAATCTGTTAATTATAGACTCGAGTACTGTTTCCAGCAACTTCTTTCTCTGTACCACATGTACTTCATAAGAAAATTTTACTTCTTTTGTTAATATTAGATACTATAATGCAGCGGTTCTGAACCCGTTTCAGTCAATGCACCCCTTTGCCTCACTGTGAAGCGTCATGTATCCCTTGGCAATCGGTTCATTTAAAAAAAAATTATTTATACATAGGACATAATTTAAAAAATATTTAGTGTAAAAATTGTTGATTATTGCTTTTCAACAATATATTTATTCTGGACATTGTGTTTGAAACGTACTCCCTGTAGAAGATTCACGTATACCTTGGGGTCCATGGACCCCTGGATTAAAACCCCTTCTATAATGTATAATACTATAATTTATCTCCATAACCATGCACCGTAACTATATAAAATAATTTCATAATTTTCGCTCTGCAAAAGTTATTTTTAATTTTAAATATCCCCGTTTGCTCTCAGTGGATATACATATGTATAATAGAAGCCATCATGTTGGGGTAATTTTTTTTTTGTTACTTACGGTCGTGGCTGTGGTGTGCGATCCCTTTGTCTTCTGTTTTTGAACCAATTGGAAACTTGCGTAAGAGTAAGTCCCGTCCTTTTGGCGAGTGCACGCTTCTCGTCGGGAGTAGGGTACCTATTCCTCGCATAGCATTCCTTCAAAGCATTCCTGCTGCGCTCTTTGAAACAGTACACCGTCTCTTCACCATCCCAAATTGTCTTTGGTAATGGATATTTTTTCCGTAGTCTGTATTTATCTACTGCTCCTAAACAAAACACAAAGTAAGTACTCTAATGGGACATAAAAAAAATTCAAAAAGATTTCGTATACCTAGGCTTTGCTTAAAACAAAATTGAAAAAAAATCTAATACTATAAAAGTCGGTTTGCAAATCTACGATTAATTTAAATGATTCATTTTGTATTGTCTTCGATTTCAGTTCTTTAACAGCTTCAGACGAGTAACACACCAGTGTGTCGACACAGAAAAACACTGAGCCATAGCCTTCTCTTTTACTTTAATATTCATGAACCGACTCTTCTTTTTTTGTACAACTATATTTAAAGATTCAAAAGTATAAATATGTAATTGAAAAAATGTATCTTCTCACCTAATGGTCTACCTCTAATTTTTTCTGCTTCTCTATAATGCGCTTTAAACCATAAAGTTTGTAAATCGGAATGCCAGCGCGGATGAAATGAATGTGATTCTAAAATAGCATAAAGCTCGTGGTATGAGCCCCTGTGGAAGGCAACAGCTGCACGTGCCCGCAAAACACTTTCGTTTCCTCTCAGTAACTCTGATGGCGGAAGAGACCATAAGAAAGCTGCCAGGCGCTCCACGTCGCCTCTTTGGTGGAGGGCTTCACACATACATTGTACCTATGCACACAAAAATGCAATTAGTATAAAGATGAAAGATTTGTATTAAATTTAAGACATGAACAGAAGCGGTTAATTTTATATGGCCTTCAGTCATTTTACAAAATGGACTAAAAACAGAATTAAAATACAAAAGAATCTTGTATTTTTCTAACTTCAAGGACCTGTATTTTCTTGGGGCTTAAGTAAAAGAGAAAACACGTCTTTTAAACTTACAAAGAGTAATCAAGTAAAAATGTATAAGTTTAAGTTTAGAAATTAACTTTGTAAAACTTATCCCAATATCTGATGAAATTCAATACACCGTTTTTTGTTTAAAAATATGTGGAAATATAAAAGCCCCCCTTTGTCTTCGGTTTACCATCTAGATTTTTGAAATCGGTTTAAAAATTACAACATATTTGTGAGTTTTGTTATGGAAATCTTGACACAAAATCTTACGTTTGGTGAATTTTTGGAAATCTTGTTAATACAATACACCTCTAAAAACAAATAGATACTTTTGGCACTTATCATTGATGAGTAAAGGACCTTTACAAATCAGCTTTCAAATTTCATATAACCTAAACTGTTTCGAAAATTAATTTAAAAATTTTATAATTTCTTTTTCTCCATTGTTTTTAAGTTTGAGGAATAATTTTCTGAAAATAAGCATATTTACGTTTCGTATGCAAGGAATCGATTTTGTTTGAGTAATTTCCTCAATATTTTTCTAGGCTCTAGAGTCTAGATGATAGTCACCTTTTGATATCTTGTAATTATGGACATTTTGAAGGGAAAAAAAAGCATTTATATTTGTTTTCGAAATTTTATATTTCTATTTCGAAATTTAACAATGAGTCTATTGGTAATAAAATGTGAAACCTAAAAAATATTTAAATAAAGATCAAAAAACGTATGCTTTCATTCGATTCCTGGCATATTATAACGTAAAAATACTTATTGTTGCAAATTTATCGTTAAAAACAATAGATATGTAAAGAAAAACCTAAACTTAAATTTTTAGTGTTTTTTTAAACTTCGTGTTATCTAAAATTTGAAAACTAATTTAAAATCAGCTCAAAATTGAACATATTTTAATTTGGTGAGAATATGTAATGGATCATCACATATATTCATTTCTTACATAATATTGAATAAAAGCATAGCTCTTAAAAATTATTATACAGGAGGCATCACTTATGACACCCCCTTTTTATTTTGTTATTGGAAAAAATTATCAAAAAAAGGTTCAAATAAAAGTTCATGTCAAATTTTCGTTTTCTTTTGTTTTTTAGGAGTTACGACACCATATTTGTTTTTCTTTTTTTTATGACACCATACATCATTTTTTACGGTTTGAAAGACATTGTCTTTCTCTTTTCAACGCACTAAAACTTTTATACCCTTACATAACAAAATTTTTAAGAAAATTGCTAGCAAAAAGATTTCTACGATAGTGGATACTGCGTTGTTTTTTGTTAAACATTGATCATACATTAATTAGTAGGCTTTGCAAAAAGAAAAAAAAACAAATGAATGCAATGTCACAATTTGATCATAGTTTGACAGTTTTGTGTTAAGTACTTTTTTAAATTGCCTTTTTCGTTTTCTCGTGCAGCAATAATGAAAACCATGGCTGTAGTGCAGTAAATTCGTTTAAAAAATGTTTCCAGCAGGAAGGACACCATTTTGAACATTTATTACAGTAGTCTAGTGTTTACCGTTGTAACCTAATTAACTTTCTTTTTTAATTTTTTACCGTTTCGTATAATTTTCAAAGCCTACTAATTTAAATTAATTAATAACGTACGCTTTTAAAACAAGTTTAATAAAAAACTGTTCTTCTGCGATTTTCTTCAAAATTTTGTTATGTAAGGGTATAAAAGTTTTAGTGCGTTGAAAAGAGAAAGAAAATGTCTTTCAAACCGTATAAAAAAATGTTTGGTTTCATTTAAAAAAAAAAAAAATGGTGTCGTAACTCCCAAAAAACAATAGAAAACCCGAATATTTGACATGAAAATATTTTGGGAAATACTGTATCAAACAACTTTTATTTCAAACTTTTTTTGATTACTCTTTCAAATAACAAAATAAGTGGGGGTGTCATAAGTGATGCCTCACCCTGTATCATATAAAAAAGTGTTTAATTGGTTTTAAATTTTTTTTTTGTTAAAAAATTCGATTTTTTTTTGAGAAAATTATTTAAGATGTATTTCTATAAATATGATCCACTTCAGGTAAAGCGGCAAGTCACCATCATTTAACACGATTACAATACAGATAAAGATTTTTGAAGTAGTTGTTTAAGATTTATAATAAACCAAAATATGAATAATGGCGTATAATAAGGCTTACTATTTCAAAACATCTAAAAAAAGGATTAGTAAATTTGTCTTTTTAAATAATACGTTCCATTGAAATAGCGTTGCTTTTGCCTAGTATTCAACATTATTTATTTTCATTTTTCACATATGAATATTGACTTAGTAAAAGTTTTTAGTTCCATTAGCTTACACAAAACTGATCATATTTTTGTAAATATACAACCTACTGCAAAAAGTAAAGGCATACCTACCTGTTAACAAGCAGTTTTATTTAAACTAAACTCTAGATATTTATTTAAAAAAACTTTTCCAAACGCCGCTTCTAATATTGTTCGAAAAATGAATATTTATTTTATATGTTGCTATTTTGACTGGGGATCTGTTTTTGGGCACCAATTAAGGCCCAAATTTAAACAAATCGGCCAACAGATAGTTACAACATGCAACTTAAATTGTGAGAAACTTTTTATCTCGCTACATATTTTTAAATGAACAATTAGTCAATTTTTACACAAAATTTTCTTTGACTATAAAATTAATAAAACGGTATTGATATCTGATATTTATTTAATTGTATGTGTGATCAAATAAATATTGATTTCATACTCGGAACTGATGGCGAACGCTCTCCTTCCATTCATGAATCTTTACTATAGTTTGTTCAATAAACAAAAGTTTATGAATGAAAATCAATTGATATTGTGTTACACATTCAAACATAACTGCTGAAATTTATCAACAAATTTAGGTTATCAATTAAAATTGTGACAATAGTTTTAATAATTCGCTGGCGTACTGTGAGATACTAGGTATTCAAATTACTTGCGATATTAAAAAAGCTGATAAAATTATGTTGTTTGACAATTTAAAATTATCTATTTAATAATAACTCAGATACGTTTTAAAAGATGGGTAGGAGTTTCCTGTTTAATAATTTCATCACGGCAATTACATAAAGTCGATCTTAGCAGAATGTCATTTATTCAGTATAACACATGACGTAACTGTCAAAAGTTTGAGTTTAAAAAGATTGTGTGAAATAAAGACTTATATAATAGTCTTTGCCTTTTTATTAATACATATGTTCCTGTATACTTATTAGTGTCTTCATTAAGTTAAATTAAAAAATAAAAGAAATTATAATAAATTGCCATTAAATCAATCAAGTTCCGAAAATTTGTACAAACAGTTTCAAAAATTAACTATTCTCTGCAGAAAAAAACCTTTCTAATCTGAATTTTAGAGACAAATTATTTAAATCGACTTTAGTTTGTCAATTTTTACTGTACAAATTGGTAACTTCATACAAAATTATTTTTAAAAAAGTTTTTCATTAGTAACATTCACTTTCTAATTATTTATGCATTTAAGCTTTTATTAATAACTGACATCAAAAGAAGTTCGTTTATTTTAAATCATTTTATTGCTGAGATATTTATTTATCTTCTTGTCGAGAAAACGAAAATATAAAATAATATTAAACCTTAATAATTACAAGTGAAATGAAACAATTGCTTATCTCATTTCTGGGAAAATTTTAAAAGTAATTAAATAATCTAGTAATGAAGGATTAAGGGTCCAGAAACTCATAGATTTTCTTGAAGACGGAATTGTTTTAAGAAATAAGTTAAGTGATTTTATAGCTAAAGATACGAATTTTTATATTGAAATTAAATTAAATAATTTGAAAATTTATCAGATAATTCTTCTATGATATTGACTGAATTTTCTCAGAGTAGTTTAGGTTAACACAATAATATGTTTAGTGTGTAAGGACTTTTGTATACCTTGAAAAACATTTAATAAAATCCAAATTGATAAAAAAATCATAATTTAAAGCAAGCAATGTATTTTTGTATTGTGACAATCTTAATAGGTTTGCTATTCTTTGGACGTCTGTTAAAAATTTTAAATATCTAGTCGTGAAAGGTACACAAAACGTCAATTAATTAATGTTTATCGGCTTATCAAAAAATTAAAAATATCATTCATTGAAACGTTATAAAATCTACTAAGTTGCTTTTAAACAATATTTACCAATAAAATTCGCCTCTTTTATGGAATAAAAGTTTATTCAAAAACTTGCTTTTCGGTAAATAAAAAACAATTATATTGTTTTTAAATTATTTAAGTTATAGTATTAAAAAAATTGGTTTTCCAAAATTACCTGATCAGGTGAAAAACTAATTGCCTTTTTCCCAAACGAATCCACATTATTTAAATGAATTGAGTTCACTTCTTCTAATTTCTTATTACTAGTAGTGTTATTATTGTTATTAAAATAGTCTATTTGGTTATTTCTATCATTAAACTCACTAAGTTTCTTCTTATTATAACTATTATCGAAACTGTAGTTCTTTTTATTAACATCGTCACTTTTATTTTTAATGTTATTCACATAACTACCACAAAAATCGTCTTTTTTGGCGAAATAGTCCACTTTTTTATTGTCTTTAACGTCGTTTTTCTTATGCAGTTTTTCGTTGTAGAATCCTTTGTTGAAATAACTTTCAAAATCTGCCTTTTTTGCCGGTGTTAGGTTGTTGTAGTATATGCTGTCGCTGTAGTAGTTGGAGTTTGTTGAATTTATTTGAGAGAATTGTGGGTTCGAATCACTTGAACCACTGGACGTGCCGTCGATTTCCATTTTTTCAAATTTCCCACAAAGTTGTTTAGTACGTATAAGATTAATTTAAATTTTGACACACAAATTTAATTAAAACTATGTTTATTTGCACGTGTATGTTGCAAAATGAGCTTAACAATCATCTTCAACAATATTATCCCACTGATTGGCCACATGTTATAACACTTACTATTTGTTTTTAACAATTAAAGATTTCTATGGACAATAACCTGTATTTAGTTTCAAACACTTGGATAACAAAATATGTTTACTGAATCACATATAATTTACTTATGTGCTCTATACAGCAGTTGACAATATGCACCCTACACCACGCCTCCGAGATTTCTGAACCAATAGAAAACTGTCCCTTTGTCGTCGTTATGACAGCAACCCTTGAAGCTCACCAATTGCAAATGTGGATGCTTTTATTTTTTAATAATAAGGGATGATTTAGGATTTGTCACTTGCGAATAAAAAACGATGCGATCTGTCAAAGTTGAGTTAGAAAAAAATTGAACGGTAAATCAAGCGATGCTATAATGCAGACGGGAATTCTAAAACATAAAAGAAGCTTTTTACAAATGAAATTGGAGAAAATATTAGGTACTGATAATAAAATAGGTACATCAAATTATTTTTTCAAAAATTTCATTTTTTGAAAAGTGCTGAAGAATAATTGTTGGTTGTAATAGGAGGCAGGAATTTAGCGTGCAAGGCATATTTTGAAAAATCGGTTTGATTTATTGACCAAAAAGTCTGTTTGAGTGCTTCTATTAATTTTACCATGGGATGAAGACGTTTTTTTTTCATAATATACACTAACCAGGAAAGGTGACGATACGTTGTAGCTAGAATTAGATTAAGGCTGTGTTTATTGCATCAAGAACATTAAAACTAAATGTTTTCCAGAGTTATACGTGCCACTGGCCATTTTCTTCTGAAAAATAGGGAAAAAACTGAAAAGCTGAATAATTAAAGTAATTTTTGCGATCGCGTTGGCCATGAAACCGTCAGAGACAAAATATAAATTTCTCTATTTACTAATGCGCGCATCCTTTGCAAGTAAAATGGTGCAGGTTTTTTGAAAAAATCTTAAACTGTTCCGGAGAAAAACGCGAAAAGCGAGGTCTTTGTAAAAACGGTTTTCCCTATGATTTTTTTATTTTATTATTTCCGCGGAGGTGGTACCCTTTCGGGTTTCCCTATGTTAAACGCCTATGCAAGTCGCATAGATATAGTTATACAGATATACCACAACTTCTCAAATCATAGCGCTTATGGAGGGGTTTCGTTATTGACGTGTTTCTCCGGAACCATTCAAGTTTTTTTCAAAAACTTTGCACCATTTTGCTTGCAAAGAATGCGCGCATTGGTAAATAAAAGAATTTCGATTTGGTCTCTGACGGTTTTATGGCCTACGTGATCGCAAAAATGACCTTTTTATACCAACTTTTCAGTTTTTCCCCTATTTTTCCGAAGTAAATGGCCAGTGGCACGTATAACTCTGGAAAACATTTAGTTTTGATGTCTTTGATGCAATAAACACAGCCTTAATCAAATTCAAGCGACAACGTATCGTCACCCTCCCTTGTAAGTATTTGTAAATAAATATTTATTAACATATTACAATTATACAGGGTGTGTAAAAATTGGCGGAAGCGCTACACGTGGCGATGTTCTTCGTAAAATTCTAAGTCGAAAATCTTAATACGAAAATGTTGTACCATGCTTGTTGTGTCTGCAAGACATTTAGTCCTTTAATAAGCGTTATTATTTAATACTTGCAAATGAAAAAACTGCAATTTGGAATCAAAATAAATTTCGAATAGTGTTTTTTCCTAGACATTGTGTTCTTACTTTCAAAAATTGGTGTTGAAAATATGTAAATCACTGATTTGAATGAAAATAATACATATGGCAACATTGCCATTAGCTGTCACCTCTGTTTTTCTCGTAATTATTTCTAGTTTGTGTTTTACGATACCCAAAAGTTTGCAGCTATGTTTACGAACTGAAGGCTTTCAGTTCGAACAAAAATTGTAAATACCTAAGTAAAAATTGCTGATAAAAAAATGTCCAAACGCAAATAAATGTATGCAATATTGCCAATTTTTTTTTCTTTAAATGGTTCCTGAGGCCAGAGGAAGCATGGTACAACATTTTTGTATAAAGATTTTCGACTTAGAATTTTACGAAGAACATCGTCACGTGTAGCGCTTCCGCCAATTTACTTAAATTCATCTAAAAACGTTTTATAAATTGTTCACAGCCCCCCAGGGGGCCACAGCTCCCCAGGGGGCCGCGGCCCCCCGGTTAAGAATCGCTGATAGTGTACATCACATGGAAGCTTATTATCAGCTCAATAATAAAAATAATATTTAACAATTAATTAATTTATTATGGGAACTTTTTTTATAATAAAAGAATCAAAACTAGTAGAATTGTGTTTTTAACGTTTAAATATTCTCAGATACTGGATGTCACATATATTTTCCTTAATCTTTAAATTTCACGACAAAAATACCGTTTCAATCATATTAACACTAATAAACTGCCGATTATTAATGACAGTATTAAATCTTCCTTAAAAATGCCCTAAATTAACACATGTGGACATTTTGATGTTTGTAAAAAATAACGTATCTTTAAACACCTAAAAAAAATGTTAACCTCTCACCCCAACCTCTGTGACATCGTCTGTAACCCTAAAGCTCAGAAATAATTGGCTGGCAATAAATTTTACACAATTTATGGTTTCGGCTAAAAAAGTGTCGGTTCATTTGATAGACCCCTATAGCCAGGCTGTAAAATCAAACTCTAACGTTCAGTAGAGACGCGTTTAAAAAAGAATTTTAAGAATTTGAATGAATGTTTTTTGTTGCGCTTTTAATATGGGTACACTTACTAATTTCTAGACGTTTATATGATTAATTGCTGACATAATATAAATACATGTGGCTGTAAATAATGAAAACAAGGTTAGAATCAAATTAATTTGACCGAGTATTTACCCAAACTATTAAACTGAAATCTGAGATTTTGGAAGGCGAAATAAACAAACTCAACAATTTAAAATATTCGGGAAAAGAGCAGTAGGTATAAATATATTTACCAAAAAAAAGATACACATTAATTTATTTATTCATTTTATAAAGTTTTTATGGTGC
The DNA here is from genome assembly GCA_947652605.1 of Elmis aenea. NCBI lineage: Eukaryota > Metazoa > Arthropoda > Insecta > Coleoptera > Elmidae > Elmis > Elmis aenea. The sequence goes on from OX393577.1 coordinate 63,985,618, forward strand.
ACATATGATATTGACTTATTGAACTGTTGATTATAATAGTGATCCATTTTTGGAAAAACTTTGAGATCACAAATAATTGCATATAATTTGGTGAAAACTCTTTATTAGTAGACAATCTGCAGTTTATATTTTAAAATACTCACATGCTTTGACCAATTGAAAATTCGTTAGTAAATGATATTGCGTATTTATTAAAAATGTAATACGAAAATGTACGATTTATACAAGATGTCCCAGAAGGTATGCCTTTGCTAATTTGTGCATAATTAGGACCTAAATAAAACGGTATTACCAACAAATAAATTGTATGTATCCCTTCATATACAGGGTGGTCCAAATTCGATGGGATTGCATGGGTATCTCGGTTAATATTTAAGATAGAGAAACGGTTAAATTACCAAAAATGTGCAGTTTTTTGAGACAAACTCAGAACCGTTTTCAAAAATATTCTATCATTTCCGGTTTTCGAGTTATCGAATAAAACGTGTTTTTTTGTCATATTAATAATATGTCATATCTCCGTTATTGTTGTAAATATCAAAAATATTTATTAAGACTATTTTTGTATATTTTTATGTTTAATTTGATTATACTAAAAAAAATATTTTACGCTCGCCGTTAAAAAGTTATGACACAAACTTACCTTTTTTTAAATGGAAACGATAGTTGGCTATGACCTATTTAAATTACTCATTTTTTTCTCATTCCAAATATATAAGGGTCGATGTATTTATTTTTAATAATACGCAAGTTATGAAGGTTTTTTAGATATTTTTTTTAAGAAAATCATAGTAGGCTATGAAAACAAAAACCAAACAAGGTGTAAAACCTTACAAAACTCATGTGGTACAAGTTACCAAGGTTTTTTAATTTGTTGTGGAGATTAATATTTGAAAATAAGAAAACAACGATATAATCGGTATCAGCAGTAATGTAGGATATTGTTGTTTATCTTATGTTCAAAAAATTTCGTATTTATCTCAATAACAAATTAAAAAACCTTGGTAACTTGTACCACATGAGTTTTATAAGGTTTTACCCCTTGTTTATTTTTTGTTTTCACAGCCTACTATGATTTTCTTAAAAAAAAAACTAAAAAACCTTCATAACTTGCGTATTGTTGAAAATAAATACATCAACCCTTATATATTTGAAATGAGAAAAAAATGAGAAATTTAAATAGGTCATAGCCAACTATCGTTTCCATTTAAAAAAAGGTAAGTTTGTGTCATAACTTTTTAGCGGCGAGCATAAAAATATTTTTTTTAGTATAATCAAATTAAACATAAAAATATACAAAAATAATCTTGATAAATATTTTTGATATATACAACAATAACGGAGATATGACACATTATTGATACGACAAAAAAACACTTTTTATTCGATAACTCGAAAACCGGAAATGATAGAATATTTTTGAAAACGGTTCTGAGCTTGTCTCAAAAAACTGCACATTTTTGGTAATTTAACCGTTTCTCTATCTTAAATATTAACCGAGATACCCATGCAATCCCATCGAATTTGGACCACCCTGTACAGGGTTCCAGTTATCGTGCACAGCATAGGAATCCCGTAAACGGTAAGAGATACAAAGTTGGTTAATTGGGTCAAAATGATCTATGATTTAAGAGCAACTGTTGTTTGAAAAAAAATCAAAAAGACTTAAATGGTTTCTGCGCTATTGACAAAAAACACAACACTTCAGGTTTTTAATTTTTACTTATAACTGCTTATTTGAAATCACACTCAAAATATTTTTCGACATATTGGGACACATTTTTGCGTAGATTTGGAATTTATCAATAAATGTTATTTATTTATTTAGTCATGAGTCCTTCTACTGTTAGGTGTAGGACTGTTGAGTTGTGTTGTGCTGACTTTTTTCAATGTTTTTCTGTCTTGTGCTAGCCTTTTTATTTCCTCCCATTTGATGTTTCTATCCGCTGCTGCTTTTTTAACTTCGTCTTGCCAGGTTTTCTCGGTCTACCTCTTTTGTTTTTTGTCTGTGATCTTGCTTCATATGCTTTTCTGGTTAACCTTTCTTCTTTCATAATATAAATGTGACCCAACCATCCCAGCTGCCTTTCTTGTATTTTTGGTTTAACTGATTTTATCTTTTAATTGTTCTCTATATGTTGCATTTCTGATTCTATCTTTTTTTGTTTTTCCTTGGATCTTTCTTAAAAATCGCATTTCAGCTGCATTCACTTGGCTATTATACTATTTTTATTTGTGAGTGTCCACGTTTCACTTCCGTATAAAAGTTACTACCTTTTTGACCACTTTCACTTTTGTTCGTTTTGGGACTTTTCTATTTCCAAAAAATGTTGTTCTTAAACTGTTAAATATTCTTCCCACATTTCCTGTCCATTCGCTTATTTCCTTGTCCATTCCTCCATTTTCCTCTATGATCACTCCTAAATATTTAAAGCTTTCTACTTGTTCCAACCTAAGCCCATTTAAATTTATGTTATGCCCTTTGTTCTTTGTAGTAATGATCATAGTTTTAGTTTTTTTTTGGTATAAATTATACCTATATTAATTTGTTTTTGTTATTTTAACATCAACTTTCTTATTTTAAACACGGTGTGTAAATACATAAACAAATAAATAAGAGTACAACTAATAAAAAGTTGAAAGTACTGAAAGTGGTTTTGCATTACGACAAGAAATCCTCTAAAAAAAAGGTTTATTAGGTTTATTTATATTAATAAATGTATGACTGAATTAATTTAAGCATTTATTTAAATTCGTTTTTTTTGTGAGTTTTTCATTTGATAGTTTCACGCCGTGGAATCACAACAAACCTTGAATTTGATGCTTCAGCCGTCCTTAACTAGGACCCAACAATTAGTCCGTCCATATTACTACGTTATAACAACCAATTTAACAACTTTCTGTGCGCCATAAATCACAAAATATGATAAACAGGCTAATCCTCAACAATATGTTTAATTAAATGGTAAATCGTGTAATTCTGTGTGATATATTATTAAAGTTAAGGGCATCATGTTTCATGTTTCCTATAATTAGTCCCATCGGGAGTAGTAATCATTTCAATTAGACTCGGTGAAGTCCTGCATGTTGCCCCTCCAGTAGTCACAGATCTAGCAGTAATGCAGTACTTCATCCCCTATTATATTGGTAACTATGGGGGTAGAGCTTTCAGGTGTTGGTCGGTTGCTGCTGTAATATTAAGTTGGCTTAATTGGGTAATTACATCTTTTCCGACTGATTAAATAGCTGCACATTTAGAGCCCAGTAATTTTAAAATATAGACTCTCGTTCAATTAATTGGTGAAAAAAAAAACGAAGAAAGGGCTGCAAAAATATTTTAATTACCTGCAAATTTTATTGTGAACCAGAAAAATATTCTAAACACAAGTTTTTTTGCCATTTATTTCAGTATAGAGGGTTGGGAGTTAAGTTTTGCCTTTTCTTGCACAAGTCTTTCCACTTTTTGAAACATCGATGGCACTGTTCCACTCACTGTCTTTCTTTTTTAATATATCAGACACTTGATTATCCCATGTTTTTCTAGGGCGTCCTCTTCCGTTTTTCTTGACCTTAACTTTCCATACTTTCTTTGCCGTCCTTGTGCCTGGCATCCTCACCATATGTCCCCACCAACTTAATTGTTTTCTTTCTATATTTTCTTCTAATGATTCTAGTCCCAGGCGTTCTCTTATTACTTCATTCTTTATTCTATCCCCCTTTGTTACTTCTAGTATCCATCTTAGGAATTTCATCTCACAAGCTATCAGCATATATTTACGTCTATTAGATTCCAGAGTCCTTTAAGCATAGTGTATAATTTCTTTCCACTTCCTTCTCCTCCTTTTTCTAGCTCTTCTCAAAACTTTTCCCATTCTTCTCTGCCTTTGATACCCAGCGTAGCCTTCATCATATTTGATACTTTGCGTCTACCCAGGGAAAATCACGATATGTTGTCGCTAGAATCCGATCAAGGCTGTGTTTATTGCATCAAGAACATCAAAAGTAAATGTTTTGCAGAGTTATACGTGCCAGTGGCCATTTCCTTCGGAAAAATAGGGAAAAAAACTGGAGAATTGAATAGTAAAACTAGTAATTTTTGCGATCGCGTTGGCCATGAAACCGTCAGAGACAAAATCGAAATTCTTCTGTTTACCAATTCGCGCATCCTTTGCAAGTAAAATGGTGCAAAATTTTTGAAAAATCTTAAATGGTTCCAGAGAAAAACAACGTCAAAAACGGTTTCAGTGCCAACGCGATCGCAAAAATTACCTTTATAATTGAACTTTTCAGTTTTTCCCCTATTTTTTCGAAGGAAATTGCCAGTGGCACGTATAACCCTGCAAAACATTTAGTTTTGATGTCCTTGATGCAATAAACACAGCCTTGATCAGATTCTAGCTACAACACATCGTGACCCTCCCTTGTAAGATAAAATTAAGTAAAAAAAGACGAACTAGCCATTTAAAATTATAAGAATTCAACAAATAGTTAGGTATGTTGCAAGAAGAAACAAAAGAGAAATATCAATGTATCCACTATATATTTTCTATAATGTATATTTGTGTGAACACAGCTTTTAGTCAATTTCTTATAAGGTTTGGTCCAGTTTTATACCAAATATGTACAAGTTCAATTGTTTGCAATTTTGTGCACTGTTAAATTAGTAGCTTTTCATGCTCTAACACCGGCTGTTGTATATAATAAGTACCATATGAACGGAAAGGTAATGATTTGGTTACCTTACACCCAACATATGTAGGTGTCATATAGCGGCGTCTGAACTAGATAGCGCAACTTCAACATCATCGGATTCTTCGGTTTTTTAAGTCATATTTCATATTTTTTGCTCTACATACCTACTCCATAAATTATAAATATTAGGTTGAAAATCGAAACTTAAAAGAACAGCTATTCTTGAACACGTTTAATATTTCTTAGTTGTTATGAACACACTATGAAATTCAAACAAATTTCGGAATAATTTTTATTAGATACATTTATCCATGGCAATTCTGATTTTATAAAAGTACACTTGTTTGTGAGTCTTTTAGCCCTTATTTGTAGTACTGTATTTCAGTATAAAGCAGTGACTCCCAATTTATTTTAAGCATGGAACCCTTTATAGTGTTTTAAAAAATAAGCAAGTCTATTAGATTTTTACATGCCTTAGCACAGTGCATAGTATTATGAAGCTAAAAAATAATAATTAGAAACTAACAAATATTTTGTTTGTTTTTAATCGAAACGAATAAAAACTTTCATTTCGTGCTTTCGTTCCCACCCAAAAGATTTTGTTTCTCTAATGGTAAACTGACTCCTAATAAAATTATTTGCAACGAAATAGATTACAAATAAATTTAGATATACCTGATTTTTTAATAAAATAAGGTTTAATTTCTATTGTTTATTTTTAAGACTCATTTTTCTAATGCCAAGTGAATATATTTAAGATATTTACATTTTATATGCATCTACTAAATTACTGTTCTCTAACTGACTTACATTTTGTAATTTATTTGCCAATTTTGTCGTTAATGGGTTAATATGAAAAACAATTATTCGTTTTTATAATAATTCATAAACAGATTCACTTAATTCTAAGACAGAGTGCAATGATTCCACGTTATTATTTTCACAACTTATCTACCAAACTCAGACGTGAATAAACGATAACAGATTATAATTTTAGTGATAAGAACATGTCCGACACATGTATGTCTGTAAAATAACTATGTAACTAGCGTAAATAATCCGTGGTGTCAGCAAAATTGCATTTTTCGCTTACTATGATCGTTGTATTATCCTGAAGTATCAGCAGCTTCTCACGGTCTACGAATATTTACCACTAAGGAATTTTAATTACGTTGTAGTAAAATATTTGGTACAAGTTTTATGTAAACTGCAACGTTGATATGTAATAATAATATTGGTTAAACTAAATAAAAAAACTATTATCTTGTATAACTGAAAATTTAAAAAATATTTGTAGTAAAGTACCTACCATGTATTAGTTTAAACTTGCTAGATAAACTTTAACATATGTTTAACAATAGCATTTTGGCTCACTGCTCTTAACCGTCAGTCAAAATGAAATGTTTGTATATTTTTGTAATTTTGAAAACTTTTTGAGTATATTCGGCCAAGATTACTACAGGCTAGCCAATTGACGTGTGTGTTGACCTAAATACATATTTAATTAAGAATTATAATTTGAAAAACGTGTAACTTAAGTCGTTATAAATTTCCTTCTGTAAAAAATCTAGACCGATTCCGAGACTTCAATATTTTCTACAAATGAGATTCTAGAATCCATCTATTAGAATCTCTAGATGGATTATAAGATAATCAATTCTTAATCCAACTATTGTCAATTTTACTTAAAATCTGCAATACTATTTTTGAAAGTGACTCATAAACGAATATGTCAATTAAAAAAGTTCTTTATTAATGCACAATTTTATTGACAAAGGTTAATAAGCAGTTAGTAAACACAAAAATTGCTTACGAAGTATGAGACCATCTAATGAAAAAAGTTGTTTTGTAATAAAAACAAAAACCTGGCAAATTACAGTAACAGCAGACAGTAAAAAATTTACTGTAGTAATTGCTTATTTGTTAATACTGCGACATATATTTTATTGTTTACGAAAATTGGTTTTGTTGTGACGTTATAGGTAATTGATAAATGAGATCAAAAGACGTTTATAACAAAGTCCAAACATGTATATTGTGTCTTAAGGGCTTTGATTTTTAATTTTTTAGCAATACTTTTTAATTTAAAAAAATGTGGTTGAATTTTGAGCGTCTAAAGGCAATAATAAAATAATATTACACTATAAAGTAAATGTGTTATAAACTTTTGTAAAGTTAATATTTGGTACACTATGCTATTTTCATAAAATTAATTGTTTAAACACGTTTCTCAAATTTTCTTACTGCAAGCTGCCTATATTGCATCGTTTTTAACCCATTACTGTTTTGTTCCTCTAAATTTGATAACTACAACACGGTAAAAATGTAAAGTAAACAAGATGAGACAATGCACAATAAAAAAGTATTCATGGACAATTCACTCAATATGTAATTAGAACTTGATTGATCTCAATGCAACTGTACAATTGTATCCTGTTAGTTTGGGACAAATTTATCTTAATACACTCCAGTTTAAAATACTACTTAAATAAAATCCTAGCTGCGGTCATCGATATAAAGGTGCATTGTCCAAAAATGTGTCAACATCTCTTGACGCGAAAAGAATTATCTCAACACAGGTAGCAGCTACCCGTCGTTCATTGTATAAACACAAATCGTAGCTGAGTGTGTATGCCACAACATATTTAACCACAAAAGATATTTATATTATCCCAATAATCTCACAGAAAATATCTAAGTTTATTAGAAACAAAATTTAAATAATCAAGAGAGCTTTAAGACCAAGATACAGAACAGTTGTTTTTTTAATCACTTAAATTAGGCTACTTTGGTTTTGTTTTTTGTAAATAAGAACAAGAAATTGAATACTGTCGTTTAATTTTAGCGTTTATTAACTTTTTGCAAACTCCATTATGCTTATAAGTTTGTATTATTAATAAACTCGTAGATTTTTGTATTACATGGAGAACTTGATTAAAGAATGGCATGGTTTTACTGCTTAGCTTATCCAGTGTTCAATTAAACTACAGGAAATTGATTTGAACAATTTTTATTATAAATGATTACGCAATTTTATTTACTAACGAATTTTTAATTAGGCGAAGCGAATGGGTATTGTACTTTTTTTTTAAATTTAAACCCTAATAGAGTGTATAACAATGCAATCTGGTCTTTTGAGACCAATGAGCAGTTTAATTATAGCCTAAATTAATAATGTATAAACTTAGTCTAAGGTTTACCCAATAGTAGTCCTTAGTTTGCTGAAAGATAAGTACAATAATAATTAAGTGCACACTACCGCACAGTCTCTGCTTTTTAACTTTTGCTTAAACTAACTCGAAAGGTTTAACCCTTTTAAGTATTCTTACTAATCCTGTAGTGTCCAGGAGCTGGATTGCCTCGACGTTTACATGTTGATGGAGCCTTTCTTCGTGGCTCTTGGCAAACTTCTTAATGGTGTTGGTTACAGTATCCATGTTGAGGTCCTGATGTATGTCACTATTTCTGCAATACCAAGGTGCATCAGCGATGTTCCTTAGTGTTTTGTTCCGGAATCTCTGGATGATCTGAATATTACTCTGTTTGGTGCATCCCTATAGCTGTATCCCATAAATCCATCCAGGCTTTAAAATTTGCTTGTATAGCAAAAGTTGATTATGTAGGGACAGAGAAGAATTCCTCCCGATTAGCCAGTACATTTTTTATATTTGATACGTATTTCTTCTCTTTTTTTTGACGAGCCTTCCTGCGTAGCTTAGCGTCCAGTGTAATACCTAAGTATTTTGCTGTGTTGGAGTATGGAATTTGTTTATTATTTAAGTTGATTGGTACATGTACAATTTTCTTGTTGGTGAAATTGACATGTACTGACTTAGTTTCATTTAACTTTGTACGCCATGTTTTTGTCCAGTTGTTGATCTAATTGGCAGCTGCTTGTAATTTCTCGGATGATTCTATATTGTTTCTTCCTACTGCTAAAATAGCCGTGTCGTCGGCAAAGGTCGTTATGGTATTGTTTTCTAACTTTGGAATATCACAAGTGTACAATAGGTATAGGACCGGACCTAGTACGCTTCCTTGTGGAACTCCTACTTTAATTTCTTTAAATACAATATAAACTGTAAAAAGTTCACACTAATTTATTTGACGTAATTATTTGTCTTTTCAATTTTTTCCAAAAATGAACTTACACCCTTTCATAATAAAGCAGCCATATTTATTCTTTCGAGAAACGACGAATTTGCGTTGTACATATCAAAATTATGTTATATTTGTGGCGTCTGTTTAAATTTTTTGTTTGTTTGTTAATAAGTTTAATCAATATAGTAAAAATTAATCCTAGACCTGTCCGCTGAAGTTCTTCATATTTGTTGGCAACAAATTTGGTGCAAACAAAAAGTTTTTTATCGTCAACTACCAATCTTACGCTCGGTTAGCGTAACCTACAAAACAGGATCCAAAATTGATAATGCAAAAATCCTAAGTCCGGTAACAATTCGGAATTACCACGCCCTTCAGTGACAGATTTGTACAATTCATTTACGTCCCTTTGAAAACAGCTATCGCTCTTTTGAACAAGCCACCGAGTTCTCCATCCCTTTCTGTTGACAGGGGCACAGATGTAATGTTGGTAATCCTGTAATTCGAGCAGGGTATTGTCGACTACGTAATAATGTCGCAAATCTGTGTTCTCTGATGTATTCAACTAGTTTTGTAGGCCTTTTACAGTCCTATCTGTTTAGCTGGTATCTTTGTAGAGACTAGTATTTTGTGTAAATAAATATTTAACATGTTCTCATGACCACATTAACTTTTTTAAATAAAATTATTAGTAATAAATTACACTAAATAACGCAACAAAAGTTTTTTTTTTTAAATATACTACCAGTCTTCTTTCTTCTTGTCTATAGGCGATTCGCCTGCTTTTTCTTCGTCCACTAGCCTATCTTTACTTAAAGAAACATTTTTTAATAGTTTGAATTAATACTTAATCAATTTTTAATGCTTACTTAAGTTTTTAACTTAAAAATATAATGCCTAAGAGCGGTTAACGAATTAAAAGCATCTTTGCAGTCGTTATCGTTAGTGTTTGGTTTTCGTTTTAGAATACACCAAATACTAGCCTCTACATGTCATCCCTTGACTGCAATGATTTGTAATGTAACCTGAGCTCTCTTTCACACCATCCTTGCAAAGAATATTGACACTTAAAGTGTCGTAGTTAAGGGCTGTAATAAACTTTAATAACACTCAGCTACTCATTATGTGCATGCTGCGTATTTTTATTTACTTATATAATCTTTACAAAACGAGAAAAATATTAACAGTAAAGTTAATATATTTTATAAAATTCACCTAATAAGGGCAGCAATTTATTTATGTTGATGCAGGTCAATTATTAAGTAATAAGTTGCCCATGTGATGGGCAGTCTTACGGGGACTTAAATCATTTATTCTTTTCGTGTAGTCATAATACAATTTTAACAGAAAAGCTCTACAAAGATCTGATATCGTTGGGGGTGCACCTCCCTGTTAACATAGTATCGGTTCTATCTGTAATATCAAGGGACATTTGTGACGTTCTCGTTAATTTTGCTCGACTTGCTAATTTAAATATTTAAAGTATCGATAATATAAAATATCTGTGGCTAATGGACTACAGTCCAATGCCAAACAACCCCAAAAAAAAAAGTAATAAGTTTAAAAAATACGTGATTTAATAACTGCTTATTTTGATCCTTCATCAAATTGTTATAAATATTGTGACAATATATTTCTCTAACAAAAATTGTAATCGTTGGTTGGTAGGTATATGTGCAGTCCAATGTAGATTTTTTGTTTCTGTTTAAACCGCGCCTATAAACCTTATTTGTCTAAGGTTTTTTTCGTTGAAGCTGCAAAATTAGCCGAGAACAGAATTAAATGGAAAAAGTTCTGCAAATCAGAACTCCTCGATGCCTAACGGCAAAAGAGGAACGGATAACTAACTACAAGTTAGTAACAGCTTGCTAATGGATAACTGCAAAAATAGACGGTAATTTAATCAATTTTAAACCCTGAAAATTCAAAATTTAAAGAAGAAAAATTTGGTTTTGTGCAGCAATACTTCGTCGCTTGTTCAATAAATATCATTCATTAAAGAACTACTTAATAATTTCAATTTTAATTCTTGAAGAAACTAAAAACAAAACATTTTTAAGGTTGTTTCTTTAGGTATATTCTGTACTTCTGATACTTCTGCTAGAAAAGACTAAACCATAGATTCAAATAATTTTATTTTAACTACATTTCAATGCTTTAATATAACTTTACAACTAACATTGCACACATACGCTATAATTTTGTATATTTAAATATAATATTTAATTTTTATATATTAGTGGAAGACAGGCCATGGCAAATTACATTATTTAACCATATTATAAAAGATATGTTTAATCCTCCTACTTACTAAAAAAATTCTGTTTTGTTAAAGTACATTACAAATTAATTAAAAATAAGGTACGCAGTCAAATTTTGGTTTTTGGCAAATTAAAAATTAGACCTAACAAAAATTTTATTTTAATAAATTTTAGGCTAACAGTTTTAAAATTATACGAGCAAAACTTGATAGATTAAATTTGGAAATAACTAGTTTTAGAATTAAAAATTTATAACAAAACTTAAAATTTATTTTATTTGCTTTTTGATAAGATAACAACAAAATGTACTTGGCACAAGCATTGTACATAATTAAAAGTACCCTTAAAAAATAAAACTATACTTAATATCAATGTTGTACTACAAAAAATCTACATTACCAAAATTTTACAGTTAAGAGAAGCGAATTACAAAAACAGTCGAAGGTTGTACAAAACACTACACAAAAAAAAGTACGTAATTAGGTGCGATCAAAACTAATTATTAATGTAAGTTATAAAAATAGCTTTAAAATGCTGCTAGCCTTATTTACTTTTGGAAATATAAGTCGAATTTGGCAAAGTTAAAGTCTTTTGAAAAACACAAACTATAAAATATCACTGTCTTTTTCACCTCAATCGTTTTAAAGCCTTTGTAGTTGTAATTTTACTTATACATCAGATAATTATTCAAAAGAACTGTGTTTAGCATGAAACTGGAGCAAAATTATAAATTGTCTATTTGATCGAAAAACTAAATGCCACAACATTGGTGGTATATTTTGGGCAACAAATAATCAAGCAGAATATCATTTATTGTTTACAGATTTTTGAGTTATGCTTTTTATAACAGCTACCTCGCCCTTATCAGTGTTACAGGACTAATAAAAATAATAGGATTATTTTGAATAGCATTTTAAACATATTTTTTATTCGAGTCATCTTAAACTTTAAGACAATTTCAAACGTAGCCATATTAAAAACATTTACTTTCTTGAGGTACATTTTTGTAGATCACGTTTTAAATATTCATCGTGATTAATAATCGTAAACCAAGCAATAAACTTATGTCTCGAATGTAATAATTTTTTCAATACAATTTATGATTAAATTACTCCTTACTTCTGAGTATTTTACATCGTTCTAGTAAGAACTAAACATAATTAATACATGGGTTGTTTTGCCATCTTATTACACACTAAATATCTAATTTGCATTATTTTAATCACACATTGGCATTAGGTTTTTATAAACAATGTTAAGTCACAACACCACTCATGTTTAATAATTACTTAGGCTAATTTATGGATTACCATGATACTAGTTAAAATTTTAAATAACAAACAATACACATGCAAATTATATATACAGTGTGTCCAAAAGGTATGCAATATGCTATATATCTCAGTAAATATCCACTTTAGGGAATAATGTATCGAATAAAACTTGTTTGGTACTTAGTTTTTCACTATAAGACAAAATTTAAATTATATTTTTTCGAATAACAAAAGCTCAATGAAAAACAATTGCATTTTTTTTAAAAGGCAAGGTACCCCTATATTGTACTCATTTGGTAGACAATTTCTTTCTCTTTTCAATGATGGGGTAACCTTAAAAGTTAAGTTTATGCTAAGAGGCCGGAGAATATCGAAAATTTAAAAGATCGTATTAGAGAAATTACACCTGAAATGGTTGGGAATGTTATGAACGGGTTTAAAAACCGAGTTTATCATTGCCAAGCTGTAAATGGTTCACAGTTTGAACACTTATTGTAGATTTCCTCAAAAAATTTTAGTTCTTATGATGGTTTTGTTAGAAATAAATACTAATCAATTAAAATAATTTTTGCGTTTTTCTCAATAACTTGCTGAAGTAAGGGTACTAAAGTTTTGCATCATTGAAAAGAGAAAAAAATTCTCTATCAAATGAGTATAATATAGTGGTACCTTGTCATTTAAAAAAATTTAATTGATTTTCATTGCGCTTTTGTTATTCGAAAAAAAAATTTAAATTTTTTCTTATGGTGGAAAACTAAGTACCAAACAACTTTTATTCAAAACATTTTTCCCTAAAGTGGATATTTACTGAGATATATAGCATATTCCGTTCCTTTTGGACACACTGTATATCTAAAGACGTTACACAATTGTTTGCACAGTTACATACATGTTAACAATTTTTTAAATTTTGTATAAATTTAAGAGTATTAAATAATTAAATATACCTAATAAAATATACAATAACATAATTAACGAGAGATAAATGTGTTGTCAACAACCATAGTTATAGTATAAGTAATTTTCTACTTGTTCCCTAAATTTTCCTCCAATATGGCGCTTAACAATACTAGTAAGGTGATTAAAAAGAGTTTTTTTTAAATTATTTTTAATGGATATTTCCGGATTTATTTAAAATGGTCCATAAAACCCCTCAAAACCTTTCCTTCGCCCCTGCCAGGACGTCTAAACTTGTCCCAACATTTTTTCTCAATTATTACAAGATAATAACTTAATGATCCACATAACCAGCCTCCATTTAATTTATAATAAATACTTATATATCGTAATATTTTGAAGTGAGTTATGTATTTGATAACTGGGCGGATTGAATGTAGAAAGTGTTTATTATATTAAGATTAGTCAAAAATATTAACAAATAGATGAATAAGATAGGAGCCGCATGAAAAGTTGGAACATTCAAATATGGAAAATGAACCGGTGGAATCATTCAAATCTTGAATCGTTCAACGCTGGAATCACTCAACGCGGGAATCATGCAAGGATGGAACCATGCTACACGGGAATCGTTCATCGCTGGAAAGCTCAAAGCTGGAATCTAAAAATTAAGAATTTTTGCTGCTCTCTATATTACAACAGCCCAAGTATAACATAATTACAGAACACTTCGTTTTATATTTTGTCTTATCTATTGTATAGTGCAAGCTAAAAACATATTAATGTATCTTAAGGGCTATACAATAGTTACGACAAAATATACTTAGGCTGTTGTAATATAGAGGGCGGCAAAAATTCTTAATTTCTGGATTCCAGATTTGAGCGTTCCAGCGATGAACGATTCCCGTGTTGCGTGGTTCCATCGTTGCATGATTGCTGCGTTGAGTGATTCAAGATTTTAATGATTCTATCGGTGCATTTTTCAGACTTGAACATTCTATATTTGAATGTTCCAGATATTCATGGCTTACCAATAAGGTATAACGTCAGAGTTAAGATATATGAACTGTCTAAACAAGCTGTATTTAAACTGTGGCCTGCTGACTCCTTGGGGTCTGCTAAGCTAACGTTTGATAACTAAAAATATCCAAAATTTAACATGTTAATTTAATTGAAGTGTCCGGATTAAAAAAATATTACGAAAGATATTATATTTGACAAAATCTCCCTTAAATCTTAAATTTTTATGGTTATTGCAACACACTTTACTAATCCTACTTACAAATTAATTTCTATCCATAACACTAAATATCTGCATGCCAAAAGCTATCGGTTTAAGTCTGCCAGATTTTGTGAAAGCGTTTTATTTAAAAAAAAAATGTCGTTTAAATATGAAACGAAATGTTTTAGATGTTTACTGTTGTTATGTCTTTAAAACGTAATCCATTCTATTGCCTTTAAGTTAAACAAAAATAATAAAAGCAAAGCATGAGTAAGTAAATTGTTTAACATAGATTAGGCTCATTATCTCTAACAATAAAATTCTAATTCTGTCTATTCCGTTCATCAAAATAGTGAAATGATATTTATTCAGGCCGTTGATTTCTCACATTTAAATTTTGCCACTTTATACAATAAATTTATTACAAAAAACTGCAATGTTGTTATATGAATTGTTTGCATTATTATACTGCGACGTTTCGTTACTAATAATAACATCATCAGCTCTTGATATCGCTCGGCGGGTAGTGAATATTTTTTATTTTGTAACGCCGCAGTGACAACATCAAAAACCAGCCACATATTACAAAAATTTTATCAAAAACAGCACAATTTTACCATTTAGCTTTTGGTTAAAGTTGCATCTACATTTAGAGCTCCGAACAGCGCTGAATCGCGCGAACTCACGGCGCGGTTCGACGCGCTAGCTGTGGATGCATCTTAATAATCAATAAACACGTTTTAAACATGGTGTTCTATATCTATAATTAAAAGCTTTTTACAGTATGCTGAAGCGATAAGTATACAGACAATTTGTAAATGGAAAATTTTATTCATTAGCGTTAAGAGAAGTTTGATTGATTATTAAATTGAATATGTTACAATTGATACCTAAAAATTAAATACATTACGTACATGTAAATACAATATAAATATGGAACTAATATGTACAATATCTTTCATTAAAATCAATAAGTTTGATTATATTACCAGCACATCGTTTTCTAAGCTATTCGGTTTTTTAATTTGAGTTAGTAGTACCATACAAACTAATTAATATTTTATTTGATATGGTGTTGTTGACGCAAAGATGTTTCAGTGTTAACAAAACGGAAATATGTAACAAGAATAAAGCAAGCCGAAAATTTTGGTTTTATAAGAACGTGCTGAAAATTGTGGTGTTAGTTAAACAAGTATTTATTTAACACCAGTAATAGCGCAATTAAAGTCATTACCAAATTCATCGGATGTATATAATTTTTGTCATTAAAGTTAGTGGTTGAATTAGGGATTGAATCAGTGGCGTAGCTAGGGGGGGGCAGGGGGAACGATCCGCCCCGGGCGGAACTTTCTTAGGGGCGGCAGTTTTAGTCTACCCAAATACCCAAATAGGGTAGAAATTAAAATCTCGGGGTAATGAAGGAACACTGCTGGGCCTAGCGCTAGTACCAATGAAAAATTCACATAAAAAAAAAGAATTCTTATCGAAGTTAGAAGGTAGAACAGGCTAGTCGACCTGGCTACACTGAAAACCCGCCCCCTTGTAACGACAAAAATTTCAAGTAATAAAATTTATGATGGAGTACCATCCATTCAATAAAATAAGAAATATATCACTTATTTTAGGCATTAAATTCCATGCAGTTTTAAATTTTTTTGTAAAAGGGATTTTCACTTTCGTTCTTTTGTTTGTTTGAGGTATAAATCCTTTTCTATATTAACCAATCGTCGCATAGCTATAACATTCGGCTAATTATTTGTAAATTGAGGTGTACAAACGTTTCGAAGAATGGTAAGAGAACTTCCAAATCATAGGGCACAAAAAACAGTGTGTAATGACGATTTTTCGTTACCCGTTTTTTTTTTTAATTTTAGGCCGAAATTGGTGTTACTTTTTTGGAATTTATGTGAATTTTATGTATCAACTAATATTATTACCTTTTTGTAATTTTGCTGAATATATTATGTATGTATTCCTTTACCTAAATCGAAACTATTAGTGAAAGTTTTTAACCTTATTAAAAATAATTTCGTCGGGGTGGGGCCGATCTGATTTGAAAAAAATAAAAATCAGAATATTTTTTGCCATAAAACTGTAATTTTGGATGATAGTAATGTACTCTGCATTACCTAACTTTGCATTAAAACACGTTTGACATGTAAAATTCAAAAACAAAATCGCCTATCGCGCGTTTTGTCTTCCCCCCACTTTTTTTGTGTCGATCTCTGTTTGCTTTTGAAAAAATTAAGAGTTAGCAACCCTTATGAAAAAGGGCGGCAAACTTAGGGACAAATTCTAACTACGCCACTGTGTTGAATCTCAATTTCATCAAAATTTTCCACGTTCCACTTGCATTTTAAATTCTGTCTTGCCATCTCCTAGTTATTTTCGCATAAGACAGGCTAAAGACGTTTATTCAATAACTAAATAATTTCCCAAGGGCAAGCGGATTCAATTTACTTTTGCTTTCATCCGGGATACTTCTTACATGATGCAAATAATAAATTGAAACAAAATGTAAACACCAGTTTTAAGAAAAAGGTGATTAATTGAACCGGGCAGTTAATGGAATCGAGCATAAATTTCCGCCATCTTTGTCATGAATCGATCAGACTTGCAAAATGGAAAATAATGATTTTAAAGTAAAATTGTACATTCTGTGCCTTTAAATTCACAAATTTTTGTTCATAAACAAACTACTTGGAAAGAATCGTTTAAGAACGTTGCGTTGCAGCATTATTTTTCCTGCAGTGTTATGTGCAAATGCAAACTTAATCAGTTGCAACATGTAGAAGACTACGAATGGATCCAGGACATGAATGAGGAGTTGTGCAAAGCTGTACAGCAATTATTTCCTTAGAGGACGCGTTGAGACTTCTCTTGAAACCAATGTCGCAACAAAATTCGTTTATAAAGTAACAATTTCGAAAGAGTTTTAAATATTTGAATTAAAGTAAAACATTGATCATCAAAAATTTCGTTTTTTTTTGGTTAGCACATTAAATGAGTACTTCTTCTTCTCATTCGTCTCTCTACCGTTAGGTGTGAGGCTTATATAAGTGCTACAGTTGTTAATTTAAGTCCTGAAACATCCTTTCTATCAAACAACGTATGCATTGAAAAACATTCGCTAACTAAACAGTATTTTGGCAATTGACTTATAACAAATTATTCCATAGTATTATACTGAACCTTTTTAATTTTGAAATATCTGAAAATCCCATAACCCGTCACTGTGGCCAGTACGGCAATGGCCAACGTCGATCCAACGGCGATCGGAGCTGTCTCGTCCCTGAAGGCTAACTGTGCGTTGCACTCAAAAGCCGGACCGAAGTTCGAGCCCTTGTACATGAAAGGCTGAATTTGGAATTTCCTAAACAGTAGCTTTCCACTAATCGAGGCGGGATTCATTTCGTCTTCCGGTATCGTTAGGTCTATATCCGATTCCTCGCAAGAGTAGGAGTTGCCAACTGGTGTTGGGAACAGCATTTGATTGTGGGACAATTTGAATTGGTGACCTAAAAATAGAATAGAGATTAAAAGAATTGTTGAATTTTTCCTTCAGATTTTATGAAAATGCACAAACAGGTTTTGTTTTACAGAAGGAAATTCTTTAACGCCAACTTCATCATTTCCCGGGTAATAAAGGTTAAACCAACGAGGTGGGTGATGTAAAATCTTAAATTTTATTATTTATGTGTCTAAGTATGGGCGTCCGCAGGGGGGGAGGGGGCAAACGAGGCACTTGCCCCCCTGGAATCGAGTAAAAATGAAATATGTGAAAGACTTGCAAAAACAAATTATAAAAATTGAAAAATTAAATTAAAATTTGTATATGTACAGAGTGTCCCAATTATACAACGCCAAAAAGTGAAATGATGGCCATTTGTCAAATATTTTGTTATCCGAAAATCGTCTGCTAAGCGGATGACCTGACTATAAATCATACTTCCAATTACGTGTTTTCTTTCTAATTATCGCACAAAGTCAATGGGAAACACCTAAACATGTCGGTCAAGTTTGATAGCTCTAGCTTAAACGGCTAGGACGTAATTGATTTTTTGATTTTTTTTTCTTGCAACTTTGGAGGTCTCTAACTTTGAAAGGAAGCATTTTCGGATAACAAAATATTTGACAAATGGCCATCATTTTCACTCAGGAATATACCCCAACTTTTTGGCGGTGTATAATTGGGACACCCTGTATATTATTATTTGTCCCTATGCTTTGCCCCCCTTGGAAAATTTTCTGCGGACGCCCATGTCTGAGAGGATGTTCTTTAAAGGAAATATAAAACAAATAAAATGTTTTTTGATTTGATGTTTAAAAAGTTTTAAAAACAATTTGAGTGGGTAAGCAAATATGGATTTTAATATGTTCTTCTCAGTATGTATTTTGGACCGTAACACAAAAGGAAGGGCTTAATATGTGAAACAAAATTAAATTAAACGTAAAGAATTTAATTTACTTTCACTTGATGCGAAAATTATTAAATTATATTGTAAGTGGTTAAAATATTAGGTTTGTTCCAGCAAGGCTATGTACGATCCAATGTACCATCAGTATTCTGCGCCGTATCGATATCGCGTTCCAGCACAGTCTCTGATGGTTAGTTGGCTGTTCCAACTGTTATAAATTAATACATAAACTAGTAAGTGAACGGTCAAAACAGTATGAGAATGAAGGCATTTACTAGCGCTTGGATTTTACACGCATGCGTTGTTCATAACTAACGTGAGCTCTGGGAGATAGCTATGCATCGCCCTCCCAATCCCATTTAGTACTGGACTCTTAAGGTGTTTACCCTTGCACATTTCTATGAACCCAATAAACACAAATGTTATTTACAGTTAGGCCAGTCGTAAAAGCGTTCCAACAACGGCTAATACTGGCCAATAAATTTATTAGTACATAGTTCACGCATGCAAATAAATCAGTTCATGTCATGTCCATGTCTGTCCATGAATTGGTTTTAAATCGCTTGTTGGAACAAACCTACTGTCGTTGAGAGTGCCCGAAATGGCGCTCTCTTAGTGCAGAAATCAAGATATTCGAGGAAAAGTGTCTAATTATCTTAAATTTTAGATGTTATTTATTATTTAAGCCTCAGGCAAGTCTATCAACATCAAAATGTTCAGTAATCAGTCTAAATTACCTACCAAACGAACTTCATTGACTCTTCGTTAAAGAAGGTTTTTAGTAATTATTTTGATTCATTTAAAAGCTGTATAATTTGCGAATGAGTTTGGTTTTGAAATTAGTTTGCCTAATAATGACAAACTGAGTTACTTTGTTTGCGTAGCATATAACTGAAAAATTGAATAACACGAAACAAACATTAATCAAGGTAAATCTACATACGTTCAATCTAAAATAAAAAATCAACATTAAATACTAGAGCGTTATTTGTTCTGGTTTATGGTCATGTTGCATGAAACATCGGGTGAAGCTAATTTAAAGTCTTACAGAAAAGAACAACAAAGGTTGCAGGTCTAAAATTAACGTAATTTCTTATTTGTTCACAATAACTAAATAGTACTGAAAGGGTTTATTGGAACAAAGAAACCTGCGGCACATGCAACACTGCGTGACTAAGGTGTGGAAAACCCGATAGTCTTTTACTAGACATCGTTTTTAAATTGTTGATAAATTACATATCAAATAGTAATAAATAGTACAGAATTCACAGCTCGTTTATCATTTGAGTACTTGCGATTTTAAAGGTGACCCCATCATTGAAAAGAGAAAAAAATTCTCTATTAAATGAGTATAATATAGGGGTATTTTGTTATTTAAAAAAATTCAATTGTTTTTCATTGCACTTTTGTTTCGAAAAAGAAAATTTAAATTTTGTCTTAAGGTGAAAAACTAAGTAACAAACAACTTTTTTTCAAAACTTTTTCCCTAAAGTGTATATTTACTGAGATATATAAAACATTCCATACCTTTTGGACACACTGTATGTTATTTTGAGAATTGAAATGTATGTAATAAATTTAAAACAATTTAATTTTCTGTAAAGAATCACAAAATTGGCGTAAAAACGTTTGATAATGAAATGGCAATAAAGGGCCTGATATTCCCGCTCGTTTCTTTAAGGTTTTATTACAATTGGGTTTCTTTTAAAAGGCAAATTTGGTTTTAAATTTTGTGGTTTTTACAAAATATTATGAACAAACCCATGATTCATAAATATTTCTGTCCCTACTAAATACAAAATGTAACTCACCATGCGCTTTGATATTCTTATAAGTTACTAATTCTGTGCTGACGATTAACTCCAACTGTGTAACGTACCATCTTTCTCCTCCAGGAGTCTAAAAGGATTAAATGCGTTAATGCAATGAACAGACGTGCTTTAAAATTATCGGAAATACCTTTGCGAAATTCCATATTAAAGAATAACCGGGCCATGAAATTCTCATGGAAGCGCTATCTTCATATTTACAATTTCCTTCTAACTGGGCGTTTACGGGCATATAAGTGTCCGCTTGTTCACTACCAATATGAGACGTAAAGTATATCTGAAACAATGAGATCCAATTAAAATCGTTATTAATAGTTTATCTTGCGGTTTATCCAGGGGCGGATCTAGAGAATGTTCCAGGGGAAAAGTAGGTCAAACTGTAACGCTACAAGAGAGGGGATAAAACAAAAAAAAAATGATAAAGGCCAAGCTAGGGTGCACAATCGTGGGTTATTTTATCATCAGTGTAAAATGTTTTGTTTTATTAACTATACCCTTAGCGGCTCCTTCTCAGTTAAACTTTAAAAACTGAATTGAAACGTAAAAAAGTATTTTTTTTTACAGAAGGCCGTATTTTTACATTTTCTGATGGATAATCTATTGCCTTTAAAACATTTCACGTTTTTTTTTTGTCTAGAATTAATATATCTCGAGTTATCGCTGTTTAAATGAAAATTGGATAGTTTTGAAATAGGGTAAGCCTTCTAAATATTGTATTTAGGGTAATAAAATTGATTTTTGCCGCCTTTACAACATCATAACAACACTCTTTTATTGTATTATGTTCGAGAACAATTCATTTTCACAATTTTTAAAACATCCCTATAAACATGACGTCTTTTAAAGTTACTTGTTATACTTATTGTACCCATTTCCTGTGATTAAAAATTAAAATAAAACATGAATAATTGAATTTAGGCTTTTAGCAGACGCCAAATTAAATTTAACGGGTATAAGCGGATTAAAACATTTTCAGTTTTTTCTTAAGTAATTACTTCCCCAATTTACATCTGCACTATTACCTATACACCTTTTTAGCAACTGTGTTAGATCATATTAAATTTCCGTGCCGACATAATGTTAAAATCGCTTTTTACATCAACTTGCTGGTTTTCTCACCGTTCACCTTTCATCCAGTTTCAATGTTAATGTTGCAATTCTAAAGACAAATGAAAACGTTTAGCAGTCAGTCCACTGCCACATATTGTTGGTGCGAAATTTGTACTCGCTCCACTTTGTTCGTAAGATTTATTAGAATTGTTACAGATCCCAGGCGAGCTTTTCATTAACTGTGTTATATCATGCGGTGTATTCCTAAGATAACACTTTTTGCTGTTGACACATATAACTGGTATTGTGGCGCCCGTTTAAGAGCTTAATGTGCAACGTAAGTTGGCCGTCATTTATATTAAGTTGATAAAACTTGTGGAACTACCGCGTTAACGTTAAAAGCTGCGTTAAACAACGCGTTTATGTGCAAAATTATGCAAAACGGAGTAATGATGCAAATGGAATAATTTAGAAAGTGTAACACATTCAAGGAGAATGTGAAGCTTTTAATAAAACCAAGCTTTTAGACGAAAGCAGTTAGTTATAATTGCTTATTTACAGGCAGTTCTTGATTTACGAACAAGCAGCATTCGTAGGTAGTTTGTTATTAGTAAAAACGGTTTCCCCTTTGTTAAACGCCTATGCAAGTCGCATAGATTTAGTAATACAACTTCTCAAATCATAGCGCTTTTGCAAGGGTTTCGTTTTTGACGTTTTTCTCCGGAACCGTTTAAGATTTTTTCAAAAACCTTGCACCAATTTACTTGCAAAGGATGCGCGCATTGGTAAATAGAAGAATTTCGATTTTATTTCTGACGGTTTCATAGCCAACGCGATCGCAAAAATTACTTTTATTATTCAACTTTTCAGTTTCTCCCCTATTTTTCCGAAGGAAATGACCAGTGGCACGTATAACTATGCAAAACACTTAGTTATGATGTTCCTGATGCAATAAACACAGCCTTGATCAGATTCAACATATCGCGACCCTCCCTTGTTAGTATAAAAATATGTGTCGTTCCTAATTAAAACACTCACAATTTTAACGACAATTGCCTGCTCATTAATAAAACAGTAGAAAAATATCAGTTCTCGACAACTGAAGATGCTAAAACCAGATTTATTTTTAATATATTATAATATTTACTTCATACCTACTTAAAAAATACATTAGGTGTTCTTTAAAGATGTTCCATAACTTCATGTTTAAATTTAGACATCAAAATCACACAGTAAGGTCTTATAAACGTGTAAGCTCAGAAAATTCTTCACCAAGATACTTCATTTTGCAATTATTGTTGATTGCTTTAAATTAAAAACTTTTTTTTCCCGTTAAGTAGGCTTTTATTAAATTAATAAGGGCATGTGTTTTCAACACTTAAACGTTGTCTATTGGTTTTTATTTACGTATACCATCTAAGAAATACGATTCATATAGAAATTAATAATAAAAGAGTGAATGCAACAATCTTATGGTGCCTGTCCACGTGAGAGTAAACTACTCTCGATAGCAGCGTCGCCAAGGATACAGCCCCTGAGAGTAACTCGCGATTGGCTGTATCCTTGGCGACGCTGCTATCGAGAGTAGTTTACTCTCACGTGGACAGGCACCATTAGGCCTAGCGCTCATTGACAGCGACTTGGCAAGCAACCATAGGATTTTAAAGCGACTTGACGAAGAAAAATTCAAAAGCTAAAAGTTGATAGTCATCACAATGTTAAATGGCATATACTATTTAACACTAAATACTTTGATTTTTTGTGAAAGTATAACGATGACGTCAAATGTTACCGTCATGTCACTTCGGTGGACGCCCACCCTCACATTTAACAAAAGAAAAGAGTGAAATGGTTTCCTAAACAACCGAAAAGGTTTTTTTAGCATCCATAAATAAGTTTATGAGCAGAAAATTTAAAGAGAAAATTCGAAAGGAATTAGCATCCAAACAAAAGAATTTTTTGTACATCGTAAAGTTATTTTAATTGCAATGTCGTCTAAATGGATGGGAAAATGCCCTGAGATAATAAAGCTGCGCATCAGTTGACCAAATGTTATCAAAGCAAATCCTGTGTTAATTCTATAAATTTATATTATGGAAATTCTTCAATTAAGATACGATATAAAGTAGGTTATCATAACATAACAAGTTTGTAAGTAAAGTCTACCGCAAACAAGCAAATTTTCCTCTTAAATATTGTAAATGTTTTGCCTATGTCAACTGTTGTAGCTTTAAAATCGCTACTAAATGCGTCTGTTCTGTTAGTTTACCTGTCAAATGCAAATGATAAAAAGCATTAAATAAACCAACCGCACAAGTTTTAATGTAATTTGATGTGGGTTTGTTTATAGAGAATAAAAAAATTATTTACTTTTCATTCAGTAGCAAAGCACTGCATGTAATAAACTAAGCAAATACATTTTTTCTTTAACATTTGAGTTTAAAAATTGTGGAATGTTACTTAAAGACTAAAAAACGAATTGATTACGAAAGTGGGACGAGCCATTTCAAAAGGTGCGTGGGTGGTAAAACAATGTTTTTGACATTATAGGGTCAAAGTTTACCTTAAACAAGCAGGTTTACTTTTCAAAAGGTTAAAACAGCATTGGATCCATTACAAGTTTGTTCCTGCGTTTAAAACAAATGTTGTGCTTATCTGTAATTTTCAAAGTTAAACGTGGCAAATCTTAAAACTAAATTAAAGAAAAAGTTGCTAGAGTTTAAAATAAAACTTGGAAAACCAAAAAATTAAACGGAATTTTGTGAGTAAATAGGTTGTTCTTTTTTAATACCATACATAAATCGACTTAAAAAATATTTCAAACGATTATGCTTTAAACATTACTCTACATATTATTATTGCTTCAAGAACCCTACAAATATTATTTGAATACATTACAAAAAGCAACTTACATTATAATATGTTTTGGCGCAATATAAAACTGTATTAATTGACAATTAAAGAAGTAATACAAAAAATAAGACCGTTTCACCTAGGCAACTGGAAAATGAAAAAAAAAACACATATCTGAGCTAATGTTTGCAGACGACATGGTCTTAGTCGCGGAAACAGAAAAAAATCTGAAAAAATTAATATGAAAATAAATACCTAAAAACTAAAACTATGATCGTTACAACAGAGAACAAAGGGCATAACATCACTTTAACCTTCGAGCGGGCGCGCCTAAAATTATAACATCAGCAGGCGCGCAGGATAAATTTTATCTCGTGCGTTATTTGTATGTATTTTGCTGATTTAAAATATTTTGACGGTTCCTAGGGCCATATTTTTGTTTATTATTTATTGTTGAATAGTTGTGGCATACCTAGGTCATAAGGGCATTCATTTTTTTATGTAATTTTATATTCTTTTGATTGTGCAAAAATAAAAATTTCAGTTGTCTATGTAATAGGTACGTAGTTTTATTTGCAAAAATAATCAAAATATATTCCAAATTCAATTGTAACATAACATAAATTCATAAACATAAGAATAATAACAAAATAGTAAAATCAAAAAGTATTCTCAAAGACTAATAAATTATTATTATTAATATTATTATTATTATTATTATTATTATTATTATTATTATTATTATTATTATATATAGCAACAACATTGTTTGAGGAATAACTTTGGGTTAGACGGCGCCGGAAACTCTAAAAAAAAGTTATCGCCAAAAATCTTAAAAAGGTATAAATTTTATCACTGCGCGCTCGCTCGAAGGTTAAATGGGCTTAGGTTGGAACAAGTAGAAAGCTTTAAATATTCAGGAGTGATCATAGAGAAAGAAAAATGGAGGAATGGACAAGGAAATAAGCGAAAGGAAATGTGGGAAGAATATTTAGCAGTTTAAGAACAACTTTTTTTTGAAAATAGAGAAGTCCCAAAATGAACAAAAGTGGAAGTGGTCAAAAATGTAGTAACTCCGGCAGTACTTTTATACGGAAGTGAAACATGGACGCTCACAAATAAAAATAGAAGCCGAGTGAATGCAGCATAAATGAGATTTCTAAGAAAAATCCGAGTAAAAACCAAAAAAGATAGAATCAGAAATGACACATATAGAGAACAATTTAAGATAAAAATCAGTTAAAACAAAAATACAAGAAAGACAGCTGGGCTGGTTGGGTCTTATTTATAGAATGACAGAACAAATGTTACCCAGAAAAGCCTGTGAAGCAAGATCACATGGAAAAAACAAAAGAGGTAGACCGAGAAAAACCTGGCAAGACGAAGTTAAAAAAAGCAGCAGCGGATAGAAACATCAAATGGAAAGACATAAAAAATCTAGCACAAGACAAAAAAACATGGGAAAAGTCAGCACAACACAGCTCAACAGTCCTACACCTAACAGCAGAAGGACTTGTGACAAAATAAATAAATTAATTGACATGAAACTTAATGTGTTGTATTAAATACTGACGAATTAATTTCTGGAACAAGCAACTATTTTTAATATCTGGATCGCCACATTTTATTATACACAGATGTTAAAATAGAAAAAAAATTGAACAGTCTAGTGCATTATTTCTCATTATTTATTTCTCATTATTTCTCTTTTTAGCCTTAGGACCCCTTCCAAAATTAAATGCTTATAGGGGACCCCAACGAATGGTTTTTTTGACATTGTTTCTGCCTGGCAAATAAATTTTGATGATTTTTGAACATTATGACAAGCTCGGGAAACCTCCTTTAAAGGATTCAGGGACCTCCAGGGGTCTCTGAGTACACTTCAAGAAACACTGGTCTAGTGATATCAGTGAAACATTTAGAAAAACGCTTAATAAAAAAGTCAGAAAAGCACTATAATAAAGTTCTATAAAGTCATACGCACTTCAACATTATAGTAGCAAAACTTGAACTATAAAAAAATATAGGATACAGAATACAAAGCAGTTAAATGCGATTTTCAAAATCAGCGATGGGCCAGAGATTAAAGAAATAAAAACTTGAACAACAAAATGCGAAAGGTACTGGGTATACATAACATTAATAATAAAAGTATAACATCTTGGAAATAATTTCTCAACAATAAGGACAATTTAACATACAAAAAAGAACCAATATAATCCTAAAAGTAAAGTAAAAATAGCTAGACCAACTAAAAGATGATATTTATGATGAGCCACGTAACGCGCTCTCGGCTCACAACATTCAGGATGATAATAATGATGAAATATTTGACCTAATTTCGGTTAAAACTAAGACTTTTATGGCTTCATGAAAATTAAAAGGCTTGAACCAGATATTGCAACCTTAATTTTTACTAGAAATAATAACTTTCCTAAACAGAACCGTTAATTTGTTATTCAAAGAAATCAATGCAGTTTCCACGGAACGCATTACTTCAAACCGATTTTGCAACTTGTTGAGTCCCTTCCCCATATTCTAAACCGATTTAAAATCTGGGTTATCGTTCGGTATGTTGGTAATCCAAAAGCTTTGTCTCCTATTTGTTATGATTCTACTTTGCTAATCGATATGTCTACCAAAAACCAAAATTTATGAGATGCAAAATTATAATCAACTTTGTTCCGATAGCAATTTACTAAATTTTGTTATAAACGTGCAGAAAATGGGCTGCAATTATTAATCTGTACGTATTGTTAATCATATTACCTCTATAATACCATCAGTCTTCATTAATATACAGGTGGAACCAGTATTATTGACTCTGTAGTACACTATTCCTTGGTTCGACGATGTGGAAGTTGTTTTTGTAACATTTGTGGTGTTTGATGGCGGAACAGGGGTTGATGTGCTATATTTCGTGTTCCGAGGTTTGTTCGTTACCATATGTGGTAGCGTCAATGAAGATACCATTGATAAAACAGAACCTGTTGATTTAATAAATTAGTACAAGAGGACTTTACACGCGTAGTCATCAATTCACGGAGCTTATCGTGAAATTTGGTGGCAGTTGTCGGTTATACGACAAAGCCAGAATTTATTATTATCAGTTAAGACATAAAGTGATCAGTTTTGGGCCATATTGATCTGCAACACGTACGGTAATCCGAAAAATACCGTTCGAATTTGTTTCCAGACTCACAAGAGCAAAAACAAAAATTTGCTGCTTCTGTTTAAATAAACTCCGTGCAGTAAAGGATTTAACAAACGTTTTTACTTACATATTACGAAATATTTCAAATAATTAACCATTTCTTTGTCAGCCATATTTATAAATTAAAGAAGAGACAGTTTACATTTCAAGTGGCATTGGATGTACTGAATGAGAACTGCAAAAGGAGTACGTATTCAGGAATTTCAGTACGCAGGAGTCGACTCCCTATCAATATTCGTGCGCCTGGCTATTCCTGCAAAGTGTGGGTGCAGATATTACATTACCGGTGACATTTTCAATGCGTAGGTTGGCATAACCTATTCTCACATTAAAATAATAACGTACAAAATATGAGTTTATGGGCATAGGAAATACCTTTCGGATATTCAAATATAGTAAAGTTATAAAGATAACCTAATTTGATCGGGGATTAATTCTTTTGGGTCTCTTGGGAAATTCTAAAAGTCGTTATATTTGTACTAAGATAGTTTTTTTTTTTCGTAAGAATCGGATACTCCCACGATTCGAAACTGTTAACTGTCATTATCTTGTTACTAAGCACGACTGATAGCGTCATAAATCAGAAAGATTTTTTTAATGGCATGAAAGATTGGTTCAGGGATTAACCTGTTTATATTTTAAATTATATTACTCATCCTTATTCTCTTTTACACCAGCGTTTCCCAATTTATTTTAACCGTGGAACCTTTTTATAGTTTTTTAAACAATACGGAACCCTATTATGTACATTTTTACATGCCTATCACAGAACCACCCCAGAAGATACTCTTATGAAGCTAAAAATGCTTGTTTCTATTTCTTAGCAGTCTTTGCGTCCCCGCTAAATTATGAACGATGATTTGATGAGTTTTAATCCTCATGGACAGCATATTTTAGACTAGCGTACCGCCATACTAAATTTACCAAATTATTAAACATAATTAACATATATTAAAATCAAATTTGTCGAGACAACTTCAGCCCGTCAGAAGGGTTATTCTGTAACTTTTTAATACCAATAAGTTGTAAGCCAATACCAAACTCGCGTAGTTGCGATTCTGTAAGCAAATTTGAAATCTAACCGTAAATGCTTAATGAAAAAACACATATCGATTTGTTTATTGCAATTGTACAGGGTGGCCTATTTTCGATGTCCATACAGGGTATCTCGGTTATTACTAGAGATAGAAGAAAACTAAGTACGTAGTCTCGATTTTTTTTTTTCGAGAGGAATTCATTGCTGTAAACAGATTTTTGATATGTTTTTTAATTTTCGAAATATAGCCAAAAACCGATTTTTGGCAATTTTCAAAAATGTTAAATATCTCGCTTAAACGAAAAGATAGAGAAAAACTTTAAAGACATTTTTGGCATTTTTTTTTGGTCCTTAATAAGATAGCGATATTCATTTTTTTTACTCATATAAATATTGATATATTACATCTAACTTTCTTATTTTAAATGGCAACCATAAGCAAATTATAAAATACTGCCTAGGCAGTAAAAATGATTATTACAGCCGCTTTTGGGTACTTATTGATCTAATTTAGTGACAATTGCAGAAAAAATATTTATTTCGTTTTCAATCCTAAAAGAAACCTTAAAACCTCGTTTCTGTTTTGGTTCTTATTACAAATTATGTTGAATTTAATTATTTCGTTTAAATTTTCGTTCTGTTCTTAGATCTGATGGTAACTGACTCTAAATAAAGTTATAAGTAGGTAACGAAATTGATTTTCTGTGAATTTGTATTAAACTATCCAGTAATTAAGTTTATTGATATCTTTTTAGCATTTTTTGACGGAACCTCTTCTGATGCGTGGAACCCCAGGGATTCTTGAAACTTGAAACTTTGTCTTACACTCATATTTTCCTCGTATTTATATTAATAATTCCCTAGACTAACTTCACAGCAATTTCATCTCTTCGTCAGATAAATATTTTTCGGCGTTATCCATACCCACTGTTAAATAACACTGGTAAATCTTTGAAGACCCTGTTTTTTTTTTCTTTAGTTAAGTCATGGTCTACTACAGGTTACACGTGACGTAAAAATTAAGTTCGCCAGTCATGGGCGTCCTCAGATAATTACCCAGGGGGGCAAAGCTTGCAGACGAAATTGCCAACAACTGATCCCATCAGGAATGCATTAAAATATTTTACGAACTTAACTTAACCCTCTTTCATTTGGTCAATAATAGAGTACTAGATTCCAGGGAGGGGCGTGCCCCGTTGGCCCTTCCCTGTGAACGCCCATATCGCCAGTAATCTATCTCCAGTGACCTGATTTTTTCGATTTCTTCGATTGACTTGTGTTTCCAAGTTCTCTCTCATTTGTTATAACACAACTGTTGCTCTGTATATGTTTCTTTTTTGGTTTTTGTTATTTTGCGATCTCGCTAGGCTATAAAGTTGTTTGAGGACTGCTCTTCCTTGGCCTTTTTGATTTCTTAACTATATCCTGATTACTTTTCGCGGTATCATTTATTTTTATTCCCAGGAACTTATAATATTATTATTATATTTGATCATCAGCAGAATAGAGTGGGTTTTAATTTTAGAAATCGCCAAAGAGTTTATGATAACCCTTTCATTTTATTTAGATTTTTTTAAATTAAACAGTTTAACTAAGTATTAACCGTTATTAAAGTGTTCTGTGTTTTGATAAACTTATTGTGTTATAAATTGCAAAAGTTCTTTAACTCGCGTGCCAATATTTCTTAGCTTGTACATTTACGGTACAAATCGCTAGGACAGTTAATTTTATAAAATGCTTTACATTTGTGAAGAATTGATTTGTAAAACATTGATAAGAAAATAAATCTATTTTAGATCCTTCTACAAAGTTTGGTTTAATTATGAAATAAATTTAACCAAAGCACTCTCCTTTGAAGTTAGAAATTATACAACCCAAATTACTTAAAGTAATTTAATTCAAACCGTTGATTATAATATTGTTTTGAAAGTGGATTAAATTAATTAATCTTGCTGGACGCAAAATGTTATTAAGCATTATGGGTCTAATTAATTTTGTTGATTTATCTATGATTAAACCTTGTGCTTCTAGGAGGGTCAAAGGCAACACTTATTAAAAGTTTTTTCAATTAATGATTTAACAATTTTTATTTGTGCGTATTTTTGTCATGTTAGCATAACGATTTAATTCAATTAAAAATTATATATAAAAAAATATTACTATTATTAAATAATTTGAGATTATATTAATATAATGTATATTAATATTAACTAAGAATTTAATTATTTAATTTGAGCAATTACACAAAACAATTTTTTTAACAGTTATTAATATTTTGCTGTTATTGGCAAAGAAAAATTTGCTTTACCTAAATTGCAATTTTATTGAACATCTGCTTACTTTTAATTTACAAGTAGTAAAACTTGCATCAAGAAACATACTAAATTATTTAAAAAAAAAAACATGTTGAGAGAAATGTTGCCCAATATCCTTTATATCTTATTTTTTAAATGAATAAGGTTTTGGATAATAAAAATTAAAATATAGCAATAATCTTCTGCCACGTATTCATTCGACTGATTCATAATTGGGCCTTTGTTTAGTTATAAAAAAACAATACGTTTAGGTAATTAAATTTTGTTGTTTGAATTGCTATAAAGTTCTAGATTAACATTCTATAGCGTATTTATCGCCACCTAACATATTACGCAAAAAGTTCTATATAACCTTGGCCTTGTATGCCTTTGTATGAATGACCTTGCTGTTAACATCCCTTATAATAAAATTCAGTCAGATCAGAATGTTAATTAAGCAATAGTGTTAGTTCAATAACATTGAATATGATCGAAAGCGAGTTTTTATAGTAATTATTAAAATCAGTTGTTCTAAAATTACAGATTTTTATTCACTAAGTCTAAGTAGTTTCCTCTACCTCAGTTAATGTT
Organism: Elmis aenea; assembly: GCA_947652605.1. Taxonomy (NCBI): domain Eukaryota; kingdom Metazoa; phylum Arthropoda; class Insecta; order Coleoptera; family Elmidae; genus Elmis; species Elmis aenea. The sequence goes on from OX393577.1 coordinate 64,017,350, forward strand.
TATCACAGCGCAAAGAGTTCGCTACTAGTCTCTGAAATCGTGGACAGCAGGTAAAATTTCTGTATTTCTAATTTGACGTTTGAATATACAGTAGTCCTAAACCGTAATGCCTCTACCAGCTCAAATAAAAATGACACATTTTCCCCTAGATTGTAAGCTTCTTTTATGTTAAGTTGAGCTAAGAATATGTATTGTTTGATAGTTTTTTGCTGTTTAAATTCTTGTGTTAGTTGTCGTTTAAATATTGGAAGCTATTTTATATACTCATTTTAAGTACAGAAATTTTTGGGACTACTGTGAATACAGCTATCCGATGTGACACATGCGCACTCTTGCCAACCTTGCTAATGACGTCATTATTCTATGTGTTGGTCTACGACCAACTTTTAGGCTCTTTTGTACCGGCTTTTATACCAAAGTTCATATTCGTACGTCTTAGTATGGTCTTTCAAATGTGTACGGGGAAACAGCCATCTTGTGAAACGTAAAAGTATGCTTATTTGAGGTGTGTGTATTATTTTAAAGGATATTAAAGTGACCAGGGGTATATGTAGGTGAGTTTTATTATGTAGTAAAGTGTAGAAATGTTTGCTATATAAACGTTTCCCTAAATAAAGCCAAATTGTGTAAAATTTAAGTCAGAAAAAATGAGTCGTCTGACACGGCTTTCTCTCCCAAGTTTTGCCCAGCCACAAAACAGTGGTTAACTGTCATTTTAATGCTAACGAAATATTTATAGACGAAGCTAATTAATTATTAATTGATATCGATGCATTTCCCGGAATAATGCAAGTTATTTCTTAGTAAATACCGCCCTTCTAGTACATTCAATAAGGGTCATTATGGCTTATTTAACGATTTGGCCTTATTAGGCAGACCTTTGACTTTCGTATTTGCCGTAAAATAACAAATTTGCAATTTGTTTACATAATTTTACACGTTGTGACAAACTTAATCATCCATCTTCCATGTCCTCATAACTCATTTTTGTTTTGGTTGTGTTAGATATCTGTATTACTTTTAAACTAAAGGTGCAAATGTGTGGCTTTTTTTTATTAACGTAAAGCTATGAGTCATCATTTGAAACGGGAGATCTATCTGGGGTCAACATTTTCTACTTTCTTCGATACCTGTTTCATTTTTGTATCTTTATGTACGTTTTTGGTCAACGCACCAACTTGGGACATTCAAATATGTCCAGTTCATTTATCATTTTCGAAATCAGACCACTCATGAATAACATTCAACAGTTTTTTGTGTAGCGTATTCTTTACATATTGGTTGTCGAAATTTAAATTGCTTGTAAGTGTAATTTAATATATTTGCTGCCCAAGTGTCTACTGATAAAAGTAACCGCTAAAGGATATGAAAGTAGAGTGTATATAAAAAAATAATTAGCTGTTTGGATTTGTCATTACGTATCCAGTGGTATCCAATAATTACATTAATACAGGGACCTGCTATCTACAAGTTGTTGAACTTCTAAACAAAAGAATCAGCAGTAATATAGCCTACTATAATACAAAATAAAATTTAAGTCCGATTCGGTATATACTTATACAGAAAAAAATGTTTTTTAATTATGTTTCTAGTGTAAGTTCATTAATCTGTAACCTTGTATGTGGCTTTTGCTCAACAAAAGATAATTTCTCTGGTTTTCTCTTGGTTATGACATTTTCGAGATAATTTTGAAATTGAAAGTAATAGGCTATGGAAATAATAAAACAGTTCACATTAACAAACAAGCTGATATTGTTTTGCTTCCGCGTAATTTACAACTTCGATTCACACATTTCTCGGAAATTACCAAAACATTTTGGTTGCCAGTTAATTGCATTTGTTTATTGTTATCGTACTACCGCTATTTGAAAACAGTTGAATTAAAATTCTGAGAAATACTTAAGAAATAGAGCAGCCTTCAGTAATTAGTTGCAATTGTCAGTAATCGTCGAGTTAATATTCACTAATTATTGTTCGTTTGGCAACGGCGTTACGCTTAGTTTATTCAAAACTACCGCGTTTTTTTTTACTTGGGAATTATTATTAATTAAAAAAACTGTCCTCTCATTACATGACGAAATCATAACGTGATCCACGTTAGCTCTGGTTTCAGTTGTTTAAAACAAAACTGTAACTAATAGTCTGTGGTACGAAGATTAAAAAGCACTAGCGTCACTATTTTTTTCCCTTCGCTCAGTTGAATTACAATAGCTAAGGAATAGTAGTAAAATTAGGCTAGATTGCAGAACGGAAGTCCTTTTCCGTCAGCTGTGCGTCAATGTGGTCCAAAACTGTAAAGAAAAATAGTATACAACCACGACTTTTAATTTTTTAAGTGGATATCTATTTGAGATTAGATACAAGCAAGGAAGTTTACTGCAGTTGCCTGCATAATTTTTTCTTAGCTCTTTAAACGAAAAATCCGAGCTCAAAACTCAGTTCATCTTTCCTATACATGTTTTCACAAAAGTTTGCAATGTTTTGTTTGCCAATTATTGTTTATTTGCGCGTTCAATAAGCGCCCGTTAGCAAATCCTCTCTTTAAAGTGAGATTCGTAGCGATATTGACAAATATTTGGATTCTTTTTTTAAATTTCATGAACTTAGTACAGCTATGTGCGTTTTTAAAGAACAATGACCTCAAATTTAAATTACTTTGGTTTCTTTATCTACATTACGTGCCTTTGGTTGTGTATCAATGTTTAAATTATTAAATACTGTGGTAAATAAACAGAATGGAAACAATATAGTTACCAATATTAATTGCTTCAATGTTTTCTAACGGTTTTATTACAATCTCATTACCTTGTTACCAAGTAAAAATGTGTTTTATGTTACATATTTAAAGTATTACTAACGTTTAGAGACATTAAAAACGTCTAGCTATTGACAACAGACAATTTTGCTTTTAAAGAATTGATAAGAGACTGAGAAAATAAGGTGCTCGCATAACTTAAACATAAATATACATAAGCATGAATAAAATTAATTTTGTTATGTAATACTTTAACCCAGGTTATTTTAAATAAGAAACATTAGCAATTGTAGGTCTTAATTTCAGTTTTATGGTGATTGCATGCTATTAAAATGTAATTTTATTATTTAATATGCAAGAATAGTATTGTAAAGGCTTGAAAATTTTATCCAAATGGTAACGTCTTCATTACAGGTTATTTATAATATTGTTACTTAAATTGTTGACGCACAGCACGAGTTTTTGTGGAGCTAAAAGATTAGCGGTATATTAAGCAAAAATATCTTACAATCACAACACCATGGCGTATTTTTGTGTCCTCGATTGTTTAACGCAATTGATTTTCAGTTGTTTAAATTATGTATCAGATTTCGCCGATAGTTTTTTTTTTTTTTTTTAAATATTGAGCACGAAATAATGCATTAACCCAAAGTAAGTTAAAATATTTCCTCTGGAATTTGTAGCGCAGTCAAGTTAGTCACAGAAAGAATTTCGTTCCAAATTTAATGCTATTTCATACGACGCTCATTTTTTATTTTTACGTGCCTCTGTGCAAAAGAAATGTATAATACCTAATACCTACATAACAAGATTGTAAGAAGCATATTACGAACGTTTGGAAAAGCTGCGCACGGAGCCGCGTAGCGGCGAGTGCGTAATTGCTTTACAACTCGTGTTATGTAGCTTACTTTTTCTACGATCACATAATGCACACGATTTTGACGGCTTTTTGGCTAATATACACATGTAACTACGTTGTGTTGTCAATTTTGACGTAAGCCTACTTTTGACATTTCTAGACAAGTGTGCGTTTTGCTTACCGTGCGTCATAACTCACTTACTAGGCATGCAGGAAGTGTTTTGATGTGAGTCTACTTCGATCATTTCTTTAAAAAACTGTGCTTTTTGCTTACCGTGCGTAAGGACCGACTTACTATTCATGCAGGCTGTCTGGTAAGAATTATTTACATTAGTGGTCGAAGGAAATATTATATTTTCATATTTATGTAGTTCCATGTGTAGAATATCCTCTATAGAGGAAGCAATTTTATTCATGGGCAATTCGTCTTGTAATATTTTTGTATTATATCATTTTATCTGAATATTGTTTGAAACCGTTTCATCTTATGAGTTTTGTTACAAAAATTTGGCACGAAGATACATATTTTGCTAATTAAATATGTCGTTTAACCCAACAGTCGTATTTTCTGTTAAACCTTGTGATTATTTCCAGATTCTAATCAGTTCGGTCTGAAATATTTGTTAAAGCACACTCATAAAATAGTTTTTGTGATATTTTGACGGCTGTGATTCGGTGTGCAGTTTCATCATTTTGTTAATTGCAGTTTAATCGTAGCGACACTTCATTTTGCTTCAATTCAAGTGAATTTATTTTAGGAGAACGGTCGCTCGGTTGGAAAATGTTTCGGATCATTGTTTATTCTAACTTTTTTAGTTGTTTTGCATCAGCGAATACACCCTGCCGTTTTCGTTCCGTATTTCTAAACCCGTATTTAAGCACTTAATTCGCTGTAAAAACATGCCGGAACAAAAAATATGTTTTATGCTACCTATTATGTTGGGTACATTTTAAAAGCCAGTTTTTTTTAAAACTTATTAATACATTTTCCCTTGCATTTGATAAAAGCAGGTTCAAATTACATTAGGTATACAACTTAATAAATAGTTATTTACGTAACAAAACCGGAAAGTTGTAGGTACTTTACTGGACGAGTAGGCAGTTTTAGGAAGAGCCGTAGGCGAGTCCTGAAAGCATACGAGTCCAGTAAAGACACTTTACGGGTAGATATGTTACGTACAATATTTTTTCTTCGTCCGCCACTGACACCAAAATCACTATCGTCACCATCCATAACTAAACAATAACTTAACAAACTACAGGTGAACACACGCTTGGTGGTATAATGACGCTTGTTTGACAGCGCAAATCAACAAAACAACTCATCACCATAGCAACCAGCTACTTTCCGGCCTAGACGGGTAAAGACAACTCATTACCATGGCAACCAGTAACTTTTTGACCTTAGGCCAGTAAAGATGTATTACTAGCTCAAAAAAATTGAAAATACAAAAATTATAAATTAAATATTTTAAAATCATATTGTTTTGAAAGAGATCTATTAGCTGAGAAGCCAGTGCAGGGCATAATACCAAATTTTTAATTCGTTTAATTCACCTAAATATTTCTGCAATTTAGTTAATTTTACCTTTGATATAAATAAACATGAAACACATAACTTGGTTTTGTAGGTGTAAGTGAACTTCTAAAAATAATTTATGATTGTGTATAACGTCAGAATGATGTGATGGAAATTCTTTTTATTAGTGCTATAACATCTTCAGAAATATATGATAATAAACAAGAGAAGTAGTAAAAATGATGGCTTTTATATCAGTTCAGGATGATTATTTATTTTTTCCCAAGCGCTCTTCGATGTCACGTTTTATTTCGACATGAAATACTATTTCCGCTAAACTTTATTTTAATATTTAGTAAGTTTTTGAAATCACTGTGACACAATATTTAATAAAAATCTATACTTTTGTTTAAAATTTTCTATTTTTGTCTCATTGACTATCAAGTAGTATTCAACCAAATCTGTTTCTTGTGTTGATATAACAATTTGCCAAAATATTAACATAACTTATAACTCCATGCAACAAGGAAAGGAAGAATGACTGCTTCCGAGTATTCATTAACTAGTGGCTAGTATTTTTAAGAGCTTTTACAGTGTCATGCATGAAAAGCTAAGCTCTGCAGGCTTTTTTTAAAAAATTAAAGTCAATACTTAAATCTACTTGTTTCGTTTTACTGTCGGTACACATCTATGAGCGTTTAATCAGATTTGATTGCAAATGTATTTTGCTTTTTATAAACCATAGTTGTGATAGTTTTTTAACGTTAACATTAGGTGTTTTTCTTTTATTTCAAGCATTAGACACTTTCACCAAAGTAAACCAATACGCTCTTGAAGTTGCAAGTAAAGTATCTGCTCTCTTAAATAACAATTTCTATGAGATTTGGTGTAAGCTAAACAAATACATTTTACTGGATTTCTTTGGAAATAGCGTTTTATTTATCGTCACCAGTTTTTGTGATTGAAAGTTGGTAGCAATGATTAACAAACTTTTTTTAGATATACAGTGTGTCTCGGAGATTATTATTAATGCTATTACACATCCTCTAAAGGTATTTAGAAGTATTATACTTCCAAGAAATTGACCGAAAATTGGCATAAAAATTGTTCAAAAATTTTAATTTGTTTTCAAAGGATATTATTTAAGTTTTTATTGAGTAACACTAGTTAAAGCTTTTTTGATAAAATTAGGTATTTTTTTGTTTTTCAAGTTATTTAAACTTTTAAGATACCTTTTTTTTGAGAAAAATTGATGTGCTTGAATGAGTTTATATTGACTTTTTTCTGTTTTTAAAACTAAAGAGAGTTGTTGAATATATTTAAATTCCAAATCCAAAGAAAATACGCTATCGTATCTTATTTATGAGACTGATTCTGGAGCTTATCTCCAAGGCCTGCTTATTATTGATATTTTCTCACAAGAATATTAGGAAAATTATTAAAATGTAAAATGTAACGATACAAAGCACTTAACGAATTTGAACTTAAACCCGTACTGGTGCCATTAAAATTAAAGAAGTAGAATCGTCTTTTAAAAAACAACAAAGTATCTAAAATATTTGTGTGCTGTTAATGAAGTTTTTTTAACGCCATGTTATGTTTTTTTTTCAAAAAACAAACGTACTTAATAGTCAAAGGTTAACGATGTTTGAGACATCCTATGTACCCTTAGAACTTTAAACTGTGGATATTGCAATTTGTTTTCCCTTTTATATCAACTTCAAAATTATTTTTCGTGTTTTCTAGTTTACTTAAAAAAGTAACAAATTAGAAACAAATTATGGTAAATAATGCGAAAATTTTACAAACCAAATTTCATAATTACAACCGTCAATACAGTGAGGCTGACAAAAGCATGCTGTAATCCAATTTTTAGTTCAGTGTCAAGTCATTATCTTACTTAAAAAATAGTACATGTACGAGGTAAGCGCCAAAATTTCCCGGCCTGACATAGATCTAGGTAACGCAGACGGGTCCAATTTTTTTTACACATTGGTTCAAGCCTTGGAAAAAACAAAAATGGATATTATGTCATTTAGTTTTCTTATAACCGCCATTCGTTCATCACGAAGTCAGAAGTCACGAAAATCGAGAATCGAGCTGTTATAAAATTTCTTACTCGCGAAGGTATTTCTCCCCAAAGCATCAAAGTTCGACTGAATGGGGTGTACGGGGACAATTCCCCGTCTTATTCTGTGGTAAAAGAATGGTCAAAATGGTTTCGAATGGGGCAAGAATCCTTGGAAGATGATGCAAGAACAGGAAGGACTGTGGAAGTGGTGACGGACGACAAGATTGCCCCTGTTAAGGAACTCGTTTTAGGCGATCGACGCTTGAAGGTGAAAGAACTATCAAAAATGTCGGGGCTTTCAGATACAAGCATTCGCCGAATCCTCCGTGATCGATTAGGCATAAATAAAGTTAGTGCAAGGTGGGTCCCCAAACATCTCTCAGCAGTTCAGCGCCAGCGTCGTGTTGAATGTGCTCGATCTTTTTTGGAGCTCTGTGGAGAAAATCCTGTGGACGCGTTGAAGACAATTGTTACAGGGGATAAAACCATGGTTCTCTACTATGATCCTTAGTCTAAAAGAGAATCGATGGAATGAAGGCGTAAAGGAGAAGCACCGCCAAGAAAGTTCAGGGTCTGTCAGTCGACAAAAAAGGTGATGGCTACGATCTTTTGGGATTGTGAGGGCATTCTTCTCATAGATTTAAAGAACGCAACGCCACAGTCGACGGGGACTCCTGCAGCACTCCTGCACAAATTACGGCAAAATATTCGGAAGAAAAGACGTGGGAAACTGACCAGAGGCGTGCGTTTACTGCACGACAAAGCCCCCGTGCACACTGCTGGAATTGCTCAAGCCGCAATTCTTGACTGCAGTTTTGAACAATTCGACCATCCTCCGTATAGTCCAGATATGGCCCCCAGTGACTATTACCTGTTTGGAAATTTGAAAAAAGACCGTCGCGGGCGCCATTTCAGTGACGACCAAGAGGCGAAGGCTGCAGCTTGGCCACATTTTGCAGACAAACCGAAGGCATAATTTTTTAGGGGTGTCGAATTGTTGCTAAAACGATGTAATAAATGCATTGATGTCAGGGGGAATTATATTGAAAAATAAAATTTTATTTTGAGCCTACGCCGTTTCTTTCATAGTCAGGCCGGAAAATTTTGGCGCTCACCTCGTAGTAAACGAATATGTTTGCATCAAATGTATACTTATATTCGTCGCGTTAAGATTCAATATTCATTCTTGTCGAAGCGTAGAACGTACATTTCTGAAAACAAATCTTATCAGTTTGTTGAATAATACTCTTTTTTTTAAATAAAGGCGATTCAAAAACGCTGCCCTCGCGGTGCTATCATTTGAGGAAGGGATATTACACATCCTATATTTAATTTTGCATTTTATATTTTAAATTGTGTTAAAATAATCCTGGGATTTTACATGTTATTAATTAACGGTAGACATAATCCGCTTAAGGATATTATCACTCAAGATTTCTGTTCGTTTTTTACTTGTATGTAGCGTTTTAAAGACCTCTTTTAACGCTCGACTTGTAACATCGCGCAGCGAGAAGGATTTATCTTTTTAAATATATTATTTCTCGTGTACATTAGAGAATTTAAAGCGCCCAGAACGGTGCAGAATGTAATATAGGCGCAAGCTTTAAATTTAACGAGCAAAATATGGATTATGCGTGTCGTACGTTTTTATAATTTCTAGAGTTCTTTGATATTCAAGTTTGCATTAAATCAGTGCTGCCAAAACGGTATTTTCGTAGGATAGGCTGCAAAACGGACATAGTAGCTTATGCAATAAAAATTTACGGCGCGGCGGTGCTTGTCAGTTTTGACAGCTTAACGCGTTTTACAAGTGCCAAAAGACGTTTTCTACCCATTTCCGTCTTTAAATATAACTGCTTTGCCCATGTTAAATATGAATAGTAGATGTGATCCTTGATTTATGAAACAACATGATACGAAAAGTGCATTTTTATTCAATTTTTTTAAACTATATGGTCTATATGTATATGTATCAACTTTTTGGTACGTAAGTACACAATTATTTTAGTATTCTTTTGGTACATTTAAGATCAAGATGTGCTTACATAATTTTTTGATCCGAGGGTATCGTTGCACGGAGCGCCAGTGTTGGGGGGCGCCGCGAAGACAAAATATTTTTGCGTTTATTTCACTTATTTAAAACCAGAAAACTAAAATGCCATTATTATTTTGAAATTTGTTCTCATTATCATTACAGTGTACGTTTGAACAACTAATAGATACAATATGTTTTTACTTGAAACTTGAAACACAAACCACAGTAAAAATACGGACCAGGAAGGGCGAAAAAAAGACTATGCCCCGGGCACTATTTACCCTCGCTACGCCACTGGCGACAGGCCTTAGTCAATGAGGTTTTTTTCTTTACATGGGATCATCTTTTCATAGAATCATGCCTTATTTCAAATTTCGAAAATATTTTTCAAACTGCATTTGTAATGTGGGTAACTTATACAAAATTTACTATTGAATTAAACTTACTTTCATATGTATGTTGGAATCGGCAAAAATGTGTGAGGTTTTATGTACTTTTAACAATTATTATTATTGAGGCGGTCAAGGTTTTTATACAGAAGGGGTATATTTGACCCATCCTTTGAAATAGGCTTTAAATTGCCTTATTCCTACATAAATTTTAACTATTACATTAGCCCAGCATTTTTACTTAAATGACACCTCCAGCAAAAATCGTGTTGAAATTAATATTAACGTTGATTTTCATTGATGTAAGTCGAATGTTGTGTAATGACTGACTAATGGGCGCAATATTGTTTTTATTGTTTATTGTTTTTCGTAATAAAAGAAATAATATTTAAAATTTTTATCCATACACATTTTGTCAATAACTACGACTTTTAAGTAACGAATTCTTCAGTAGGTGTTAACGCAATCAAAACTTACCTAAAAAAAATTCTGTTAGATGTCGTAACCATTTCTAGTATAAAATAATTATTTATACGACCTCTTTGTATTGAAAAATGCTTTTTCTGTTTTATAAACATGCTATACTCAACATAATTTCTAGTTTATTGTTTTAACTGCTTAAAGGATCATTTTATTCTTCAGCGTTTGGGCCATTTTATGTCGGCATTGAAATAATGAATGCAATCCTGAAGAGCAAAGTTGTCTAAACTTAACAGTAGGTACTTGTTATAGTAAGATTTTGAAAATACCACTTTACCATTGAAGAGAACACTAACAATACCTATGCATTGTGTGAAATTTGTAACAATTTTTGTTTACCTAAATAGGAATGCTTTTAGGAAAAACATTTTTCCATGCTGTTTATTTATTTATTTTATTTAGTCATGAGTTGTTGTAAGGTGTAGGACTGTTGAGTTATGTTGTGCTGACTTTTTTCCATTTTTTCTGTCTTGTGCTAGATTTTGTATGTCTTTCCATTTGATATTTCTATCCGTTGCTGCTTTTTCAACTTCGTCGAGCAAGGTTTTTCTCGGTCTACCTCTTTTATTTTTCCCGTGTGATCTTGTTTCACAGGCTTTTCTGGTTAACCTTTCTTCTTTCATCTTATACATGTGACTCAACCATCCCAGCTGTCTTTTTTTATATTTCTGTTTCAACTGATTTTATCTTTAATTGTTCTCTATAGGTATGTTTCATTTCTGATTCTATCTTTTTTGGTTTTCCTTGGATTTTTTTTTAGAAATCTCATTTCAGCTGCATTCACTCGGCTACTATTTTTATTTGTGAGTGTCCACATTTCACTTTCGTATAAAAGTGCCGGAGTTACTACCTTTTTTTTATCATTTCCGCTTTTGTTCGTTTGGGACTTCTCTATTTCCAAAAAATTTTGTTCTTAAACTGTTAAATATTCTTTCCACATTTCCTGTCTATTCCTCCATTTTCCTATATGATCGATCACTCCTAAATATTTAAACTTTCTACCTGTTCCAAACTAAGCCCATTTAAAGTGATGTTATGCCCTTTGTTCTCTGTTGTACCGGTCATAGTTTTAGTTTAGTCTGTATTTATTTTCATATTGACTTTTTCCACTTCCTGTTTTAGAGTTTCCAGATTATGTTGCAGATTCTTTTTTGTTTCCGCGACTAAGACCATGTTGTCAGCGAACATTAGCTAGTTATGTTTATTTTTTCCATTTTCCAGTTGCCTAGGTGAAACGGTCTCATTTTTTGTTTTACCTTTTTAATTACCCCATCTTTAACTACTGAGAATAATAATAGACTGAGCACGCATCCTTATGTTAAGCCCTCTTTTGTTTCAAACTCTTCCAATTCTTTATTTTGGGTTCCTACAATATTTACCGTTTCTTCCTACATCGCTTTTATTATGTCGATTGTGTTTATTTCTATTCCCTTCCTTCATAGGTCCCGCCATCCGGCTTCTCTTTTGATTTTATCGAATGCTTTTTCCAAGCCTATAAAACATAAATGTATATCCTTGCGTTTTGTTAAGCTCTTTCTATTGTTTGTCTTAATATAAAGACTGGGTGTTGTGTACTTCTTCCTCTTCTGAAAACGTATTGGGATTCTTCTAGTGTGTTTTGCATTTTTTCTTTTATCCCGCCTTCCATTAGTCTTGCGGTATTTTACCTGGTACACTCATTAATGTTATTCCTCTATAGTTAGGTTAGAACAATCCCGTTTGTCTCCTTTCTTGGATAATGGTAGGATTATTCCAGTGTTCCAATCCCTTGGTACTATTCTTGATTTTATTACTTCGTTCAATAGAGCCCTTAAGCTAAGGCCGCACTGCGGGATTTTTGGCTGAAGGGTAGATGGTAGATACACGCCGTCGCCTGGCGACAATCCAGGCGCATTGTTTCACAACAAATTGTCGCCAGGCGACGGCGTGTATCTACCATCTACCCTCCAGCCAACCCTCCCGCAGTGCGGCTTTAGCTTAAGTGCTTCTTTCCCTATTTCTTCCATGTATTTAATCATTTTCGGTATCATACCATGCTGTTTAACGTGTACTTCTTCAAAATTTTGGAATTAAAATAGTTGTACAATGTTAGTGAACCATACAAGCTTCTGTAATGCTTACTTGAAGATACATTTTTGTAAAAGTATTTACGTCAGCCAGATAATATCAGATTTCAGTGAAATCTGATTGATTCAAGGTGTGGGGTGAAAACTAAAATAAAAAATAAGGTTAAGACTTCGTTATTTTCACGAATTCATTATCACAGCCGACTTTCTAACAACTTTATTTGTTCTAAGCGACGTTTTCTATTAAAACCACACAACAAATGTAATAACAGTTGCATTGAACCGGGTCCAATGACAAAACCGCATCTTAACCTAGTAATTAGCTCGATTTAAATTTTCCAACACGATCTCACGTCTCGCGACTACTGTGCAAAGTAATTCATCAGTATAAATTTTAGCGTAAAAGCTTGTTAGAATACAAAATACGTTTCTTGCATATTAAAACCAAGCTCTCATTATCCGGAATGCAGACCTTTTGTTCTACCGGCTTATACGCAAAAATAATTATAATGCGCTTGATAAAAATCGAGATAAGTGAATTCCATTATGTTTCCATTTGATTTTTTTTCGTGAAATTGTTAATGAACGTTTGTGTTATGTGGAAAATGTGGAAACGAATGCAAGCAGACGGCGAAAATATTTTGGTATTTATTTGTAATTCAGTGAACTCCGCGTGCGGTATAAATTTATCAGTTGTTTAATTTTGTCTGATTTAGATTGTGTTTTCCAGTATTAAATATTTTAATTGCTGTTCTGTTTGTGATGGGAATTGGTTTTTAAAGTAAGTTGCGTGGTATCGCTTCGCAGGGCCCTCTGTAGACAGTTAAACGCAGCTTTGGGGCGCTCTGGACAGGTATCAATACAAAAATGAAATGAAATCGCTTAAAAATTAAAATAATCGTTAACATTAACATGCAATGTTGCAGTAAGGACGAAGGTTCACACAATAAAAAAAACATGTATTGTTGCCTGGAGCCAGTGGCGCACTCAGGATTTAATGTTGTGGGGGGAAAGTTAAAAGGTTAAAAATATTTTTAGTGCAAATTCGATAAAATGAAAAATATCTGATAGCAGCCGGGTCCGACTCGGGCAAACTAAGTAGCGTTCAGGCGGCCCTAGTGCTCCTGTGTTTGCTTTTTGAGGAGTACCAGGGCTTCCCCCCCTGGGCGCGCCACTGCCTGGAGCTCTATAATTACACTTTCATTGCTCAATACATTGCATTCGAATACTTTTTGCAAATATTTTTTGAGATGTTACACAGTCTCTCATCGTTTATCTAAAGGACATGTGATCAGTGTTGTTTTGGCAAGATGTGTATGAAGTTGGGCAATACGCGCGAGCGTGTATCAGCGCAATCATTGTTCTTAAAAACATGACTTAAACGGAAAAATTTGATTTATTCTTGCTCTTCTATGTGCATTAAAAAAAAGGCATATTGTAAGTAGTTATAAACCAATTAAAATATGAACTAAGATTTAACATTAGCCTGGAAAATAACTTGTGCATTATTTACTTCATCTTTAAGTGATGTCTTTTAATTTTAATCAACATTTTTATGGTAAATTTTTACTTGCTGGGGTCAGTAGTCCTCACACCATTAGTTAAAATCCTGGTTTAAACGTAATTTTGCCCAATATACTTGTGAAATCATGTTGAATGTATGAATAAATTATTCAGTGTGTAAGCTAAATTGAATTCTCCCTTTCATTGTTGATTAACTAAATCAAATTAAATTTTAAAAATGGATAGAAAAAACAATTAACTGGGCCTGTGTTGGCTATGGAATAGTTAAATGTGCTTTTTTTTTCTCTTTTAAATTAGATATTAGGTACTTGCTATATCTATTTTTATGAATATGTAACAAAATCAAGAAAAATCGTAGTTTACCCATCACTTATCTAGCTATCTATGAAAATAAAAACAAAAAACAACTAATTGAATGTCAAATGACAGTTACCATTTATCTTCGGTATCATTTATTAAGTTTTTATATTATTGTTGTGTTATTCGATAGTCTTTGTAGTAATTTTTATAATGATGGCTACATTTAAAAATAGCGTTGAGGTTATATTCTTTACCATAAAAACTGTGTAGAAGCTGAGCGAATATATTACAGCTGTATCCCGACAGAAGGGTACGAAGGGTGCGTAATTACAGAAATTTGGAAATAAATTTAAAAAAATATGATTTTTTATAACCAATCAAAAATCCAAAACAAATCAATAAAGAATCGGAATTATTAGCTTTTACACAGTTTCATTGCAAAGAATATAGCATTTCAACATATAATCTTTTTAATTAGTTCTAAATGTGCGTATAATTATATGATAACAAATTTGTAACAAAGACTATCGAATTACACAACAATACTACTATAAAACTCTAATAAATGATACCACACAAATAGTAACTATCATTTGACATTTAATTAGCTGTTTTTTGTTCTTATTTTCATAGATAGCTTGATAAGTGAGAAGTAAAATATGATTTTTCTTCATTTTGCGACTTATTTATAAAAATAGATATAGCAAGTAAGTAACAGTTACATTCTCCATTAAAAAGTACATAAAGAAAGTACTAATAAAATTGATGTAATGAATAAAATAAAAAAGTTATGAGAGAAAAAAGAAATTCGACTTTTTCATATTTTTTGCTATAACATCTAAAGTACGAGAAATTTTGTACTTTAAAAAATTTATTGTGGCTTCTCTCATACTAAGGAATAATTCATCTAATTTAAACAAACCTGTATCTATTATAATAAGCAAGATTCCCATGCTGGAAATGTAATCTGGGACACCCTGTATAGATAGCTTCGTATTTAAAATATATTTTGCTTATTTAAAGATTTGTGGCCAAAACAGTAAATGCAGTGGTCAAAACAATAAAGTTATTATTATTACCATTTATTACGTACTAGAATTTATGACTTGTTATTATTTTATAATTATTACTGTGGGAAAAAAGGCAAATATTTGAATGTTTAAGTCTTATGGACTAATTAAAATGGTAAAAATTACAATTTTGCAAAATTTTCAAATGATAAGACAAGAAAATAAAATAGAGCCTATATTTTTGCATTAAAACTATGTTTAGTTTTTGTTAATTTTATTGTTTTTTAAGTACATTGTTTTTTTTTCCAAGAAAATTATTTTATTTTTCATGTATGCTATCAAAGAAGGCTTATGTTGCGTAGTTCTAATGTTAGTAAATTATTCATAGCTGTTGGTAACTTGATATCACCGTAAATGTCAAGATTAATTAATGTAATTGTCAACTAATTGTTGTGATAGTTGTCGATAATTTAAAATTGTTCACACCGTTCGTGCAATATATTAAACTATCTATTTCTGTGTACGTTAATCAATATTTTCCGTTTAACTTTGTATTGCTGTTTGATTTTTATTGTCCACGATATTAATTGATGATTTTTGTTGCAGGTAATGTGAACAGGTGATAAAATCAGTGGGGACCATGTCGGCAGTCATGCGCTCCACCCTTCAGACTGTCCCCGAAAGTCTGGAGGTGACCCGTGGTGCAGACCCCGCCAGCGGCTCAAAAACACCAGCCAAAGTTAGCTCCGAAAATGCAAAACCTCGTACAGCATTCAACTATCACACTCAATCAGCAACCAATAAGGTAAGTCGTTGAGATCATATTAGAAGTGCCAGTTGAGTTAAAGATGTGCGAGGTGCTTGAATAAATCTTGCGCAGAATATGAATATGCACCGAGCTTCTTGTTGTGTCATGGTGATTCAATTGGGAAAACAGTGGTCATCAGTTGTGACCGATGAATGTTGATCATTGATTTATTTTTAGATTTTTATACATAAATAAGATTTAAAAACAAATCTTTTTGGGTCTGTTTCAGTGATCAATTTTTTTAAAATGTATGTTTGATTCACTTATCAAGTTTTTTTATGTTCAGTTAGCCAAATATCATGTTATTTAACCCTTAGATAAAACTGATCATTTTATTTCTTGTATACCGGGTTAGGACAAAGTCCCAGAAGGGTCAATCATCTTAGTTATTTTTTAAAATGTAAGATTTGACTTATTATTATTAAAATCAAAGAATTTATTGATCATATTTTAAATTTTTTGTATTTCCGGTTTAGCAGGAAATGACCCCAACTTTTGTTTTCATTCAGAAACGTTATCAAGGGTTTTATTATAAAATAAAGTTAATCCTAGCTAACACTGTGCATACAAATTATACACTTTTAATTTTTTTTAAGTTGTATAACTTGTTAAATATTAAATTTTCCATTTAGTAAAACAAGAAATGTTCTGCAATTTTTATCTTTGTTTGGTCTTTGAACACTCGCACACCTTTAAACAATATAACTGTGTAAATAACTTTGTCTGCATCGAATGAACAATTTCTGAAATGAGTTTTATTTAAAAGCAAAATTATTACCAATGTTAGCAATGATGATTAAATAACAATCGAAGCACCATATAGATTCTTATTTGTTTTGTTTAGCTCAGAAGGTAATCAAGTGCTGTCGATAAAAGGAATAAATTGTAACAGCTTTCCTAGAAGAATAATGTACAAACTTTTAATGATTAATGAAAACTTTTGTCAAAGTTTCATCGTTAAGTCTCGTGTTAGGTTCATCTTTTTTTATTATTCATTCAGTGCAGACCAAAAAGTTATTTATGCTTAATTTATTTATCGGTGGTGGACAGCTAATATTGTTGCCCTATGTTGTCCAAAATTGCTTCGAATATGTTATTAATAGCTGTGATAAGAATATGGGTTATCTCTGTCCGTTATGTCTTTTATTTGTCTAGTAATTGATTTGTGAATCAGCTGTTTTGCGTTTTTGTTGAACTTTAGTACACCGTTTGTGTGATTATGTAACTGAAGCACTGATTTGAATCTTAGGGCGTCCTGCAAACTTAATCAACCAAACCCAAAAATAAGTCTAGTGTGTTATATTTAGATTTATTGATTAGGTGAAGTTAGTAGTTGTTGTGACAGCTTTCCATTATTAAACACACATTTCTATTTTTCTCTCTTATTGATTGAATAATTGTCAGTTACAAAGCTATTATCAACGTCTGAAGATTATGTTAATGACGGTATGAAACTTTTTAAAAGTAGATCTCATATTATTTGCAGACTTTCTTCGTTGATGATTTTCTGTTATTAAGTAATTTGTCTGAACCGATTGATTTGCCTTAATTAGAAACATGCCACAATAATATTGCTCGGTTAATTATATCCTAACTAATACATTTTCAATTTATTTGATTTGTAGCAAAGTGGTCAAGTAAGTTCTGTTTTATCTGATTAAAGGATCTTCTAATCGCTGCTTTTCTATTCGCAGTGAAATTTAATAAGTGTAGACTCTTTGTAATTTTGCTATTGTTGTTTTTAAGTCACGGTGCTCTGTTCTTTGAATTAAAATTGTAAAGTGACTTAAATGTAAGCAGTCAATAGACAAAAGAATATCAAACGCTCGGTAAAAGTGTCTTAATCACTTTCATTTGTTGATGTAGCAATAATTTATAATTAATTTTTAATTGGAACTTGCAAGTTCTATTTGCTTTTTAACACACAAAAATTTATTGTTTGTTATTAAAATTTTAAGTATATCATGATTGTTATTTGCGGCTTTATTGTTTCGTTAATATGAGGGAACAAATTACTATGTATTTATGTTATTAATTTAATTAACTGCCAGCAGTCAATGGACAAAAGTATAGAATGACTAAATCCCTCCTAATTGCAGAGATTACAATAATATTTATGTTTAAAATATTTTTATGCCTAGTTTTTAAGAAGCATTTAGTTGTTTCAATTTTACACAAAGTCAATACTTAATTTTATAATTTCGAATTAAAAATTATCGTTATCTAAACCATTTATTTTGAAAGTGTCACTTTTTGCGAAAAATTAGGTAAAGCAGTTAACGATTATAAAAATGTATGGTATTTTTATCTTTAAACATTTTACGTGCAGTTTTTCTTTCAAAATCATTGCTATTTTCGTCAAAAGAAATTTTATTGTTAGACAGAAGTGCAGATACATTAATTTTGAAAATGGTATAATGATAGATTTGCTTCCTTATATACCCCCCCCCCAATTAAATGTCCGAAGATTTCTTCACTCTTATTAATGACATTGATTCAATACATGAATGATCTATTATATGAAATAAAACTGGAATGAATAAAATTGTACTGATAACTTATGTATTTCATGAATATTAATGATAATGAAAAAGTACTTTAAATATTATTATGAAATACATTACATAAATTACTTATATTATATAGTTTGCTCATCAATTTTCTTAAATTACTGTCTTATCAAACATCACTTCAGTAAAACGCATCAGATAAAATCAACATAAGTCAGTAGTTTTTACCAACTATTAATTTTGAAAGTGGCTTAAGTCATTTTACAGTAATGAAAAATGGCGATTCGTTAACGTCTGTGCGAAATTATGTACACCATAAGTAACAAAGATAACAAATAAAAGTGGAACTTCTCTATAGTTAGCATTAATATTTTTGTGCACATTGAAAAACAATACATTTCATTTCTCAAAATAATATAGTGTGTCCAAAAGAAATGGAATATGTTATATATCTCAGTAAATATCCACTTTAGGGAAAAATGTTTCGTATAAAAGTTGTTTGGTAGTTAGTTTTCCACCATAAGACAAAATTAAATAATTTTTTTTCGAATAACAAAAGCGCAATGAAAAACTATTACATTTTTTTAAATGACAAGGTACCACTATATTATACTCATTTGATAAAGAATTTTTTTCTCTTTTCAATGATGCAAAACTTTAGTACCCTAAAGGCGCATCCCCATTATGCCAACTGGCAATGCGAATTGGCAAAGCCAGTTCCGCTACCGCACGCAGTTCACTGCGTCGTTCCGCTTGGCATGCCAGTTGGCACAATTTTGCCAACTGGCATAGGCCAACCAACACGTCCACATTACTCTTGGTAGTGCCAACTGGCATTGCCAGTTGGCATATATCGGCATAATGGGGATGCGCCTTTACTTAAGCAACTTTTTGAGAAAAACGCAAAAGTTTTTTTAATTGATTAGTATTTATTTCTAACAAAACCATCATAAGAACTAATTTTTTTTGACTAAATCTACAATGAGTGTTCAAACTGTGAACCATTTACAGCGTGGCAATGATAAACTCGGTTTTTAAACCCGTTTCTAACATTCCCAACCATTTCAGGTGTAATTTCTCTAATACGATCTTTTAAATTTTTGATATTCTCCGGCCTCGTAGCATAAAATTAATTTTTAAGGTGACCCCATCATTGAAAAGAGAAAAAAAATCTTTATTAAATGAGTATAAGGTAGGGGTACCTTGCCATTTAAAAAAATTCAATTGATTTTCATTGCGCGTTTGTTATTCGAAAAAAATATTTAAATTTTGTCTTATGATGGAAAATTAAGTACCAAACAACTTTTATTCAAAACGTTTTTCCCTAAAGTAGATATTTACTGGGATACATAGCATATTCCATTCCTTTTGGACACACTGTATAAGTGGCGTAAGCCACTTTCAAAATAAACGGCTCATTATGTGCCTGATTTAGTCCTAAAAACTAGTGCTTGGTATTTTAAGTTTCGCAAGACTCAGTGGCGTAACGGTGACGAGATGGGGGGCAAAAATTTGAACCCCTGTTTTGATTTTGAAATAATGGTTTAAGCTTAAGCTAACTATATCGTATAATATTTTGTTGGAGATGCCTGGACTTCGTTTCGCGTTCTTTCTAGCTTATATTCTTAGTTAGTCACAATGGCAAAGTTGTATACCACTGAGAACCCCATTATTTCATATTTTTTGCCACTAAGATTGGAGATGCCTTCTAGTACAAATTTTTTGATAGATTATTTAATTTAAAGAAAAAAATTTGTTGTCCTCCGATGAGTAGACATTTTTCTCCAAAAAAGCAGTCAGTAATTTTCATCTAACGCAAAATAAACTAGCTAAAGTCTTTATTATTCTGTAGATAAAACATACTAGTATTTATTATGTGCTATAATATCGTAAGTAGCTTATTAAGTGTCGCGTTACATATTGGTTGGTTTAGTAAATAATATCAATAGTAATGCTATATAAATAGCAATAAACATATACAGCTCATAACACCTCTGGCCTGGAACTACCTGTAATACGATGATCCATAGTTGGTTTCTTTTACCTGTTTCCACATCACAACGTTCGGAACAGTTAACCAGAAGTTTGATTGATAGATTAACTTGCGTAAGTTGACCACAGGTGGTTTAAAACGGCTAATCATAATAACTTTTCGCAGTCGAAACGCAAAATTCGCTCATTTACATTTTAATGCATTCATTCTTGACTAATCAATAACGTTGGAATAATGAAGGAAATTAGTTTATTTGCTTTGATGTTCTCGGGAACTCTCTCATGGTGTCAAGTTGAAATATTTTCGTTTAATTTTGTTTGTTACTTGTTACACATTTGTGGATACTTTAAAAATTGTTTATTTAGAGTGTGTTTCGAAAAATTCGCCTTTTTTTGTACCATTTGCGTCAAGCTTGATATATTAAAGTCTTTAATTTACACTAAACTGAACTAGAGTTTGCTTTTGGTGAATAAATAAAGAGTTTTTTTTTGACGTGTCCGAGTGGGACTGCTTGCGCACTTCGTGAAAAATTGATAACACGAAATATGACGCCACTTACGTAGCAGTTTTATCGTTAATATTTGTCGCTGGATGTGTGTTGCTAACTAAGGTTTAAGAATTCTTGTAACTTAACGGTTATACAGATATTTTGGCAAGGTTGTTTCGCAAAAGTATTGATTCCTTATAGAGCGGTCGTAATTAGTACATGTTTCTGAATTTAGTAAAGTTTGTAACTGTTTAGCTATTCAAATAACATGAAATATTCATGTATCACGCGAGGTGGCGTATGCAACCCACTGTACATACAAGTGTGGCCGAAGTTTCACCCAGTGAACATTAGCGTCGTGTGTCGAAGCAAACAGTAGGCGGTTGCCGACGATTAGTTTGAATATTTTACTTTGTGTATCCCCCTGTGTGGGCAACGTGTAATTTTCTTTCGCATTTATTATTTGCTTGAGCAGTATTGCTTTGAAATTGTAAGCTGAAATGAATTTTGGATAGGTTAGGTAGGGATATTGGGGTTAGTTTTGCAGTAGTTTTTCGGTTTTATAAAAAAAAGAGCAGTACGTCTTATGGCGAGCAATTTTTTTTTTTTCGTATTGTAGGGTGGAACAAACTTGTAGTTGGCGAAAATTTGATAGATTTTTAAAATGGTGAAAATTAAATTTTTTTCCCTAAAGGGAAAACGAAAAATGCTCTCCAAAAACTTGTCCTAGGGACCTTTTTCTTCCTCCTCTTCCTCCTCTTCCTCTTCTTCCTCTTCCTCTTCTTCCTCCTCTTCCTCTTTTTCCTCTTCCTCCCCCTCTTCTTCCTCTTCTTCTTTTTCTTCCTCTTCTTCTCTTTCTTCTTCTAATACCATCCTGATAGATTTTTAAAACCGTATTTTTTTCCCATAGAGGAAAAACAAAAATGCACTCCAAAAAGTTGTCCAAGAGACCATTTTCTTCTTCTTCTTCTTCTTCTTCTTCTTCTTCTTCTTCTTCTTCTTCTTCTAATACCATCTCTTATCAGATGTTGGCTTTCATCATTGCCATTCTTGTTATATTTACAGCAGCTTAAAAGATATCAAGGGAACCAAATCCAAACCATTCTGTTAAGTTCCTCAACAACAAATTCTTCTTCTACCAACACTGCTTTTGCGTTTTATTTTTCCTTGCACGGTGGCTCTAAGGAGTTTATTTTTTATCTCCTCTCACATGCTCCAGATATTTCAGCTTTCCCCCTTCGTTACTCTTTCGTACTCCTTTCCTATTCTTCCGAGTATTTTTACCAAATTTAAAGCCATAGAATTTTCGATGTTCTTGTGCAGCACCATATTCCAAACGCCCTCACTTTTATAACGTTTTTTTTTTTCACGTTTCAGTTTTCCACACAGTAATGTTGAGAACATCTTCATTTTGACGAACGCTTATCTGGCAATTTTTAGTCTGGCTTAATTTTTTTTTGCAAAATATTGTAATTGCCGGTATATTTTTTATAAGTACGTCGTGTTTGACCAATTATGTACGAAACCAATACACGTGCGGCAGCAGTTTTGTTGTTACCTCGGTTGTTGATACTATTAACTTGCTTCTTTTTTTATTTCATCGATTTAACACTGTCTGTTAAATACAAACGATTTATTTAATGGATTATATGTGCGCTTTTTTAAAGCTGTGAGGAAAAAATCCTTTAAAATTAAACCACCAATCTGCAAGATCTGCAAATTTGTTTTATCCTATATTTTGTTTTTTTTTTTGTCGAGCCAATATGAACCGAGAAATTTAAATAAAAAATGCCTCAGGGATTATACCGATCTTGGTTAGTAGTTCGTTGTTATTATACCCATTTGTCCTCGGTAAATGTTCCGCTGTGCAAAGGATTCCCATAATATAACGTAGGATTATGTCAGATAACTGAATAATCTAGGAGTTTTAAATTCGGGTCATCCGGCGAATAGCAATTTTGAGTGACTAATCTGTGATACGATATAAGTCTCCTGGGGAAGGATTCAGTGATGTGCACATTGCCGCAAATTTGGTCCTTTCAATTTTAAAGGTTTAAGCGAATATTCGGAAATGGAGCTTTTTCAATTTGATTTTGAAGCGAAAAAGACGTACAGTTTGGGATTAAAAAAAGGATGACATTTAAAACATATCGTATTTCAAGAAATGATTTCAGTTAAAACCCGCGTAATTTTTTTATTATTGCCTTCATTGCTTGATATTTCTCGTTGTTTGAATCTGTAGTCTGTTATATTTTCTAGCGTTATTGAAACAATGTCATTTATTGTCAATATCCACCGCTTTTTATCACTTATTTCATCGCTCGAAACAGACTTCTATCATATTGTCGTTTTGTTTCTTGTGTATACAATTCTCAACTTAAATTGTGTACTTTTTGCCGTGTTTTTATGTAAGCAAGCGTTGTTTTTATAACGTGAAAATTCATCCACATCGTTTGGTACAATAAATGCACGGGCTCTAAAAAGATGCTCCGTATTTTCCAATGAATGGCTTTGTAATAATGGTCACAATAGCATTTCGCGGAAAAAGCGCGATTCGCATTTTATTCAGGTAACATAAAAATTAAAAGCGGTGGATGGAAAATCAGAAATATATTCGTACACAGTTCGGTTTTCAGTTTTATTCATTTGTTAATAGATTATTTCCTGGAAGCTTAATAATGAAACGCATTTTATTATTAAATAGGGGAGCGTCAGACAGAATGGGGTATTTAACGTTTCGGGACTTTTTAATATATAATAGTAATAATAATAATAATAATAATCTTTATTTGTTCTAAATATCCAAATAGGCGTAGAACATATCACAATAATAATAATAATAATATAATTAATAATAATAATAATAATAAACAAATATATACACACAAAATTATATTTACTTAAACTTAAAGTTTTTAAAGGAAACGTCATTTATGGATTCACTAACTCCAAAGTAAGCTTTAGAAATTAGAACATTTCTTAATCTTTTCTTCGAGTCTTGGGTGGGAAGATTTTTTATACTCTCTGGTGGTGTGTTAAATTTGTTATATATAGCAATAATTGTGGTGGCAACATTTTTTTGAAAATAGGTATATTTGAAGCAATCAATCGGGCTTAAGATTTTTTTTATGTCGGGTATTGGCTGCATGGTTTCTTATATTCTCTTCGAACAGATCAACATTATTTCTCACGAAAAGGATGGCTTCGAGAATTAATAGGCCATAAAAGTTTAAAATCTCTTTGTCACGAAAAGTGTCTTTACAATGATCTCGATAATTTAGACCAAAAATATTTCTTATTCATCGCTTTTGTATAATAAAGAGGCGTTCAGAGTCACTAGCGTTACCCCAGAAAATTACCTACAGCATAGCGTAACCTAGATGCAACATATGCATGATATGCAGTTTTGGCCGCGTTTGTATTGTCCAATTTTTTTAGGTTGTTTAGTGCGAAAGGGTACCGTGACAGGCGTTCGATGTGGTATGACCAGTCCAGTCTAGAGTCGATACATAAACCAAGAAATGATATTTTATTAAGAACATTTATAGTTGTGGAATTATTTTGAAGTTTTAAGTCGGAGGTTATTTTACTTTGTGAAAATTGTATTATTTGAATTTTATTGACGTTTAAGGTTAAATTGTTTAATGTGAACCAACAGACATCCGAATGATAGGTGAAATATTTTCAAGTTTCACGCGTACAAATCTGCCAAAAATTATGTTATCTAATTGATTTTTTAATTGGTTTATATGTGCTTGTAAAGCAAATGAGTTTAATTTGCAGTATCCTCTTGAATAATGCCACTGACCTATTGTTCATGCACCTTCAATTTCATTTTAAATAAGTCCAAGTGAGCGAGCTAGTAGTTTCTTGTCTTGGTTATAACCTTATACCTCACGGTGCCAAAGTATTCTTTTTCAACTGTTAGTATCGGTAGTTCGGTGTCTAAATAACCCAATGTGTACTACGGCAAAACTTCGGAAGTTTTCATAAGTTACTGCTAAGTCTCGCTATAACTCGAAGAGACTTTTGCACTTCGAGTCTGAAAGCGTAAAAATATAGCGCCATCTATTTATGTTTGCCCCGTTGTAAATAAGAAAGTGGGGTAATTTTTGCGAACTACTTTCCGAGTTGATGAAAGCCTCAAAAAAATTAACGATCGTTGTGTGTCAAGTACATAAACAGTTTTTTTTGTGCGTTTTTCGGGCGCCGCGTTGTTTTGTACAAGAGATCAAGTAGGCCGTTCTTTTGAGAACAAGATCCGAAGGATTTTCTAAATGATTCAACAGAAGTATTCGTTCGCTCTCACTTTTTATATAACTGCAAATTCCAGCTGTAATTCCACAAAGAAATTCTTTTAAATTAGTTACCGTAGGCAGTTAGATAGTCAGCAATCAATAGGTTAATTAAAAAGTAGGTACAAATAAAGGTTTGAATTGCTTTGCACTATTTGTTAAATTTAAAAAAACATCCTTCACCATAGTTCACTAATAAATTTGTAAACGCTTTGTGTTGTTAAGCTTCTTCTGTCCTAGATTCTTTTTATTTCAGTGATGCCAGTCTTCTTCTTCAGAAGTTAAAAATGTAATTGTCATATCGAAATTTGGCATTATTTTCGTAGGTTTTAGATTAAAAAGTTGTAATTAGAACTCTTTGTATGGAGTGATATAATTTAATTGAACAACAAAGTTCTTACACAGTTCACAAATTTGGGTTAGCTTCACACCATATCGTGAAAATATATTAATTTAATATTAACTCATAAAAAAATTACCTTTTGTTAATTACTTCCAAGTACCTGATTGTTCCCAATAGTTCTGCAAAGGTGGCAACGAAATTGTTATCATCATTGTCTGGATAGCAGGTTTTAGTTCGTATTCTAATCAGTTTTTTGCACATCATATAACAAACCTGCTTGCTGCATATTATTTGTTGTTAATTCATTGGATAAAAATGTAATGTATTCCTTAATTATCGATATATCCTTGACGGAACAAGAAAATATGCATTGTCTGAAATCGGTTCGCGACAATATGTGTCATATCAGCAGCCGACACAGTCGTCATCTTAAAATTTTCCCATGTACCGGCAATGGCTCACAGAATACAAAGATGTGAAGATGACTTCGCGTATGTGCAGTTGTTTTTTTGTTTAGGTATTAGTAAATATTGCATACCTCGAATGAGTTAAATTGCTCGGCATTAAAAGCCATGAAAGATCGTTTTGCAATTTCTTTTGCCCTCAAACAGCTTTAATATCGCGATATTTATAATTTTAGTTAATGTATGGCTGAATACAATACGTTATTAAATTTAACAACATAAACTCTCGTATTGAATTGTAGGATGGCCCGGAATTTCCATACAAATATTGGTGTGTGTGGTAGTTTTCACCGGGAAAACCTTCTAATCAATAATTTCCACTCAGGGTAAATCCCAGTCTTCATTTCGCAGCTTCTGTGTACATAAGGCGTTTGAAATATTCATATATCAAAAAAAAAAAAAAAAATGGAACGGCCTCTAAAACTTCAAAAACGTTTTCGCTTTGGAGTAACAAGTTTAAATGAAAGCGGGCAATAAAGTTCATAGCCGATCAGAATTTAATATTTTCGTGTGTTCTGCAGGATTTTTTAAACATTTTTTAAGTGTACAATGAAAGTTGTTCTATATTAACAGTATTTGGAAATAGAAGTAGTTTATTCGTGCAATTTCCTAGCTCGTTGAGCTTTTTTCACTTAACGTCGCGGCAAAGCCAGCACTAGCTCTTTTCAGCTCAAGTTTAAGCAAGGAAAAAGCACTTTGATAACAGTTGCACATGCGTTTTTAAATTCAGTCAATATGCTGCCTTTCACTAGGTTTGTTCCAACAAGCGATTTAAAACCAATCCATGGATAAGTACATGAACTGGTTTATTCGCATGCGTGAACTATGTACTAATAAATGTATTGGCCAGTATTAGCCGTTGTTGGAACGCTTTTACGACTGGCCCTACTGTAAATGACATTTGTGTCTATTGGGTTCATAGAAATGGTCACATCGCAAGGATAAACACCTTAAGAATCCAGTACTAAATGGGATTGGGAGAGCGATGCATAGCTACCAGAGCTCACGTTAGTTATGAACAGCGCTTGCTTGTAAGAATCCAAGCGCTAGTGCATGCCTTCATTCACGTACTGTTTTGACCATACTCTGGTTCATGTATTAATTTTATAACAGTTGGAACAGCCGACTAACCGTCGGGTGAACTATCAGAGACTGTGCTGGAACGCGATATCGATACTGCGCAGAATCCTGATAGTAATGGGATCGTACATAGCTTTGCTGGAGCAAACCTACTGTGTATCAATGTTTCCAAAAACTTCTGAATAACCGAAATTATTTTAAAATCCACCCGAAAACGAACTACCCTGTATATGAACGTCGTATTATCCAGCACCTTGCACATAAATTTCATCGTTCCATAACTAATGGCAACAGAAAAACGTTTTTAATAAATCAACGTTATCATCAGCTAATCTCTTAGACTCTTAGGATAAGTTGATAAGTAAACAGCAGTATAAAAATATAAAAATAACTTATTTGTGTAAGATTCTCTAAGTTGTGTGGATGTGTGTATACTTCGAGCCTTTTTATGTGCTGAGGTGATTTGTAGCTTCTGATGTTTTGTTTGTAAAGTCAGTTGAAGTAATATTTGCTATAAAATAGGTATAATTTTAAGATTTTTTATGCTACACCTTGTTGATAAATTAAGAATATTTAGTAATATTTTATAAAATATTGCGTCCAAATAATACCACACGTTTTGACCTTTAATACCTATCAATGTCGAAGCAAAGTAAATAATAAATATAATACGGTACAAAAAAAAAATCGAGGGAAAGACGTTGTTTTTGTTAATGAATAAAACTGTACGAAAACCAAGCCTTAAGCTCATCTTTTTCGTTTTCCTAAAAAAAACTGCAAAAATAACAATGCTTAAATATTGTCTCGTTTATTTAGCTAAAACAAAATATTCGGTTCAAACACGTTTTTCCATCACCTTTTTTTCTTGATATAAATCGAAATTAAATTAAAAAGTTTTTTCTTCAACCCTCAAGCAATTGAGCAAATCCAATGCATTAAAAGGCTTCGCTTATTAATTTTTAAATTCCAGCGTGAATTTCTGAACTTCAAAACCTAATTGTTTCCTTTTAGTATTGTGCAGTAAAGCACCGGGACTCAGATTGAGAAAATCTAGTGCAGTAAATCGTATGCTAATTAATTGACGATTTAGTTCTAACCTAAAAACCTTTGCTTTTATTGGTTTTTCAAAAATGGTTTGTTTGCTGGTATAAATTGTTCTTTGTGTTTTTGTTTCTGTAAGAAAAGCCCTCGAAAAGGTATTCGGACTTTCTTATTCCAAGTAAATGTATGGATGTATGATTGTTACCAAGCTTAAATTAGATAGTATAAGGAAACTTACCCAATGCCGGATGGTACAATAATATTTCCATGCCAAATTTTAAAGCCACAAAATTTTTGTGTTCCTTTTCTCCAGCCTAGGCAAAAAGGTTACCTCATCATTCCAGGTTTTCTCTCTTTCTTTTATTTGATGTAGAGGAAAGTCGCCTAATATGGGGTACTTCTTGTAATGTGTTGAAAAAAACATGCACAATTTTATTTTTAGTACAAATATTTAGAATAATGATACCTCGACACCGCTGGTAGAAGAGGTTACTGCATAATATAAAATATATTTAATGATATGTCAATAGCAGATTGTATGTATGATGACAGAATGTTTATTAAAAAATTTAAAAAAAAGAATGCTGATTCCCATATTAGGCAATGCAGATGTCTAATATGGTATAGGCAAGTTCTATTTGGTAGCAAAAGAAAAAAGAAAAATTAGTAAAATGGAAACTTTATTTTATTTGAACATTATAAACATCTAAAAAAATGAGTACATACTTGGGCACATGCCAAAAGAACCGAAAATAAAGATATTCATAGTTCACATTTTATTTCCAAGCTAATATGAGGTACCCCAAATAAAGCATTTTGTCTATACCCCATAGTAGGATAATATGATAGAGTTTTAACAAATTATTTGAGTCTTTGTAAATACAAAGTTATAGGAGAAATTATTAAGTTTAATCCTCAAAATGGACCATTGGGCCGTGTTTGATGCAAAAATAAACTTGATAACTTACCGTTAGAACATTCAATTACAATTTCTGTGAAATCGCCAGAAATATTAAACAGCGCGGGAATAGTTGATGGTTATGTTTATTAATAGTGAAGTTGCCTATCAAATTCAAACTACGCCAGAAAACTTCATAACGTATGTACATTGTTTAATAATATTTACCACAGATAAAGTTACAGCAAGCGCAGAAATAGAGGTATTCCATACTAAGAGCTATCCTCATAATTAGGTGACTTTCCTCCATGTCCTGAACATCTTAACGATGCCTTCTGGATGTTGTTCTCAATGCCTTTAGCCTTGAGGTTTTATTAACACGTTTCGTTTTTGATACTTTTTATCCAACGTCTTCTAATCTTAGTTATTTAGG
Source organism: Elmis aenea (assembly GCA_947652605.1). Classification (NCBI taxonomy): domain Eukaryota; kingdom Metazoa; phylum Arthropoda; class Insecta; order Coleoptera; family Elmidae; genus Elmis; species Elmis aenea. The sequence goes on from OX393577.1 coordinate 64,046,710, forward strand.
TAGTCATTCAAGTAAATCTCACTTTCTTCTATTTTTATTATTTCGAAGAAGTATTTTTAGTCCGTCTGGAGTGTAATAATGTATGCACGTGTTACGTGAATGTGCATCCTTTGTTTGGAAAGGATTTAGATGCTGTTTCTTGTTTGTTTTAGTTGCATCATTTAATGCAATTCACATACAGCCTTGATCCGAGTTGTTAAGCTTATAATTTGCATTTTTAATGAATGCGCTTGAAGTCACCTGATCAATTACGCGCGACATTCGTTACAATTAAATATTCACGTGCAATTAGTGTTAGTTTGTGGACTTGGCTTTATGTATTCCTTACGCACAAGATGAGCTAAATATACTGGTAATGATATAATGAAGTTGTGAGAAATTGTTTAATAGTAGTTGAATGTAATATGCACTATATTATTTCCAGTTTCGATTGGTACATGCGACATTGGATTTAAAACGAGAATATAATACACAAGCAGAAATCATTTACTGTGTTGTGCCGTACAAGCTTTTTGGGCGTTAAATTAAATATAATTTTCGTCGACTTTTTTCTTTTCCTTCACCTGTCAAATTTGCGTTTTCAACCATTCACTAATCTAAAATAATCTAGAGACTACCAATAGGAGCATTATTACACGGTAATAATTTTACATTCCGCTGTCAGACGTTGATCATCCTGTCAAATTTGCGTTTTCAACCAATCACTAATCTTAAATTTCTAGAATCTAGAGACTACCAATAGGAGCATTATTACACGGTAATAATTTTACATTCCCCTGTTAGACGTTGATCCTCCTGTCAAATTTGCGTTTTCAACCAATCACTAATCTTAAATTTCTAGAATCTAGAGACTACCAATAGGAGCATTATTACACGGTAATAATTTTACATTCCGCTGTCAGACGTTGATCATCCTGTCAAATTTGCGTTTTCAACCAATCACTAATCTTAAATTTCTAGAATCTAGAGACTACCAATAGGAGCATTATTACACGGTAATAATTTTACATTCCCCTGTTAGACGTTGATCCTCCTGTCAAATTTGCGTTTTCAACCAATCACTAGTCTTAAATTTCTAGAATCTAGAGACTACCAATAGGAGCATTATTACACGGTAATAATTTTACATTCCGCTGTCAGACGTTGATCATCCTGTCAAATTTGCGTTTTCAACCAATCACTAATCTTAAATTTCTAGAATCTAGAGACTACCAATAGGAGCATTATTACACGGTAATAATTTTACATTCCCCTGTTAGACGTTGATCCTCCTGTCAAATTTGCGTTTTCAACCAATCACTAATCTTAAATTTCTAGAATCTAGAGACTACCAATAGGAGCATTATTACACGGTAATAATTTTACATTCCCCTGTTAGACGTTGATCCTCCTGTCAAATTTGCGTTTTCAACCAATCACTAATCTTAAATTTCTAGAATCTAGAGACTACCAATAGGAGCATTATTACACGGTAATAATTTTACATTCCGCTGTCAGACGTTGATCATCCTGTCAAATTTGCGTTTTCAACCAATCACTAATCTTAAATTTCTAGAATCTAGAGACTACCAATAGGAGCATTATTACACGGTAATAATTTTACATTCCCCTGTTAGACGTTGATCCTCCTGTCAAATTTGCGTTTTCGACCAATAACAAACTCAGATTTCCTAGAAACGACCAATAAACATAATCGTACACTGATAATATGCGTTTATTGGTCGTTTCTAAAAAATCTGAGTGTGTGATTGGTCGAAAATATAAATTTGGAGAGGGAATTAAATATTTTGGTCTTGATAATTTTTTGACGAGTTTCGGCGACCAGTAGCGTTACTTTAATATAGATTAAACCACACCCCCGACGCACCACTCTGACAGTACTATCAAATTTATATCGAGTCCCATCCTCCATAACCAGTACGAATTGCGTGTCTCGTGATCCACTTTGCTGCCCATCCGGTATCAAAAAGTTCGTTTTCTTTTCATTTATCTTCACTTTCGTGATTGCTTCTATTAAATTCGTTTTATTTCTAGCTAAGAGAATTAAGTAATCTGCGGAAGCCATAGTTTGTGAAGAATAGGTTAGGAAGGATTTTCATTTTCAATTTGTTTTTGGAAAATTTGTTTGCTTGATACTGTTGACGGTCCAGTTCCTCGTGTGGAGAAATTCTCTTTATCGTCTTAAAATCGTCGTCAATTTAGTAATTGAAGTAATTGTGAGAAGGCTGGCAAAAACTTGCCGAAGCTAATGAATGAATCATTTTTATTGCTCGCGCTTGTTCAAAGCTCTTTACAAAATTATTATAATTATTCTAGGATTTTTTATTGGCGCAATTATATGATTCTTTCTAATTGTAGGCAGTCGTTCACCCCCATAAGCAATTATTAATACTATATCGCTGTCGTTAAAGAACGAATAGATTCATTGTATTTCGCAACACACTTCTATCAATTTCAATTTATTGCTGCACTGGTCGTTAAACAAAATGCGCAAACTATGTCAATAAAAGAATTTTAACAAACCTAAATTGATATTTAGCGAGCTATGACGCGCATTAGAGAAATTAGCCGAGCAGTTAAGTATCAAAATGGCAATGGAAATTTTTATAGTGCAGTTTTTAATAACAATCCCGCTGCTTATTCCAAATCATTTCCATTTCTCAACTTTAGCGAAATAAGAAATACTCTCGACATCCATAAATGGCTAGACAATGAAAATAACTATATGCATCTGTGAATTAATTATTTATAGACAAACCTAATTCCGTTTCAGTATTTTTGCTCTAAACGGCGTCAAATATTCAGTCAAGCCTCGGGTATATTTATTTTAAATTTAATAAATAAATTACCAACTACACGTCCAGGGGACAACTAAACTCCCTCCGGGTGTAATGGCGGAGGTCAGTACGCTTGTACATAATTTAATTCTACAAGTTATAGTGGCTCTCTAGTGTATCTCTACTTATAGAAAAACAGAAGAAAGTAGGCGAAAATAAAAGAGGATCGTCTAGACTCCCAGTTTTTGTTTTTGATGTTCGTATGTTTGTATTTCAGTTGTTTCTTGAATTGAATGAAATGGATGTTTCGATATTTTGGATATGTAATTTGGTAAAACGGTGGTAAAATTAGCAAATAGGCATGTTTTGTTAAACATTCTCTATCTGCAATAATAAACAAGATTCCAGTGGTTATCCTTGAAATAGAACAAGCCGGTATGCCTTTTTTCAACACAATGTGCGTAAAACAAACAAAAAAACATTAACAAATGTATAAAGCGGTAACTTCAAGTCAAATTATCACTTCTTTTGCAACGTCCTGTGTACGATATAACACAATTTAAGGTGAAATCTTTGTCCATATTGGCTCAACGAAACTGCGGATGATATAATTTACTGCGCGATTATAATCGCTATAAATGTTTTGCTTCATAAACGTAACCACTCACTTCCCGTGATATTGCAAAGCGTCGAATTAACGTTTGCATACCGTGTTTAATAACAATTATTGCCGCAATTAGCATTTAACGTTAACAATGGTTAACAAGTAGCTCATTTTATAACGCTAAAACTGGGCAGCGACGGCCATAAAATTAATTGTTATTGATCGATGTTAATAAAAACTCTTAACGGCAGCGCCAAACAGCTACTAAATTATTATTTCGTGTTAACATCGGAAAACAACGAATTAACATTTGACGAATGTACGCTGAATTTTAAGAGGTGTCCGAAAGATCATCAGTCAGTATGTTTTAAACAAAAATTCGTGTTTCCGTCCGTCTTTGGCTGCTTTAATTCGCGTGTTTAAATAATTCAGAACTAGGACGTCCACGGAATTTTTGCGTAAGTGCAAGTGGTCATAAAAATGGAAATAAACTCTTGGTTTGCTTTCACCGGCCTTCCAATATACCCAACCCGCAGTTACAGTACAAGAAAATCATTGAAAGAAGTAAAACTTCGTGGTATAAAAACCCTTATCAGGTCTTAAAATAAAAACAATAATATACAGCGTGTACATTTCAACATGAAGATCATGGGTATCTTGAAAATATAGATTGAAGGATGGTTAAATTGGCAAAGAAGAGTGTTCCTACTAAGAATCTAAACTGAAAAAAATTGTGTCGTGTGAAGTTACTGACACATTCTGAAAGAAACATTAAAATTTTTACTGTAACTTTCTCATTACCAAGAATAGAAATCTAAATTTTGGTTTTTGTTGGTTAGGCAAAGGCCCTAATTGCATGTCTTTGTTAAAAAAAAAGATCCAGTCTGCTTGGTTTTTGAGATGTTTGTCCTTTATGCATTCCTATACCATTCATCCGATCCTGACCAAATTTGGCACAGACAATCTATAGGACCATGGGAAGAAGATAGGCTATATAAGAATTCTCAGAAGTTCCAAAAATTCCCAAAAGAACCAAAATTCCCAAAAGATCCAAATATTACAAAAGTTTCAAAATTCTCAATAGATACAAAAATTCTCAATAGATACAAAAATTCCCAAAAGATCCAAAATTCTCAAAAGGTCAAAAACGTCAACCGGGCGCGAGCGCGAAGCGCGAGTAGTCTGTGATTGATAAAAAAAAATCACCGAGCGAAGCCGGGTCACTACGCTAGTATAAAATATTTCATACTTTAAAGGAGCTATAGGCGATTTTCAAATATCGTATTTTCCGGTTTTTCCTAATTTTCTCGGATACCGTTTGAGATATTTTCAATTTCTCTTCCGATTATTAATAAGCACTGAATTTAGCAACTTTGCCAAGTTTAAGCCAATACCCTAGCTATCATGATAAGCGAGATCCCCATGCTTAAATTCGAATTTCAATCACCCTGTATAAATTCGCCGAGTCATTATGATATGAACTATATTGTGTGACCTGGGTACAAATTTTACCTTGTACAAGTAAGATTTAGCGATAAAAATATAGAATGTAAAAGACAAATAATACAGTAGGCCCAAAAGAAGCAAGTTTAATATAAGGCTATAAAAAGCGTTAAAGCCAAACGTGTATAGATACTTAAAAATAAATAAATTTCTATATGTAGCTAAGCGACTTGAGACATCAACAAATATACTTAGAATTAAATTTATAAATAATTCCTATTGTGGTAATAATAACTTAAAACCGTTATATAAGATTATTTTTATTAATTACGTTATCTATGAATTTAATTTCAGCTAACAAGCTGGAAACGTTTAACAATAGAAGACTATACAGCTAGCTCGTCTTATCTCTGTCCGTCACAGAGCACAATTTTTGAGAGCATTAAAATGTGGCAAGCAAGCCAACGAGCCATTTGTTATGACGGATCCGAGCAAGGCCTTTTTCTGTAAATAATTATATTTTGATAACCTACATTTAACTAGACATGTAGAGAAAGGTCAAAAAGCAGAAGCAAAGAACTGCAAAATGTTTTTTAACCTGAATATAACAAAATGGAACTGATAACAAGTATTCACAAAAAAATACCCAACAAGTTTACGTCACTTATTTAATTAGGAATTTAGATTAATTTCTGTCTGCCCGTGTTCAAGTCTATGGAAATTATATTGTGTATCTCTGTTTTTTTTTTGTTATACGTGACGTCAAATGATGGGTAAATGGGGCTTTTAAAAATGTCCCTAAACAGTGTGATTTAAATCTAAAAAAGGACTAGTATCTCGCCTATTATTAGAGATAGACCACAGGTATAAGATACTCTGATGTATGTATGCTTATATGGACCATTTATTTTAAAAGTTGTGTCCATAGTTCTTTTTCTGTTTAGAGATACTGCCCGTTTATTTTTCGGCACTTTTTTTGGGGCGGCGCTTTTAGTCTACCCAAATATCCAAAAGGTGTGAAAATTAAAATGGCGGGGTAATGCAGGAACAGTAGATACAATAATCAGTGCTGGCACTAGCCCCAATGAAAAATTCACATGAAAAAAAGAATTCTTATCGAAGTTAGTAGGTAAAACAGGCTAGTCGACCTGGCTACACTGAAAACCCGCCCTTTTGTAACGACAGAAACTCCAAGGCCCGGTTGCAGAGTCGCTAACACCATAGTTTGCACCGGTGTGAACGCGTTTAGCACGGCAACACAACGCGATCAGCTTGATATCGGTGCTATTTTCGCATTAACTCGACCTACAGATAGCACTGAGTTGACCGCGAATATGCGTTGCATGGTCCGTAGGTGATTCCGAATTGCGCTTGATCGGTGCCAAATATTGTAACTCTAGTTCGACCACGAGTTACCGGCTACAGAACAACGTGTTTATTTTCAAAATGGGTAAGTAAAATGTATATTTATGTATTGTTTAAGGATTTTGATGTGATTTACAGTCAATAAAGCTTGAACTAAACCATGCAAATTAGTTTACATTAAGAAATATCAGTAAAATAAGCAAAAAGAGTTTAATAAATCATCTATTTTTATAATTATTGTGATATATAAATAGTATTGTAACTGAAAATTATTAAGGACAAAATAAAAATGGGATTTATTGTAGGGATTAATCCCATTTATCTAAAGAAACGTGATGTGCCTATTAACTGTATTATATTCAAATCACCTTCCGTTTTTTTTTCAAATACGTATATGAAGGGTGTTGGGTAAAAACAAGGAATATCATTTTTAACTGATTTTGAGATATTGAACTAATAATTAGTTTTATAAAAATTATTTTTCACATTCATTGATTAATACTCATTTATAATAATATAATCCATAGTAAAATAAAGTTTGGTTGATGCAGCTCTTAAAAAAATAGTAACTTTAAAATTGAATTGTAAAGATCCAATAAAAATTGACAATCGTTGTTTTCACCTAACACCCTTCATAAGGGCAATATTGTGTGTTTACTTCTTTCAAACCAAAGTATTAATTTTATAGACAGAAAAGGTTAATACTTCAATAAATAATAAAGCAATACATATTAACATCAAGAAAATAATTTATTCATTCAACTTTTTAAACAGCTAATACACAATACATCGTATTAGATATTACAATTTTTGTGTGTGTGTGTGTGTGTGTGTGTGCTTGCATTAAATTAACATAATACTACTACCTAAGACCTAAATGCTTTAAAATCAAACTGAAATAAGATTTTTTTGAAATTTCAGTCTTTATTGTTTATAGTTGGCGAATGTTCATGTACAGCTGAAGGTGGTTGATCAATACCTGAAGAAGATGGTTGCCTTATATTTGAAGAAGGTGGTTGGTTTATAGAAGAATCCTGTATTGAATGGCTTACGGCTGAAGAGGGTGGTTTGGTTATAGTTGATGGTAGTTATCTTTTTTTTAAAAGAAGTAACATTTTAATTTCTTATTTTGTTTGAAAGGTCCAGTGTATATAAATATCTTTGAATTGTATTTAAGTTATAATCTTTTTAAGTTAAAAGTAACAAATACATAAGTAAACACTGTCTTCGAAGTAGTTTGTGGTGGAATCAAACATATTGCTTAAAGGTGTCGTTTGATTTTCCATTATTGCCAGCAGCTGTTAATAAGAGTCACGGGCGAGCCACCCCCAGTTTTCTTTATTGCAAGCTGTTAAATAAAAAAATGTATTAACAAAATATTTTAAAGTGTCTGACATAATAAACAATTACCTGGTCTTTTTTGTGATGTTCTATGGCTGTCTTCTTCATTTCTTCATATTTTTCTATTATTTCATCAACTTCCATGATAGCTGACATGTATGTCAAGTTGTACAAGTAAAAAAATTATACATTTTTCAAATATCTTGCAATTACGTTTTGCTCAGTTTCAACATTTTGCCTTTGATTTTTATAAAACTGCCTAAGCTGGCCCGCCATTCTGCCTCGAGTTGCTGTAACTGCATTAAACTCCTTAGCTAACTGTTTCCAGGTCTCCCTTTTTTTCCTAATGATCCAGCTATCTGTCGTCTTGCATTCAATGATTGTTTTATATCTTATTATTATAAAAGGCTGTGCATTCCATATTGGAATAATAGCCGCTCTGTGGAGCCCTACTGACTATTATTTTTCGGATAGTCACTCCGCTATTTCTGTTCTTTCACTTCCTATAGATTGTTATGTAGTCCTCCTCCATTTTCTCGCCCCATAAATTTTTCTCAATATTTTTCTTTCTAAAACTTTATAATTTTCTTCCTTCCTTGTCATACACATCGTCTCTGCTTCGTCACCACAGGTCGTTTAGCTGTTTTATATCTACATGAAGTAAAAAACAATATCAGACGTTTATTTTTAGCATCTTAACTAGTTTGTTTAATTGTAAAAGAATACATGCTGTATTAAGTTATGTTTACAATAATTATTGGACATGAGTTGAAAGATAGTTGTGTATAAGTGTATATGATATGTACTTATTAATTTAATTAAATAAATTTTATAATAAATTGTAAGAATCTGATTACTTACTTACCTTACTTATAACATTTAAAACTATTTACTTGTCAACTATCGCGATCAAATCCTGTTTTTCAGTTTCAGAAAAGTTCATACCTCATTTTGGACACGTAAAAGTAACAAAAAACAAAAATAAACGTGAAATTAGCATAGCTGTCATTTAGTACCAACAGTACGATATTTTCCTCTATCTGACGATGATCGCCGGGCTAACTAACACGGGCGTGTGAACGCTTTCGGTCGTCTGCGGCAACCCGAGTGGTGCTAAGTATTTAGCCCCGCGCTAGGTAGCACTGGTTTGATCCGAATCCCATGCAATCGGGCCCAAGTAATTAAATTTATGATAGGGTACCAACCATTCAATAAAATTATGAAACATTTTATTTATTTTAGGTATTAAATTCCATGCAGTTTCAAACTATTGTAATAGGGATTTTTCACTTCCGTTCTATTGCAAACATTTGGTTTGAGGTATAAATTCCTTTCTATATTAACCAATCGTCGCATAGCGATAACATTCGTCTAATTATTTGTAAATTGAGATGTACAAAAGTTTCAAACAATAGTAAGAGAACTTCCAAATCATGGGGCACCAAAGATAGTGTGTAATGACGATTTTTCATTACCCGTATGTGAATACAATTACTGTTGGTAGGCTTTTAAGTAGGTACGTGATAAAAATATTGATCGTGCGCGACTGGCCTAAGTGGGTCATGATTGGTGCAATTTGACAGTGGTATTTTTTTAAATACTTAAGGCCCGGGTGTGGAACCGTGTGGCTCTCCACACGCCAAAAGTCGTATGGCGAGCTATACCTACTCTCATATTGTATTGAAATATGATCACAGTTTTCCTTTGGTTTGTTTCGAATTCCCCAAATTCAGCTTTCTAAACGACTGAACCTAATTTGATTCATTGTGATTGATTATTTAGCGACGAAGGATTATCGGAATTGCAGATGAGCACAGAGCGATAAACCGTGTTGCTAGACTGAATTGTTTCTCGCGAGGAGCTGTTTGGGGCTAGATAAATTGGATCGTTTTGTGCGCGAATTCTATTATAGAACTGTTACTAACGTTGCGATGCGAGCGGAGTTTGACGTAACACTTAATTACGCAAGTATTCTACAGGTGTTCTGAGCGAAATAATAACATGGAAGCGTTACAATTACCCACTAAAATTTATGCAGTTTAACCTTAACGGACAATTAATCGTGTTACTGATGAAATACCGACTCACTGTTATTAATATTTGCGCAAACTCATCGCGTAGCGTGCATGAAACTGTTGCGTCCGCTTGGGTCAACGTAACTAGTGTGGTTACAAAAAAATACCAGTATTTTTTAGTTTGTTTTGCAAGTGGAAATGGGTAAAAAAATATTTTGCAACTTCGTTAACCGCTTGAATAACTAAAGTAGTAAAAAAATTATGTAGGGGAACGTGGGGCTGAGAGAGGTATTTAACATTTCAAGACGATTTAGAAGAAGAAGAAGTGATATCACTTCTCTTTATTATCAAATAAAGAACTGGAAACGATTTTTGGATAATAATTTAGTAATTATAATCCAGAAGTTGAAAAAAATACATGAAATTTGACGCATAGATGGGTTATATTTTTTTTTTAGTAATGTTATATTTAATATAACTGTTTCTCTAATGAAAAATAATTTTTTACAATAAACACAAATGTGTACAGCATCGTCTTCATCACATTCAGTTTGATTGACACCGGGACTTAAAAATATATGAAGAATGAAAAAGGGTATGGATCTGAAATTTTGGTTATGACCATAGTAGCCTCTGATCTGTTAATTGAAAATATTTTCAATATGGCGACACTTCCGGAAATACCGGAAGGACGTCTACTTTCTTATTTCAAATACAATGGTCTATATTTTATTGCATTTTTGGATTCAAGACGTTATTTTAGAAGGACTTTTATTAGCATTCTCTTTACCTAAGTGCACTCATTTCTTAGATTTTTGGACTTTTTTGTAAATTTTTCGAATTTCATCGTGATGCTTAATATTATCTAACGCCGCCATTTTTGAAGGAAAAACGCTTAAATTTAGACCATGCCTAGAAGAAACGTTGGAGCACATCCTGGAATTTTTGCAATCGATGCATTACTTACAGGGTGTCCAAAATTTAATTTTCTTTCAATACAATTTCAGACCACTAAAACTCGTTTTTTTCAAATACAATGCCCAAACTTTTTTTCAATTTTCTAATGCAAAATTACTCTCTGCATCAATCTGTATTAAGCGTTTCCTATGCCTATCTGCAACAATTTTCGAGTTATTAAGAATTTTTGATAAAGTGAAGAGAAATTGCAACATTTTTAAATAGTAAGCCTTGGATATGACAACAAATGCCAATATTAATAACTTTAAACCACTTTTATTGCTTGTCTGAAGTATCCATGAAAATGGAATATCAAGAGTATTCAAACACGGATATTTTAAATTTATTTTACATTCATAGACGATATCACAAAATTATTGAAAGTGCGAACGAATAATTGTGCATTTTTAATGTAGCTTGTACAGCATAGTATGTTAAACCCGAGTCTTGCGCTGCCAATCGAAATGACCGCTGAGGATGGTAATTAAAATATCCTAGGATGTTAACTTCGTTAGTTTCATTATTTGTCACACGCTTAGGTCGAATACTAACAGATTTCACTCTTCTAAATTGCAAAAAACTTGATTCTGTTAATTGAAATTTCTGTCTGGTCATTACAGTCAAATGAGGATAACTCTCACTGAACACACGGAAAGTTGTTTCAATAATCTTGTGACATTCTTCATGAATATAAAATAAGTTCAAAATATTCATGTTTGAATACTCTTGATTTTCCATTTTCATGGATACTTCAGACAAACGCAATAAAAGTGGTTTACAGTTATTAATATTGGCATTTGTTGTAATTTGCAAGGCTTACTATTTAAAAATGTTGTAATTTCTCTTAACTTAATCAAAACGTTAATGCAGATTGATGCAGAATGTAATTTTGCATTAGAAAATGAAAAAAAAATGTGGGCATTGTATTTAAAAAAAAAAAACGAGTTTTAGTGCTTTAAAGTTGTATTAAAAGAAAATAAAACCCTGTAAGTATTGCATCGATTGCAAAATTTCCAGGATGTACTCCTAGGTTTCTTCTAGGTATGGTCTAAATTTAAGCGTTTTTTCTTCAAAAATGGCGGCGTTAGATAATATAAAGCATCACGATGCAAATCGAAAAATTTAAAAAAAAGTCTAGGTCGTTTATATACTTCTTTTTTTTAATAACCCCAAAAAAACCTTACACTGTTTTTGATCCAATATATTAAAATATGGGAATCTTAAGAAGAATCACAACTGCAATATTATGTTCTGCTAAAATCCTGAAAAATGCAACAAAACAACTAATTTACACTAGTTTTAAAGATAACGAAGAATCAAATCGGATTTTACGTTATTTAATGCAGATTTTTTTGGCCAAATGTCGAAAATGTTTTCAAAAATAAGGGAAATAATTAACTTGTTAATGATTTCTGAGCATTCCTGTACACAATTTTAAGAACACAATTTTCTGAAAATAACCTAACCCAAAAGAGTTAAAATTTACAACGACCTAAACAACATAAACGGGCGTGCAGTTGTCGAATTCGTTGCGTATTTCAGCCCTACATATTTTATTTTTTTAACACTCTCCAAATTGGGTCACAGTTTTTTTCTCTAACGATTTACGTACAGCTGCAGTAGCTGTAGTGTCGCTGTTTTTAAATATATGGCGCTGTTAACTTACCCGGATTTCACCGGAAACACGCACCGCGAAAAAAAATCAGGTTCGTTCGTGTTTGGGGATATTGCGGACCCAACGAACTAGAAATCTGGCGTTCAGAACGATGCATGTGGGGAATTGTGTCATCAACAGAATACTCGAATAAAAATTTGTTATTGAATGTGATACTTTTGGAGGGATGTTCATTGTGACAGATAAAAATACACCTTTCTTTTGTCTTATAATAAGATACTGTTTATTGTAGCATTTCAGGTAGGTCTTGATTTTTTCTTTAAACAAAAGAAATATCTTAAATGTACCTAAGAACCAAACGAGTTTTATTCAAAAAATTTTTCGCTAAAGTGGATATTTACTGAGATATATAGCATATTCCATACCTTTTGAACACACTGTATGCAGATGGCGCTTAAGTTTTCTTTTAAATGAGCAATCGATAAATTGTAAAGCCCTACAAGTTTTTGTACCTTTTTTAATACTTGAAATGGTAATATCGTTGGAATTTTAGCAACGAATAATAAGTTGTAAAGAAAGGCTATAGGGGAAAGTACCCATGAATGGGACAATTTTCTTAATTGTTGACAAATTTTTCAATAATAGCTCAGATGAATATGCTTTGTTACCCCAGTAATGTGTTTTAATGTAACAAAAGTGTTTTGAAACAAGTAAACGTGATTTGTAACGTTAACAAATTTTTATAAATAGAAATATATTTTGAGTGCGATGTCCCAATATGGGAACACTTGTTCCTAGAGTGGGACATGCGAAATCAATGAATGGGACGCCACATATAATTTTTATTTATTAATCAGTAAACAACTTGAAATGTTATAAACATAAATGCAAGATGAGATAATATAAAATATATAAGATAACATAAAAGACAGCGTTTTTTAAAACTTTACAACATTATAAATAATATTAAAGAATTTTTCCAATGTCTTTTTCTAAATATAAAAAAATTTATTAGCTATTTTCTACCTGCTTTTTTATTTTCTTCCCACTTTTTCGGAAGATTAATTTTTAAAGCTACATGCTACAGCAAACTGATATGCTAGTTCTCTGGCTTGCAGTGTAGTTAATCCGTGACACATTTTTGAAGCAGACTGAAAATATTCGGATAATGCTGTTTCCTCATTTTTTGAAAATATTCTGCGATTTCCAATATTTGGATCGTGTTTAAAAGTGTGGGTTCTCGTTTTGCTTTATTAACAGCTTTATGTAAAGAAGATTTAGAAATACCTGTGCATTTTGCAACTTCCCGAATAGAAACCTTATTTTTAATTATTTCACCGCCGATTCCATTGCGTTGAAGAAACGCGGATCCTTTTCTGTTTTTCCATTTTATCCTTTAAAGTTTAAATTAAGCAAAAAATATCTAAATATTTGTAACAAAAACTGTTTTAGAGTAAGAATATATAAATTCTTTAAATAAAAAAAGTTATCCTTGTTTGCGACGTGTCCCAATTAAGGATCAGTAATATGTCCCATTCAGAGGATAGGGACATTTTGTCAAACATTACTGACACTTAACCTAAAAGCTAATTGACTTGAAGTTTTGTTATTTAATAGGTATAATATGCATGTACTTAAATAAGTTGTTGGAGTTACCGAATTTCATTAAACTTTTTCAAGATATCATTGAGTTCACAAACAACAATATTTACTTTTTAGTGACACAACTTTAATTCTGATATTACACGATTGTATATCGCCATGAGAACTTCGAAATGGGGTAGTACATTAAGTACGCGATCTACCATCTATTGGTGAGTGCACGTACATAAAGATTTGTGTTTAACTATAGTGTATTAAGAATGTCCCATCCAAGGACTGTCCCATTCATGGGTACTTTCCCCTACTATGTGTATTAAAAAACCAAAATTATTCTTTTTCGCAGCGCTTTTAAATACACTTAGCAGCAAGCTTTGTCGTATTTTGTTACTCTGTAGCTTTAGCAACTAAAGTTTCGAATCCATAAGCAATATTAACCGAGGCGAGCAATGAAACGATAGGGGGTATGCCCGAACGAGGCGCCTTGCCAAGAAGCAATGTAAAATTCCATTGTACATACATGTAAATCATTTGCTTAAACGTCTAGCTAGTTTCACGTGTTTGTGAAACTCTTATATGCATCTTAATTTAAATTGTACCCGAGCGTTATAATGAGACATAAACACATTCGTAAATCATTCCAAGATATGTTTAACTATGTATGTACATACGCTGGCTGTTGGTTGGTTCAGAAGCTCACGTTTTGATATCATTTTAGTTAAACAGATCTAAAATTTATATAGTAACAGTATTTCCTATTTATTTTTAATTTAAGAAATGAATATATGCGAACTTGGAAGGCTTTAATTGCGTTCTTAAATGATATTTCTGGTAGTATTTAGCAATTTAAAAATCTGTTGTATTATTACTCGGCTTGCGTGTTGCTCATTAGTGAAAAAACGTTGTTATTTTCACGTGTACCTCAGGGGATTATATCAAGCTAATAAAGAAAATATTTATACCCCGTAGAGATAAAAGTTCAAGAGTAAATGTTGAAGTTTACTTTGCGCCAAGGCTAAACCGCTTGGTTTTAAATAATTCTTTAGGAAATGTACATCGGCAAAACATGAGTACACATTATCCGAAAGTTGATAAACAAAATTCAATATTGAATCTGTAGTATCGCGAAATTTTGTGTACAGATGTGCGTTTACCTTGCCACGCCTTGTAACAGTAAAAGAATTTTATGAGATAAGACGCCTTGAATATTCGTAGCCTTTAAGGGCGAGCGCTTCTGTGCCAAAATGCGACGCGTTATTTGCTTGTCATAACAGTAGTACCCTTCACTAATAATAAATATATTGCCCTGCGCTGAATTTTATGCAAGTTTAATTGCTTCAACATGACATCACATGTCACTTAGATCTTAGATGTGATGTCATGTTGACGTCACGTTTTTGTACGGTGTTAATTCTGTAAAGTTACTTGACTTAGAACTTTAGAGGGGATGGTAATCAAGGGTTATACCCATATATATAATAAAAACTATAGGTTTGATCCAACAAGCAATTTGAAACCAATTCATGGATAAGTACATGAACTGGTTTATTCGCATGCGTGAAGTACTAATAAATGTATTGGCCAGTATTAGCCGTTGTGGGAACGCTTTTACGACTGGCCTAACCGTAAACACCTTATGAATCCAGTACTAAATGGGATCCCGTCACTTTTGACAGTGTAAATATGTGACATTTGACGTTGATCTACGATTTGTAAAAACTACCATAAATATATAAAATTCTGCTCTAAGGTTTGAAGTAAGTAATTCACCTCCGATTGTTAAACACTGCTGTCTGCACGCGTACTTTGCAAAAATCACGTTTTGTAACTTACGTAAACAGTTTTCTTGCAGGTTTTGTAAAAATCCTAGTTTTATTTGATTTTTAATTTTTGCCAACTGTCAAGTACACCTTAGAAAGAGAGAAATATGTTTTGATCTCGCTTCATTGGCTTTGGTTACCACTCGTTGTATAGATGGGGAATGCGCAATATAGAGTTGGTACATTATGGTGATACCACCAATGAACATTTTTTGAGATATTTTTGTCCAACAATTTCACTATACAAAACGACATCTGAAAATTCCGACAGAGGAAATGGAGGGAGAATTTTTTGTTGCGTTTTGTGGAATGGAACTGACCAAATTTTTCATGAAAGAGAGATCAATTCTCCAAAAACATTCCATCTCAAGTGATATTTATTTATACTGAACAAAAAGTTAGGGTTGGAATTATAGAAGCTTTTCACTAATTTACAATAAAGTACACCCATACACCATGCGGCCCAGATATGTTCTTGGAACGTTGGCAGTAATACGAAATACCGTATAACGAATCATTTTTCCATAGAATCCGTTCCAATTTCATAGAAAAATTAGGTAAATCGCTAGGTGTATGATTTTTTTAAAGCAAATCAAACACATCACGTTCTTCCACATTCTCAAAATCAAGTTCCTTTGCTGAGTTCAATAAATCTTTTCTTATTTCAAAAAGAAGATTATCTTGAGACTCATTAGTTACAACGCATTTTGGCCATATTTTTTCCTCACATGGTACATTGTGGTTAATTTCAACTCCCTCCATGATTCACTTACGTTATCCACAGCATTTTTTATGTTGTTTATTTGCCAAACCCGACTATTTTGGTAGCATATTAAAAAAAAAATTAGGTTGTTAATCTAAACTTACGCATAAAGGCTGTTGTAGCCAAAAGCCATAAAGGACGGTTGAATGTATAATGTCCAGTAAAATATAAAGGCTGTTGTAGCCAAAAGCCTTATAAAGGACGGATGAATGTATAATGTCCGGTAAAATAGTCACCTTTTCTTTTAATAAAAATGTTTAATTTTGTCGCTTCAGATCACTGCATGCCACTTCAGTGGAGGCCCTACCTAACCCAGCACACAAATTTGTGTTCGTTCTGTAGATTGCAATTTTTGCAGTGTTTTTGTGGCAAAATATAATAATTTGGAGCTGCAGCTGTGCAGTACAGGAGAAGTAAATACCTCACATTAATTTTATGCGCTGCATTTTTCTCTCACTACATTTTTATATTGTAACATTAAAGCCAAACCGCTGTAGTTTCATTCTCAGTAATGATAACATTATAAAACTTTATTGTGGCAAACAATTGCCTGAGGTTAAGTTTTAATTGCCCTACGGTCGCACGTCCACGGCCAGCTTCGTCTGATTCAAGCAGAAAAACGTCCATTCATTTGCGCATTTCGTTGCAACGCAATTTCTTTTGTTTGGAAATACTGACTTGGCGTATCAACAACACGCGTTGAGGCTTTTGCAAAATGCAGAAGAGGACGCGTGCGGATGATTCAACACATCTACATAATCTTCTTTCCTTGAATGTTGTCAAGTTTTGGAGTCCGTGTCGAGTTTGTTTCCCTACTTCGTTAAATTGTTAAACGCCAGTACGAAGCTGGCGGTGCGCGGGTTCGCGTCGTTACAATGTGAACCGTGCGTTTTACACCGTTCTAGTGTGGACTTACAAAAGCGCGTTAAAGTGCCATAGTTGTAATTTTAAGTTTGTTAAAGTCGATAGTTAAGTGGTTGCATCGTTTAATTTATTGAAGTTTGTAAGTTTCCATTCATAAAAGTAGTTTTTTTAGTCGAAACAGTTGCGTTTTGTGCGAGCGACACGCTCGTTTGTTTCAGTTTTCGTTCGTTTTTTTTTTTATACGGGTAATTGATTTCACGACGCTGACACTTGCATTAAAATGTACTAGCGGTGCCCCACGTACTGCCATATTTATTTATAGGAGAGAAAAGATAAAATTACAACGTGATTCGGATTTTGTTTAATTCCATTATTTAAATTTAGAATTCTTTATCTGTTGACAGCAGCGAGAGCGACAGTAATAAATATAATAAATTAAAAGTAATGCCTAAGAAAGCTTTACAAACAGTTACGGCGAGATTTTTACTTGGAAAAAGCAGTTTCGAAACGGTGGTTTGCCCAATAACTCGGAATTTGCGTGCTAGTTTATTTATTTTGTGAGTTTTGTTTGGAAGCGAGTTTAGAATTAATAAATTGTATGGCAAACGAGTAGGCAGAACTGGTTATCCTTCGTTTTTATCTCGCTGGGTCGTATAATGATCTGTACTTTGGTGATTTTTGGTACGAAATAACGCGGGAAGACGAGCACGAATTTGTATTTGAAAAAAATTCGTTTAGAAATCTTGTTGGGCGTTATTTTTAGGTTCGATTTTAAAGTTGGTCCCTGATTTATCCCAGATTTTTTTTACCAAAAACTTTTGGGCAATGTTCGCTAGTTGATTTCAAATTTTTATTGTTTCGCTAGCCCTGTTCAGTCGTCACTTTATGGAAATGACAATTTTTAGTGCTAGTTTCATGTTTCTTAGTGCTTCGCTTGCTTCCAAGAATATTTTTCTTCTCTATTTTCCACTTTTCTTTGAAAAAAAGCTTCGAAAAATCGATTGATTTGAATTAGCTTCACATTTTTATGTTTTAAAATTAGTATTACCCCCTTAGAAGCTTTGGACTTTATGCGTTTTTTTATTACCAAAATAGATTTGTTGAGTTTTCAATCGATTCACTTTATTATTTTTTTTCCAGTAATTTAAAAACTTGTGCTTGATGTTAAAACGTTGCTTCTAAATTGCCATTTTTGGTGCTTACAATTAATATCCTTCGGTAAATGTTTTGTAATGGATAATCCCTGGCCTGCTACACTTTTGAAATATGAATAATATGGGAGATTTATTAGAATATAATGTAAATCGTTCGAAAAGCAAACTTTGTAGTTGCGAAATTTCCTAGAGATTTGCATCATAATTTGTTTCCTCGTTACAATTTTGTAATAATTCGCTTTCAATTTGCGGAACGCTTCATTTTATTAATGAGTAATTGTAAAATTTCTTGTTTTTAGAATGTAAACAGGAAGATGATGCTATTACGCTTAAAAGTAAAAAATGGTTATAAAAGTTTATTTGTGTTTAGAATGTTTTTGAATTAATTGCTTCAGGATGAACCGAAATTCACAGTTTTTTACGTACATGTAAGCATGCATAATAAAATAACAAGTGAAAGTGACTTTTTACTGTGAAGTAATAGTTATTTATGTATCAAGGCCAAAAAGTGTAACTTTTTTGGCCGCGTCTGGTTTGCAAACAGACAAGGCCGAAAAAGTACGTTTTGGCCGAGGTGCATATTAAATTTTTTGCGCGATCGAATTAAAAACAATTTCAATTTTTAGTAATTTTCAAAATTATAGGTTAGAAACTACGTGACATTTTGTCACTGACAGATGACGGCGTATGTACTGCATTACCGGCCCTCTCCTTAGCAACGGCCGTAAAAGTTACTTTTTCGGCCGTTGCTAAGAGTAACGGCCTGAAAAGTAACTTTTACGGCCGTTGCTAAGGATAGGGCCGGTAATGCAGTACTTTATGGTTGCTAACGCGTCCGTCAAACAGCTGTTCCTAGTACGATCGCACAAAAAATAATTTTTTTACATGTGATGGTTTTTATATCCAAGCTGTTTTATAATTTTTTACTTAAATCATAAGTTAGGTGGCATAAATAAGTTAAATTGAAAATCACTCAGGTTTATATGAAGAATTTCCTATAGAAATGTTTTACCAGTTTCGAAACTCTGGGTTGTTTGTTAATACTTGTCTTGATTTTAAAAAAATCTATTGACGAAGTGACAGAGTACTGCACAAGTATTTCTATAAAAGATTGTTTTAAAAAAAAACATGGCGACTTTAAATATTACCTATTTTTATTAATTATAAATCACTATAATAATTCAAGCATTTATCAAATAAACTAAACACTAATTTTATCTGTAGTGAAGTCTAAAAGCACTTTCATGTTTTTATTGCCATAGAAAATCAAAAAATTCAAGTGCAGTAGCTCCTCTTACTGTAACCATTGGTTACTAGAACCAGTCGCTTTATAGGGCCAGTTCTGGAAAATGCAGTACAGTCTTAAATTACCCTGTGTTTTCATGGTTTATGGGCATATTTTTGGATAAAAAAATTAAAATTCTTTTATCTTTTCGCTTTGAAAAACTTTTTTAAACACTGTTTTTGAAAAAACAATTACCTACATTTTGTCATTATTTAGGGTCGTGAGTCTCTCTACCGTAAGGTGTAGGACTGTTGAATTGTTTTGTGCTAGCTTTTTGATCTCTTCCCATTTGATTTAATATCCGTTGCCGCGTTTTTAACTTTATCTGGCCGGGTTTTTGTTGGTCTACCTCTTTCCTTGCTTCATAGACTTTTCTGGTTAACCTTTCTTCTTTTATTCTATAAATGTGTACCAACCATCCTTCAGCTGTCTCTCTTGTATTTTTGTTTCAACTGATTTTATTTTCAATCGTTCTCTATATGTTTCATTTCTGATTTGATCTTGTTTGGTTGTTTTTCATTGATTTTTTTTAGAAAACCCATTTCTGCTGCATTCACACTATTTGTGTTTGTAAGTATCCACGTTTCACTTCCGTATAAAAGTTCTGGAGTTACTCCTTTTTTTACAACTTCTACTTTTGTCTGTTTTGGGACTTCTCTATTTCCAAAAAATGATGATCCCAAAGTATTAAATTTTAATAATTTTTCGCTTTAAAAAACTTTTTTAGTAACTGTTTTTGAAAATTTCTTTGCCTACGTGATAATAATAAATATAAATGGCATAAGTATGTTTTTGAAGTGATATAGATTATTTGAAAACTACTTTTTAAATTAGGTTTTGGTTTGGATAACTATACAAGGCTTTGGGCTTTCAGTGATTTTTTCCGATTAATAGAATTGCCGTTTATTTGAACCAAATTTGAATTTGCAAAGTTGATGACCAAAAGCATCTCTCTCTAGCTTAATCTAAAGATATTTTGAACACCTTCATTGTTGGATTATTATGGAAAAGTTTTCAAAAAACTTCTGGCAAAGTTTGATCAATCTTGCTTGCATTCTTCAAAATTATCGAATTGTTTTCGTATTGTACATTTCCTAGCGAAAGGCGTTTGATTTTATTACCAAGCGATTTAAAACAGTTTTCATTTCTGCTCGCTTCAAGAGATATGTTTAATTAATTCATAATTATTCCGCTAGTTCGTTATGATTATCAGAAGCAACTAAACGAATTCCTAGGAAAAATGGTACCTATTCATTAAAATTTCACGCGCGTGCCATAGCGAATCACGTGTCGGAATCTAATGAGCAACTTTTAAATTTTCGCACGTTTTGAACTTAGACCATCTCGCGACACGCGTGCATCACACCAGTGGATTGGTCATTCCTCAAGTTGACTTTATTTGTCCTCATTAGTGTCTCGATCGTTGATTAGCAGAGCAAATAGAGATAAACCCAAGCCCATCTTTGTGTTGAAAACATTTTTTAACTTCCGTAATTTAAAAATAAATTGTAACGCGTGTAATGTTCGCGCTTTTGTTGTTTTTAATGAGTTGTAAGGTGCTGTTTGAAGGCACATTCGGCTAATTAAGAACATTTCTGCAATTAGATTTGCATAAGTACGTTTTAATTAAAAACGGGCAAATGTTTTACGTAATTAGTGAAAAATTAAGGTTTTCTTGTCTTGTTGTGATGATTTGCTTAAACGAAGTTGTTAACATTAGTAAAAAAAAAACGTTTTAAAATGTCGCCCCTTTTAAGAATTAAATGTCTTTTTAATCGATTTTCTATAATGGAGATATAAATAAAACAGTTATAAATATACATAAGTAGTCTCTGCCATTGTGCGGTATATTTTTGTGAAGCATTTTGGATTAGAATTTTTAATTGATTAGGTTGTGGTCCGCCTGACGTTGATATAGGCCAACATTTAATGTATTGCCTCCAAAAACACAGGATAATTAATTGCACTGTACAAACAAATATGGGAAAACACAGCGGCTTTAATATTAATTACGTTAAAGTTCCTTTCCTGTCGAAAATCTATTGTAAATGACTTTACCGTACTAATGTGCTCATGGTTAATGCTAAATTCTTCGTTTTGCTTCATTTACTGGCGCTTTGTAAATTCGTCGACTTTTTTCTTTTCCTTCACCTGTCAAATTTGCGTTTTCAACCAATCACTAATCTTAAATCTTCTAGAGACTACCAATAGGATCATTATTATACGGTAATAATTTTACATTCCCCTGTCAGATGTTGATCCTCCTGTCAAATTTGCGTTTTCGACCAATAACAAAATAAAAACGACCAATAAACATAATCATACACTGATAATATCCTTTTCGCATTTAACAGATTTTCATGCGTCTATTGGTCGTTTCTAAAAAATCTGTGTTTGTGATGGGTCGAAAATATAAATTTGGAGAGGGAATTAAATATTTTGGTCTTGATAATTTTTTGACGAATTTCGGCGACCAGTAGCGTTACTTTAAAATATAGATTAAACCACACCCCTGTCGCACCACTCTGACTGTACTGGTAAAATTTGACATAACATGAATTTAATTTGACAGTTTATGTTAGGTGAAGGAAATTTTCCGATAAAATAATCTACAATTTTTGACAAATCTTCACTCATGCAAATTGAATCAGAAAAAATCGCTCGTGTTTTTTTCAGCTCAACTTGCATTCGGGCATATTTACAAAAAATTATCGATAATTTTCAATGCACTGTTATATTACTACTGATTTTTTGGTTTACCTTCAAGTCATGTAAATAACGAAATTCCAAACAATAAATGTTGTGCAGTGCATCTTACGTTACTTCAAGGTTAGCCCAGACAGACATCTTTTGTTTCGCAGTAAACGACGTTCATTTGTTCTATATTTCACAGCCACCTGTTTTATTAAAAATATATCTCCACTCCGGAACATCGACAGGTATGGCCGTAAAAGTCGGTCGAAACGTGAGACGTAAAGTTTTGTTCGGCCGAAATTGATCATATCAGCTGTCACTTTGACGCTTCCCTGTAATGTAATCACGTTGATGTTTCTCGTTTTTTCTATCCTGAAATATGTCATAAGCTACTAAACTGTTGCATAACGAAACGCTGCATTTGATGTCGGTATGAAACAATTAGTTTCATTGTATTGTTACCTTGAAGTTAATCGTTTGTGTTATTTACAAACAACTACAGTTAAAAATGCTGTAACTGTGCATACCACGATGGCTATGAATGATTTAGAATTGCATTTGTTTTGTGTGTTAAAGAAGATGTATAGAAAAACAAGTGAAGCTGTCTTCTTTTTGTTGTTGCTTTTGATTTAAATGCGCCAGGAGATTTTTAAAAGTACCATGAAATACCTGAGCCGCATGAAAAGTTGGAACGTTCAAATCTGGAAAATGCACCGGTAGAATCATTCAAAATCTTGAATCGTTCAACGCTGGAATCACTCAACGCAGGAATCGTGCAACGATGGAACCACGCAACACGGGAATCGTTCATCGCTGGAAAGCTCAAATCTGGAATCCCGCGTTGAGTGATTCCAACATTGAATGATTCAAGATTTGAATGATTCTATCTGTGCATTTTCCAGATTTGCACATTCCATATTTGAATGTTCCATATATTTAATGGCTTATTGAAATACCTTTGAAATCCAAAGATTTCTTTTAAGTGTTTGTTGATAAATGTTTTCAAAAAGCGAATTTTTGTGACAAATACGTCGTTCCCATTTTGTAAACGTGTGATTTATATTGTAATTAATTTTAATTTGATGGGTTCCACTCCATTGCTGTAGCTTTCTCGCCCGAATCTTCAGTAATTGTCAACGTAGCACTATTAACAGTAATTCAATTCCATGCTTACCACATTCGGCTTAGTTCTTACAATTTAAACCTTCGCTAATCTCTAATCCCACCTTTGTCTACGCCCCTGTCA
Source organism: Elmis aenea (assembly GCA_947652605.1). Classification (NCBI taxonomy): domain Eukaryota; kingdom Metazoa; phylum Arthropoda; class Insecta; order Coleoptera; family Elmidae; genus Elmis; species Elmis aenea. Next base: position 64,070,252 of record OX393577.1, read on the forward strand.
AAGAGAAACAACGTTTTCGAACAATACAAGGTTTATGTACTAATTTGGTTTATGTTATTCTAAACTTGTGACCTACTTCAGACGGTGCTATACTAATTGTACTTCCTTCATCCTTTTGATATCAGGTCGTGAAGTCTTGACAATCGTCGAGGCTGACGTAGACACGGCGAATAGCGGGTTCATTTAGAAAAACGTCCTCATTTGCGTTATTGTTATTTTATTGGCGACGTTTATATGAATTTACGGCAGCGCTGAAAGTTGAGTTGGTCGTGAAGCTTTGTTTAACCTCGGTTTCTGTTAAACACCTTTTTAACTTCGAGCGAAGAGCTTTTTAGCTCGCAAGTGGAGCGTTATATGAGCCGTTAGTTTCATTAGAGTCGTAATTTTTTGATTACTGTACGCGTATGTGTAGCATTGCTTTCATCCGAAATACTCTGGCGTGCTTTGCACTTCATTAACTTAACCACAATCCTAATTAATAAATTAATTGTGTCCCGGAGTTTATTGCTAGATAATTTTTGTTGACAAAAATCCCTTCTCCCTGTAATTTAATCCGATGGGAACACTATGAAAGTTTCAAATCTTTTAGTTTGTTGATTGGTTGTCATGGAAACAACATAAACTACAACGACCGGCCTACCTGATTTATATTGGTTATTGTTTAAAACCGTTTTTTTTTCAAATTTGACAATGAATAAAGAAGTAAAATACCATGTGTGATACATCAATGGATTCAGAAAAATAAGTGCTACTTGATTATGTAAATAGTAACAATTGCGCCCAAAACTAAAAATAAAGTTGGTTATCATCAAACAAAAACGAATCGATCTGGGAAAAATTTGTGACCCCCATCCGATTCGGCTTAAAAAGTTGCTTCGGCAATGTTTTTACACATTCAAATTATTTCAAACTCCAAAGCCGATTTTCAAAAATCGTATTTTACGGTTTTTCCTAATTTTCTCGGATACCTTTTGAGATATTTCCAATTTCTCTTTGGAATATTATTGAGCACGAAATTTAGCAACTTTGCCAAATTTAAACCTATACTTTAGCTATTATAATAAGCGAGATTATTAAATCTTTGCAGTGACAAAAATATGCGCATCTGGCATTTCTATAATCTTTTTCAACTAGGTATAAGAAATGATCATCAAAAGTAATAATTTAAATCCTTTTAAATGTAAATGTATTTGAGTTTACAAAGGAATCATCGCTTTATCTTATATTTTCCAACCGCAAACTCAATTTAATTCGCACTGACACAAAAATATACACTGATCGATGTCTTTTTGTTCGTGAATGGAGTGTATATGTAAATTATTGTTGAGTGTAACGATGATGTAAAGATACGTATCTCTCGGTAAACCAAAGATAATGTCGGTTTTATGTCCTGGATATATTCCAGATTGGTTAAAAGGGTTACCAAATTCCATTTGCGCTACAAAGTAATCTGTAATGACTATCGCAACCCCAAACGTCCCAAAAGTCTGTAGATATAAATATCATACACTTCCATTCGATTGTTATCCAGCCCCGTTTTGTTTTCGACCCGACTCGTTTTTTGTTTTGTTTAATGAACTCAGCGGTTTTAGCTGAACGTGAGATTTTTAGCTCTTAAGTTCTCATAACGCCCGACGTCTTGATGTAATTACAGCGGTGTCTTTTTGTAATTGCTTTCGCGACAGGATTTTGTTTTAATCTCGGTTATTATGAAGAAAAAAAAGTTAATTATTTCAATGTAAATTGAAAACGTTAACAATGTGCTCTCCCGCTAAAGTAATCTTCTAATAAAATTGAAGTGGGAACCTGTCTTTAACAGTTCTGGTGTTGTAGATGAACTCCGAGTCATAATTAATGAAATATCGAGTACATTGGGGCTTAATTGCTGCTAATTTTATGTAAATACACGTTAACATATCGCCGGTCTAAACTAACTTGTATGTTATCGCTGTAATGCACCGTCTGGGAAAGTTTATTAATTATTTACAGCAATTCTATGTCCAGACTGTTAATTGTTGTACTGTTTCGAACTAAGTTGTGCTTTAGTGCAATTTACACACTCCTACAATTTTGTAATTACATACACTTTTGCTAGAGTATTTAATTCAAATCGCAAGCGAATAAATGCAATTCAATTCTTTTTTTTTTAACGTACCATTGCATAATCGCGAAGAAGTTTTACATCTTTCAGCTGGCTCCTTTTTCTTCCAGTCTCTGTCTCACTTCGTTTTCCCATTTTCTTCTTGGTCTTTCTGTACTTCTTTTCCCTTAAGCTTCGTTTTTCAAAAACCCGACTTTCGTAAAGAACTTATTTCCATCTTGTGCAAACAGTTTTGCTAGTTCTTGATTATGTTTTAGCATATCTTTCTATTATTGGCTAACTGTGGCACATCTCTCCAACTGACTTATTTTTCTTCTAGTCGATATCTCATTTCGTTTTTCCATTTTGTTCTTGGTCTTTCCTACTTCTTCCTTTAAACTTCGTTTTTCATCCCATTTTTGCGTACTTGCTCTCTGGCATGCGTAGTAGATGTCCCAGCCATCTTATGGGGTCTCCATCTTTTTCCCTCCTAGGCTTTTTCTGTTTTTGTCGTTGCCAATCTTATCAATTAGTCTGCAACCTTCAATTCTTCTCAAAAATCTCATCCCCTGTAACCTTTGTTTTTGCTTTCTTATTAGTCCACAAGTTTCTGAACTGTAAGTAAGAATTGGTAGCTACACTGCATTAAATACTCGTATCTTACCAGGAAAGGTCACGATGTGTTGTCGCTAGAATCTGATCAAGGCTGTGTTTATTGCATCAAGAACATCAAAACTAAATGTTTTGCAGAAGTTAATTGGCCATTTCCTTCTGAAAAATTGGGGAAAAACTGAAAGTTGAATAATATACATTTTTGCGATTGCGTTGGCTATACCGTTAGAGATAAAATCGAAATTCTTCTATTTACCAATTTGCCTATCTTTTGCAAGTAAACTGGTGCAATTTTTTTTTAAAGAATCTTAAACGGTTTTGGAGAAAAACGTCAAAAACGAAACCCCTGCAAAGGCGCCATGATTTGAGAAGTTGTATAACTAAATCTTTGCGACTTGCATAGGCGTTTAATGTAGGAAAAACCGTTTTTACATGGGCTTTGTTTTTCGCGTTTTTCTTCATAACCGTTTAAGACTTTTAAAAAAAATTGCACCATTTTACTTGCAAAGGATGCGCGCATTGGTAAATAGAAGAATTTCGATTTTATCTCTGACGGTTTCATAGCCAACGCGATCGCAAAAATTACTTTTATTATTCAGCTTTACAGTTTTTCCCCTATTTTTCCCAAGGAAATGGCCAGTGGCACGTATAACTTTAGAAAACATTTAGTTTTGATGTTTTTGATGCAAATGACAGTCTTGATTAGATTCTAGCGAAAACATGTGACCCTCCCTTGTTAGTTTCAGATCTCCTTACTTATCATATTAGTGGCATCGTAAAATCCTGTCACTACAGCTATTCTATTGTTCACCTCTTCTCTCAATTTTCAGTTCTTTGCAATTATCGTTTTTTAACGTTTAAAATTTGAAGTTACTTTATCGTTTCTTGGTCCAGTATAATTAAAACCGTTACGTGATTCTTCATTATAACCATAGCCTTCTTCTTTTTTATATTGATGCTCATGTCTTTTTAACGTATCTGCCCATGCCCAACATTATGTTGCAAGTCCTTTTCGTTTTTGGCTAATACCACATCATCTGCAAAGGCCAGTTTTGTTAAACATACTGGTTTCAGTTTATTCCATCCCCGGTAGGCTTTTTTGTATTTCCTTTGCACTCCCTAATTATTTCATCCATTAGTGTTATAAAAAGCTGTGGACTTAAAGTGCCCCTCCCCCGTCTTATTCCCACTGTTGTTTTAAAATTCTGGGAACTACTTTTGTATCGCACATAATTTCCATTACTCTGATGTAAACTTTTAATTGCAGCTAAAGGTTGCGCACGCCAAAATCTGGTCACTAGGAATCATAGATAAAATTCAAACAACGGTTCGCTTAAGTGAAATTTTAGTTTTATTATATAAAATAAACTTAATTAAAGACAACAACACATTCATTTTAGTTATCATCGGCTGCATACGCTTTATTACGTACTTTTCTACGAACTTGACTCATGAATTTCTGCACGAGATTGTCGTCAACTTTCTGAGTTGCCCAAATCCACTTAGAGCGAAACTCTTGGGCTGTCGATACCTTCCTAACTTTTTTTTTAAATATCCCTTTGACGATTGACCAATGTTGTTCTATGGGTCTCAATTCTGGACAGTTCGGGGGATTGCACTCTTTTGGAACACACAATCACGTTATTTTTCCTATACCATTCTTGAACGTTTTTTGAATAGTGTGCCATGGCTAGGTCGGGCCAAAACAGAGGCCAAGTTTGGTGTTGTCGTAAAAAAGGCAAAAGACGCTTTTGAAGGCACTGAGTTTGATACACCTCTTGATTCATGGTACCGACAGTGATGAACGCTCTGCTTTTGAGCCCGCAACTACAAATGGCTTGCCAGACAAGAAATTTTTTGGGAAATTTGTTTTTTTTTTTAGTTTGCAGTTCTCTGGAGCTTCCTGCCGATTGCGCGCCGTGTAAAAATCATGTCCAGCAATTTGGGTGAAATCCGCTTTGCAGTAAGTTTCGTCGTCCATTACGACGCAATCATGCGTTGTGAGCAATTCCTCGTACAACTTTCGAGAACGACTTCTTGCATTAATATTTTGTTGTGCATTGCGGTCAGGAGCAGCTTGAGCCTTATAGCTTTTCAAACGGGCTCTCTTCTTTACTTTTTGTACATACGAACTTGATTTTCCTACCTTTTTTGCCATGTCTCTTGTCGACATTTTAGGGTTTTTCTTAAAGAGCGCCACAATCTTTTTCTCCACATCAGGATACTTTACTCCTTGCTTTCCTCCACTTCCCTGCTTCCTTTCAATAGTAAAACGTTCTTGAAAATTGTTTAGAACGAACGATACAGTGGACTGAGAAATTTTCAGTCTTCTAGCCAGCTCGCGATTACCAATGTTGGGATTGTTAACATGTTTGTGCAAAATTAATTTGCGACGTTCTTGTTCAGATGACAACATTGTGACAACTAACTACCTAATCTGTCAATAATGGTCATTTGTTATTTCTAAGGTATCTTAGATTACTCATTATAAATTGTGTACGTCTAGGGACCTTCATGTACTGGTTCTAATTTTTTTTAGCTGACCAGATTTTGCCGTGCACAACCTTTAGTTTCGGTTGTAATTTTGTGCTTCAACTTAGTTAATCATGTATAGATTCTTTTTGCTTTTTCAAGCTTTTAAAATGAACAAACCTTCATCTTAATAAACCTACACCGGAATAGCGTAGGCAAGGTCTAAAAATCTCTACGTTCATCCTTACTTCTTTACTATTTTTGCATAATTTGCAAGTCTCGTGAAAATATCTCGACGAAGCACACCGTTCACAGATTCTAGTTTGTTTTAATACAGCAAAATTACACTTTTTGCACCAAGTTTGTAAGAAAACTAGTTATAGTTGGTTGTTATGGCAACTTTTATTAGTTTTCTTTATATTTAACAGTTCTCTGTCCCAGGTAAATGTATGATTTACGTCAAGAAGATGTGCAGGAGTTTGCAAGACAGGCATCGTCTAATTTTGTGTAACGCGAAATTTTGTTACAAATTCTGTGTTAAAACGGAGCAAATTTCGCCTAAAAGTTTTTTGATAGCTTCGTGTAAATGTTGCCCAGAACATCGAATAAATGAAATTGTTAAACATTGATTTAGCGTGGTTGTAATTACTAATGAAGCTGCGTCCGTGATAAAGCAAATTTGTTCTGTAAGCGCAAGCAGTAGATTTAGTATCACAAAACTGATTGTTCAATAAGTTTTTAATGCAATAATACAGTTTTGATGTGTGTTCGTGAGTTTATTTATAGTAGCAACTAAACTTTTACGATTTTATTGACGTAGGTGGATAGAAAATTAACTTAAAATCGAGCTTTTGTGAAATGGAAAACTCCATTCAAGCCCAATTCGCTGTGAATGTTTGATAAAATATCCATATCTCGTTGAGATGTCTGCTTTGATATGCTCTTTCAATAGACTTGTAGAGAGGAAGTTGAACGAGATATAAATGAAATTATTATGAACTTCCCTGTTTACCTTTCTTGATATTTAAATCCGTTCCTGTTGGAGCTAGCTCACGGAGCAAATGTTTTCTGAACTTTTTTTTTTGTTCACTAAATTGGTTGTTTATTTATTGCGGAATTATTCTCGTAGTTTGCATGTTTGTTCAAGATTAATATTTCAGATTTATTTCTTTGTCGTGGCTGTGCGCGTACGCCCTTGGTGTTTTTCTATTTTTATTCTGATTTCTGTTGTTGATCTGCTGTTTGCTTTCCTTAATAATTTTACTGGGCAGTTCTTGATCGAACTTGCGGAAAGTTTGTATTTTAAAAGATTGCTTGCTCTTGGTGGGCGCTTATAAAACAGTCAGTTCCTAGTCAAGCCCGTCGGGTTATACAAATTAATAAACTGATGCTGTGAGATACGGGGCGAACATAACGATAAATTGAACCAAAATTCACCGATCAAGAGCAATTTAATCGCAAATGTAGGCACACTGTACGAAATGGAAGCTCTTTTGTAAAACCACGCTGGCGTGATTACACATAAATGAGGTCTTTGTGGCAGATTTGAATTTCTAAACCCTTCAAATTTGTTTGCTTGGGAAAGCTTCTCTGTAACCCGAAGTTACACACGTTTAAAAAAATTGGAATCCGTAATTTTAAGGCCTGTTTACATTGTAGCGAAAAATTGCGAAGTGAAATGCAGTTTCGCTTGTGTTTTTAATTTTTGGATACAGTCTAAGAGTGATTCTCGACCTGGGGGAGAAATAAAGTCTACAGGAATTTTCTTGATAGAGACGCATTCCGGCAGATTTACTTTGTAAATTTTCACAATAATTTTTAATTTTAGGGTCCAAAGATCTACAGCCTCATTCAAAAAGTCTGCAACAATTGAAAGTTTTTTATTATCGATTTCTCAGAAAATTTAATTCTTGATCAAAGTTGATGCATGACCTAAAACTAATTTTAAAGATGACATTTTTTTATATAAAACGATTTTAAAAATATACGCAAAATTAAAGTGCCCCTATTTCAACTTACAAAAAAAATAATCGTGGGATTATTATATTAGTCATAGAAAAGGGTGACGCAAATATAAAAACATTGAGAAACACTGGAAGTGTTTAAAATATTGCTACATAAAAAACTATTGCAAAATTAATATTAAAATTATTAATTTGAATTTAAACGTGACGTACCAATGATAATCAGTTAGGATTGGCTGCTTATTCCACTCTTATCGTCAAATTATGAAAATCTTGTGCATTACAATACCTGTTTGTAGGGCTTAAAGTATCATTTGAAGTAATCAAATGTTTAAATTATTATTATAAATTGTAGTGTGACGTTCGAGCGATAACCAGTTCTAATAGGCGTGTCAATTATAGCATAGTTACGCTATTAAAGGAATGTGAGCTTCTAATTGCATACAATTAATACATTTTTAACAGTGACGGTCTCTTTCAATGAATTTTAAAAACTTAACTGAACGCCTGCGAAGGTCAATAAAATACTACGCGATAAGAAAAAAATTGTAGAAGCATAGCATTTTGACGGCTCCGTGTCGTCTTATTCTGACGTAGCGTCGTTGCAAGTTGTCTTTTTAATGTAAAGGTCAGTGTCATTTATGAAATTTTCCATACGCAGGTGACGTATAATAGGTTATCATATTGAGAATAATAATCGTGGGGTCACGACGCGTACAAGCAGTGCCCCGCGGACCTCGTATCTGGAACAAGAAATATAGTAGAAGGCTGGCTGTGATTATCGTGCGTTTTAAAATGTCTTGTGTGATAAATAGAGGTGTGAAGTGTAAACGTTCGTCTAATAGTTATTAAAAATAATCGACTTACAAACATGTACGAAGTGTCTAGTGTTGGTGGTAGTAAATTGGACGCTGCTGCAGCTATCAGGAATAATCATACGCCCACCAGGCCGCATATGACCGTAAAGAATCACATGATGAGGTTTTTGAGGAGGTCGAAGTCGATGGTTAGGCCGCCGTCCGAGAGGAACCACACCAACGGCCGCCACGATAGTGGCAAGGTGCAGGTCCAGAGGAACGGCGTGGTTGTGGCCTTAGCGGATGGTTTGCCTTTCGTGGTGGGCGGCAAACACAAAAAGGTACCTGTTTAAATCAGAGTTGATAAAGTTACATTTGATGTAGGATTAGTCGGGCCATTAATGTATAATAACATCTAAATTATCGGTACACAAAAACACTTGGCTAAGGATATCCAATAACCTAGTATCTTTGAAGCCATTTGTGGTTATGATCGGATATAATTTGTTTGTAGTCCTCCTGATCACAAAAATTGTTATATAAGTTATATAATTTCAATGAGTTCCAATGTTATGTATACAGGGTGAGTCACGACGGACGCCACGGAGTTTTATGGCGAAACGGTTTATATTTTCAAACTTCTTTCACCATTTAATTATGTAAGTCAATAAGGGCTACATTTTAAAAATATTTTCAAACATACAGGGTGCTCCAAAAAAGAGTGGCATATCATTGTTATTGATAACAAGTTTGGCCAAGCGTTAAAAACGCCCTGTATAATATTTTAAAAATGTAGGTGGTGCAAAGTGTTAAATAATCGATTGTCAATCTAATTTCTTCAGACTTTTTAAAGTTTCTCAATGGTTTACATTGAAAAAGTGAAGTTTTGCTGAACGTCTGACAAGGGAGGGTCACGATATGTTGTCGCTAGAAGCTGATCAAGGTTGTGTTTATTGCATCAAGAACATCAAAATAAATGTTTTGCAGAGTTATACGTGCCACTGGCCATTTCCTTCGAAAGAAATGGGGGAAAAACTGAAAAGTTGAATAATGAAAGTAATTTTTGCGATCGCGTTGGCCATGAGTTTCTCCGGAACTGTTTAAGATTTTTTCAAAAACTTTGCACCATTTTACTTGCAAAGGATGCGCGCATTGCTAAATAGAAGAATTTAGATTTTATCTCTGACAGTTTCATGGCCAACGCGATCGCAAAAATTACCTTTATTATTCAACTTTTCAGTCTTTCCCCTATTTTTTAGTTTTGATGTTCTTGATGCAATAAACACAGCCTTGATCAGATTCTAGCGACAACATATCGTGACCTTTCCTGGTGAAAATTTTTCACTGCCTAATGTATTATTTCCAACGTAGACTGATCTTCGCAAAATTTTGCCAAGTGTCTTTACAGCATTTGTCGTATTTTCTAGAAAAAAACATTTTTTCCAAATGGAAAGCTTTACTGTCCCATTTCCTTTGCAAAAATAGGAAATGTTACTAATATGAATTTTGTAAACTAAACCCGTAAATGAAGTCAAAACAAACTTTTTAAGTCCACCACACCTCTTCTTAAACACACAGTATAAGAAAAGAATTGGTGATTGTTAAAAAAAATATTATCTACTGCTGCCACATAGATGTACTGCTTTAAAAATCTTTTTCGCTGGAATTTTCTATTTGTCAAAACGTTTGTTCGCAACGGTCTTATGAAAATATCTCGAGTAACTTTCGGGCTTCCAGGAATTGCAGGAATACAAAAAATGTTGGCTTAACAATAACGAGATGCCTTTACGTACGTCTGAGAAATCGCAAATTGAGGACAACTAGCGCAGGCATCTAAGCAATGTACGGTATCTTTGTGCTCGGAGATTGGGCTTCGGGGCTTACTTTGAGCCACGAGCGAGACACATCGAGAATCTTAACTCCATTTACGGATCTCGCTAAAACCTGAAAAGTGAAGTAGATGAAAACGGTTCTGTTGCAGCTAAGTGAATTGAGAATATTGAAAGTATGGAAATGGAATTTTATTGGCAATATGTATGAAATTTGTTGTGAGAAGTTGCTGATGGCGCCTACCTTCAGTTTTTCTGTGTTGGAAATTAATGAGGAGATAAGATATAAAAAAGACACTGAGAGTAATATTTTATCCACGGGTTTGGATATTGGCAATTTACTTCAAAGAACAAAATTCTATTTGTGCCTTTTATTGTTGACTTAACGCCTTTCTTTGTGTAAAATGCGTGGCACGTATTCATGCAAAAACTTTATTTAGACTTCAAAAATTTGTGTACAAACGATTTAATTGGCCAACCTTGAGTTAAACCCCAATTAAGAGCTTAGTTCAAAAAATCTATGTGGAGACACGTCCCTAATACCCGCATTTTAAACATCAAACCGCTTTACACACTTTTTAGAGCTGTAGATCGATAGACATGAAGTAGCCTTGATTCATCTAACACGCGTAAACAACATATTTTTAATCAAACCATCTGCGAGTCTCCAAACAATAACATAAAAGTCTTTGGGTGTTAGGCCGAGCGCCCACTGAAGCGGTGAGATGCATGATTTGACCTTTTTGCGCTACTATTACAGAAAAACTTAAGTATTGACGATTGCTAATCGTCACAGTAACCTTTTGTAATGAAAATAAGCTGTCCTATTCAAAGTACTACAGTTTTGTTGAGTTTAGTCACTTCTGAATGACATCACTTAGGTGGGTGTGAAACTTTTTTAGAATAACGTTTAACAAACTTTTAAATTTAAAGATTATCAAACATTCACTAAATCGCATCGAGTCCCAGGCAGGCGCTTGACATTTTATTTGTAGTGTAATTAAAACCATCCTAAGCTTCTACACCCAGATATTCCCAGAAATTTTCTCGGCGGATGAGTTGTCTTTTTATGGAATATCACAATTGCCATAAATTTAATATTGATGAAGCAACTCGCTAGACGCGTAGGTGACATGGCTCATTAACAGATCTCTGCAAAACTACTGAGTCATCTTTGATTATCTTTACTTATTCCGATGCATGCTCGGGAGGTGCCTCTTGGAATGGCAATAGTTGAGTGCGCTTAAGATTGTTTTTGTTTTGGCGTGTCGGTGTTTGTCAAAAAGGTGAGGGCGTGTGATTCGAATTAAATCGCAGGTATGAAACGCAAAACAAGACGAGCGAAAATGAAATAATATGGTAATTTGAAGAATAATTTCGGCTTTATTATCTGGGAATTAGACAATGATAAAATTGGCCTTCTGAGTTCACCCTCCGCTTGGAAATTACTCAAGTGTTCTTGGGAAAATTATGTCCAAGGCTTTCTTTTAATTAGGTATGAATAACATAATCAACGCCAGGACGAATTGTTCGGGATATTTTCGTTGCAGGGGATTATTTTTCGTAATGAGTCCAGTATTGTTTTAAGGGCTGAAAAGCATCTGCAAGAAACTGTGTTGTAAAAATTTAAAATAGTCAGAACACTTTTGTACAGTTTGAAGTCTCCGAAAATTTATTAGATATTGTTATTCTAATTTATTTAAATTCTTCAAAACTAACTTAGTAATTTTCAAATTTAATACTTCGGTATAAATTACTAAACTTGAACAGTGTATGTATTTTTTTTAAATTCTTAGTGCTTCGAGTAAAAGCTTTTTTTGTTCATTTATGTTGGTAGTTACTGGAGAAAATGAAACTTGTCTCTTTCTACGTTTTTCCTTTGAAATAGTACACATGAAAGGCAACAGGGTTAAATAAACTTTAAAAGACATTCCGGGAGGCGACTTCGGCGACTTTTATTCATTTATTTGATCTTAACACTCTGGAAATAGTTAAAACTTGCTTTGATACCTACCAGTTACCTGTAAAAAAATCTTTGCTTGAAAATATCCAGTAAAATCGTTGCGCTCGTGTATAAATTTAACTCATTTGTGGAAATTTTCCTTTATGCTACAAATTTCTTAAAACCGTTATATCCAGATTCGATATGTGTTGATACAAAAACAATTCTTATAGTGCTTTTTCAGTTACAAAACTAAAATTGCTATGATTCTTGGCAATAAAAATCTTCTGACTGTAGTTCATTGAGGCAAAATACCTGCATATTTTGCAAAAAACCGATAACGCTCCTAATTGATTTTAGTGTCAGGTTGACAAAAGTGATAATTATCGAAAACTGCAATGTTATTTCAACTAAGTTAGTGATGAATGAGACATTTGATGATCGTGGTAAATTACCATACCACTCAATAAACAGAACCTAGTAGATAACACAGGAAGTGATTTACTTACAAAAGCATTCCCCACGGCCGGGATCGACAATTTGCATATTGTTTTACAATAGACTTTACACGTCTGCTACCTTGCGAGCCCCTGAAATTATTTGCAGTTCTGAGAGGAAACTTTCCTTCATAATCTGAATATTGGAACAGAAAAAGAACTACATAAAATCCAGAATATACGTAGAACTGTTACTAAAATTTATTATGTAGCACATCCTTTTTTTAAATTTAACATCCGAAAATAATTGTTTGGTAAAGGATAATTTTAATTATGCTTTTCAAGTCTGTGCAAAATCGCATAATATATTACCTCCTGAAATATACTTAAATATCGCTGGCAGTTGCCTCCATGCAGAAATATAAGGTTTGTTCCACCAAGGCTATGAACGATCTAATGTACTATCAGGATTCTGCGCAGTATCGATATTGAGTTCCAGCACAGTTTTTGATAGCTCACCGGAGGGTTAGTCGCCTGTTCCAACTGTTATAAAATTAATACATGGACTAGTCAGTGTACGGTCAAAACAGTACGTTAATGAAGGTATATACTAGCGCCTGGATTTTTACACGCATGCGCTGTTCATAACTAACGTGAGCTCTGGTAGCTTATGCATCGCCCTCCCAATCCTATCTAGTACTGGATTTTTAAGGTGTTTACCCTTGCGACGCGCTCATTTCTAAGAAACCCAGTCGTAAAAGCGTTCCAACAACGGCTAATACTGGCCAATACGTTTATTAGTACATAGTTTACGCATGCGAATAAACCAGTTCATGCACTTATCCATGAATTGGTTTTAAATCGCTTGTTGGAACAAACCTATAATAATCTTACATTTTGCCCAATGAACGCTGTGAGTGAACTGCTATTAGTAATTGTAATCCTGTTACTTAAGGCGATGTCCAACATGTATAAATCAATTTTAAGTTCGTAAGGACCGTTAGAAAAATAACCTACTACATAACTGAAATGAAATTTACAAAAATAGATTTGTCGATAAAATTACAATGGCAGATTAAATCAAAATTGCTTTCACCAATCAAAGTTCCTTTAAGTAACTTCTACTCGAAGAATTCTAATCAATCAAATAATATTTCCCTGTGTTCCGATTATAGTTATTACGGTAATTACGTATCCTCGCCAATTTTTTTACATTTCAATGTCTAATCGAAACTTAACGAAGCATTGAAATTATGTAGAGCTGCCAAAAATTAAAGAGCTTATGGTTCGCGCGTGATGGAATATTAATTTTGCTGTGTTGAATCTTAATATTCAATGTATTCGTTCCGCAGTGAATGGAGAGCTTAGGGCAATTTCTGTTTATTATCTCTTGGCAGTAAGTGAATGCCGCATGTCAAGAAAACTGAGTTAGTTGCTGAATTCATGCTTGTAAAAACAATTTCACGTTATGCATTCCTCCACCAGTTAAGCAATAATTATGTAATTATGTTTTAATAGAAAGCGAATACACCCAGTGTAAGTCGCAGAATATGATCAAAGTTTAATTAGCATTAATTGTGCGGGAATAAAATTCTGTACTGCCAGTGCGTAGTTCAGTAATTAAGAGGAATGTTTGCTCTCTTAACACAGTGCTTTATTTTTCATGTGGAAACAAACGCCGGGTAATTTTGAAATGCAGCAATCTTCAATTTAATGTACAGTATTTTTTTGCGTCGTGCTTTGTTTGCTGTTATCTTAGTCCGCGTTCACAATGAACGTAGTAGATAGTGGTTAGTAGTTAGTAAGTAAAAAGTACATGATTAAATGTTTACTTGGATACGGGTAACAACCGATTTGTTTATGATAGCATAGTACATAACCTCAATTTAAACGCGGAAGGTTGTATATCAAATTGACAGCTCTTATATTCTACGTATTTATTTCTACATGATGATTTTTGGGGGACTATAACGGTAATAAGTAGTATTAAACACATTTCAACATTGTAATTTTAATTAATTTGAAACATTAAAAACATAGATACTTCACTTTGTTTTTGTTTTTGCAATAAATCAGACTTCCATAGTTACTACGTAAATCTTACGTTCATTGTGAACACTTGCATTTGATTCTATACATTTCAACTTTAGCTACTAACTACTATCTACTATCTACTACGTTCATTGTGAACGCGGACTTGGACACAATCAACGTACGGGCATTACCGTGTTTCTTTTTAACAAAGATTTATTATCGGAGCTCCACCTAGTTGATTACAGCCTAAAACAAAAAGTGTCATTTCAAGGCTGTACGTGCGTCAAATTGTTAATTCGTACAAAGTTTTTATTATAAAATTGGCATTTTAAGATTAAATATGACTATTTTAAGTAAAAATCATTAAAAATATTGTGGGTTTTCAGTCAGTTTGAACGACACCAAAGCCGAGGTGTAGAGTAAAGCTTTGTTGCGCGAAGTGTGCTTATCGGATTATTATGGTTGCGCGAAATTAACATGGGCCTTAATCGGCGAGTTTTCACGCGTTACCCTCGGCGTGTGATTAATTGAATAAAAGTTAACGGAAGAAGCGTCAAGGCTGGCTACAAACCAGTTGACATTGCACACAACAGATGTTTTATTGTGCAGAATTGTTGGCACCTTTTACCTTCCGCTAAATAATTTAGCCGTTTACTTTGTATTTTGTTTATTAAGGCATTCAAATTACCTCTGAGCATTAACACAGGAAAAAATTGACAATTTAGACGCTGCTTGCAATTATAATTAATTTCCTTGCTGCCAAATTAACAGTAAGAATCGAACAACCAAATTGAAAACCTGCGCTTTTTAAATCTCTTTAATATACAGGGTGTTTCCGTGACCATGTTCAACGTCTTGGGGTATGTGAAGGAGGTCATTTGTGAAATTTTTTGCCAACAAACAATTTTCGGAAATACATCACTTCGAAGTTACAGATCGAAGAAGCGAAAAAAAAAAGCACATTTCTATCTTAAATGTTGTTGTTAAATGCTAGAAACGAGAAAAACTAGTACTTCTAACAACAAATCTATTAAAAGAAAACAACAAATACTACAGAAGCTGCTCGAATTTTTGGCCCTCACAATCGGTACACGACGCAATAGGTTTATGTTGACATGTTCAGATGCAGCGGCAATTCTGGCCACCAGATCTTTCACGGACTCTCTTGGAGTCTCGTTAATAAGGCTCTTCGTGTGCTCCCACAATAAAAATCTAATGGAGTCAAATCTGGTGACCGCGCGGGCCATGCGATTGGACCTTCACGTTCTGCATCTTCAGCCTGTAACTCCGAGAGGATACCGAGCTCGGTGGCTGGTTGTATTAACAACCTAACTTGCAATCGGTAGGTCATGGGTTCGAATCCCAGGGCCGACTGTCATTGTAGAGGTTTCAGGTGTTTTTTTCTACAGTTAGGGCAAATGCTGTGGCAGTACTTCCACCTATCCTTGGCTATCCACATCCTTTTCCATTATCCTTGTACCTCTAAAGACTGAAGAGGGGGTCACCCCCCCCCATAGCAGTCTGCAGCGCGAGCGGAACACACGTGAACCGAGGGGATGCACTACTGATCGTTAGTTTCTTGGCAAAAAATATCACAAATGTCCTCTATATACCCTAAAACGTTGAAACACAGTCACGGAAACACCCTGTACAAATGCAAACCAAACGCTAGTCTATTTTAATTGTTTTTTTTTTTTTTTTAGGGACAAACGAATTAAATTCACAATATTCACATCATAAGCGTTGTATAATGCAAAAAATACGTGATAACGTATATTTAAATTAAAAAATCGCCGATTTTAGATTGATTTTAGATTTTATCATTTTCTTAATATTAAAACAGTTGTGGTCTGTATTTTTTTTTAGTTAAAGAAATGTGTCAAATATTTCTTTAAAAAATGTTACTGTAATAATATAATGTACGTTAAAAACACATTATGAATGTGTTAAAGCTAGAATTTTTGTAGAACCTTGATATTTCTACAGTATTAAACAAACACCAACTGAAAGTTTATTTAGTTCATTTTAAATTAAAACGTATTTAATCCGCCTTCTAAGCTTATTGAGGAGTGCTCAGTTAAGATTGAATATATAAATAGATATTGTTGATGTTTCAGCAACTTAAAATTAGCATCGATGATTATTTTTACATCTCAAAACTCAAGATCAACTCCATGTTTTAGTTCTAAGTGAGTTCTCTTCGACTGTAACATTGAGAGATCATTTTTCCTTAATTTTAAAGATATAAAATACTACGGTTACGATGCACTCGGAATACCAACTAGGTACTAAAAGTTTGCCGTGTTAGGGACCCCATATGTCACGGCCGGTTCCCATAAAGAGCTGTCATTTCCTTGGCGTAAAACGGTATTAGAGGAATTTTATACGTACTTCCGATATTTTCAGGAAAAATGCTAATTCGACGCAGTTATTTTAAAATATGACGTTATTTATAGATGGATCGTATTAATACGCGATCCGTTCAATATGCTGTAACACTTTTATCATGAATCATCGTTGGCTCGTCAAAAACAGCTGGCACGTGAAACAAAATGTGTCGGGATTAAAAGTGGAATCGGTTTGCTACTTTAACAAAATCAAAGCCCACATTTTTTATGTACGTTTAAACGTTTAACGAAGCAAATTTCCTAAACAAAACTACGATTGTAAGCAAATTTTATGTTTATTTCCTACTTTGGCTTTGAATTGCAAGTCTTTTTTGCTCGTGTGAATTTTAAAAATGCTATATTTCGCAACAGCTTTTGTCCACTTTGTATTTTACGCGTGATTGCGCGTACCCTGCCACGAATGCTACATAAATTTAGTTAGGAAAGAAAATTCCTTGGGGTATAAGTCGTAACTTTGTTTAAAACTTGCCGCAACAACTTTAATCCTGAAAAAAATCATGATATTTTCATGCTGGAATGTAACTGCAACGCTTAATTTTAAGGGAAAAGGTTTGTTAATAGGAACAAAATAGATTTGCTTAATATTACATTGCAAAAATATATTTAAATAGCAAGTGAATTAAAAAAAGCCCTATTTAAGTTCAAAATGTGCGGTTTAATTTTTTTTGTCGAGTGTCTGTAAACAGTCGTAGCACGTTCCACTTAAATAACGAGGCGGCCGGTTCAAGTCATGCATGGTTGCATAACCATATGAACTTGCTTGTTCTCTCATAGGTGGACATTTAAAAAAAAATTAATATCACAGATAAATTCTAACAGTTTACTTGAAATTTGCTAGAGGCAACTTAAACACTTTTTCAAATACACCCATTTCGTATTCCTTATGAATTCCGCAAACTTTTAATAGCAATTTTCCTTACATCGGATTGCTTTCAACTTTTGCTACCTCATTAGGCTTGATAATTGACGATTCAAATATTCTGAGAACTTTAAAATTAAACTTTTCAGTTGAGTCAGGATATCAAATATAAATACATAAATTATTCATGCGGTAGGGATCAATTCTACCTATTTAAGGACTAACCCAAAGCAATATCAATTCTAATAGGCGCCTAAACTCGTGAAAATTTCAGTCTCGAACGAAAATATTCTGATGAAAATGGGATTCGACGTGAAATCGAGTTTTTATTAGTTTTTTTTTTATTGCTGCATATGGACGATTTTGTGTGATTTAATAAGAAGATGGATCTCGGTTTGTCAAAACGAATTTGTCGTGGCAAGAATGTTATCAGTCTTAGTGATCCGTGTCCGCTTTTCAAACTATCATTGTATAAAACATACCAAAGTTTCATTGGTATAAATTTCGGAGCTGCATGAAAAGTTGGAACATTCAATATGGATGTTTTTATCTTCCATTATATTACACTTTGGCTGTTGTAATACAAAGGGCAGTAAAAATTCTTAATTTCTGGATTCCAGATTTGAGCTTCCCAGCGATGAACGATTCCCGTGTTGCAGGGTTCCATCGTTGCATGATTCCTGCGTTGAACGATTCAAGATTAGAATGATTCTACCGGTGCATTTTCCAGATTTGAACATTCCATATTTAAATGTTCCAGATATGAATGGCTTACCTAAATTCCAAAATAAGAATTTATTTAGAATATTTTAAATATTCATAACATACCTTAAACTATTTTTCCACAGAATTTCCATCTTTATTGATACAATAATTATCACAACGGGGGCAACACTTTATGTATACTCTGTTTATAGAACAGCCCCCCTCGTTAAAATAATCACTCGTGTCCTGCAATTTTTTTTGTAGCAAACATATTTTATGACACGTTCGGAATTATTAACACACTCATAAATCGATTAATCAATCATAAATTAAGCTACATGCGTTCACGTGTGCTTCAAAATTATATCCAGTGTCATGTGTCGATAAAAAAGAATAAAATCGCTCGTGTACCGTTATGTCAAGATTTTATGCAAACATGACCTGATTGCTCGCCGGACGAAAACAAAAAATTAATCTAAACTGTTCGGGGTGCATAATATATTTTTACTAAGTTATTAAAATAATCGCGAAAACAGTTGTAGAGTGCAACGGCTTTGTGGTAGGTTAATCATAAAATTGTTCTTGCGGCTACATAAAAATATGGTAAGCCATTCATATCTGGAACATTTAAATATGGAATGTTCAAATCTGGAAAATGCACCAATAGAATCTTTAAAATTCAAGATTTGAATGATTCTTCTGGTGCATTTTCCAGATTTGAACATTCCATATTTAAATGTTCAAACTTTTCATGCGGCTTCAGTGTTTTTATTTCTATTTTTCAAAAATATTATTGACATTTTTTGAATGACAATGGATAAAAATGAATCAAAATAAAAACGAAAATTCGGTTCAATATTAACGAGGAATCAATTTTTGCATTTAACTCTGAGCGAGCAAAATTTAACCTACAAATTTGGGACATTCTGCGCAGGATTTGACCATTTTTGGATGAGCAGAACTAATTTTAATTAAAGAAGCATTGATAAATAATTAAACCAGCAAGAATGAATTTAAATATGAGTAGATAATATAAAAATGCAATTAATAGTTTTATGCATAAAGCAAATGTGATCTTTAACCCCTGTTCTTAATAAAATTTTTCTTACTAGTCGCCACTGGTTTTCTTTCATGCCTTCCAAACAATTAATAATTATTTCATAAATTCATACACATAATTAATCGTCAAAGCCACCTGTATGATGATAGTACATTTAAACTGGCTAATTATTCATTAAACCTGTCATAAAATTAAAAATAGCTGTGATCAAATACTAGACAGATTCGTTGCTAAATAATATCACTGACGCAAAAGTAACAAAATCTCGATTAATCATCAAACTTCGTTATTATTTTCGCTGGCATGAATCCTTGAAACAAATAAAGAAAAACAAAAGAAAACCGTTTTCATCAGCGCCTCTTAATTACACGTGTTCCCTATCTATTAACAGTTCGTATATTGTTATGATTGAAAAGCGGGTGACGAACATAGATAGTGACGTATCCTTTTACGAATCTAGTTTTCTTCCCGGTGACCTTTCAAGTTCAGACTTCAATATTAAAAAATTGTTGGACTGTAATGCCGTTCCTATATTGATACTTGACATAAGTAAATATTTAGCGCAGATTTAATTTATTGTAAGTTGTTACAAGAAATCAAATCACATGTTTGAGCGTTGTCGCAATTTATTTGTGATGTAAAAGAATTATGTTTACTGCAGAAGAGATTTTATTTTTATTTCTTGACTGGTTTCTCTTTATTAGAGTGTAAGAACTGCTAGTTTTATAGAGGACTTGTTAGGAGCGTTGTGCAAGCTACTTTAATTGCTGAAAATGTAGTGTTACAAAATGATGTTAAATATTGTTGAATTTATATTAACAATTAATCAATCCATATTGGTTTTGGCAATAAGTGCATATAATCTGGTTGTCTAAAGCTTCGTTAAAGTTAACAAAGCCTTCAAACATCGTTTACATGGTAATACAACAATGGCTTAGTTAAGCTAGATAAACTGTTAAATTTTGATGAAGCTCTGGACGATCAGGCTTATGTTAAACAAATGAGTGTCTAATAGTATAACAGTTGTAAGAAGCATATTACGCACGAGTGGAAAAGTCATGCACGGAGCCGCGTAGCGGCGAGTGCACATTTCCGCGAGTGCGTAATTGCTTTACAACTCGTGTTATGTAGCATACTTTTTCTACGATCACATAATACAAACGATTTTAACGGCTTTTTGGCTAATATGCACATGTAATTACGTTGTCTTGTCGATTTTGACGTAAGCTTACTTTGACGTTTCTAGACAAGTGTGCGTTTTGCTTACCGTGCGTTATAACTCACTTACTAGGCATGCAGGAAGGTTGACGTAAGGCTAATTCGATCTTTTTTTTTTAACTGCTTTTTGCTTACCGTGCGTAAGGACCCACTGGCTATGCATGCAGGCTTTACGGAAAGTGGTCGTAGAAAAAAGCTCTTTTCATGTGTCCTCCGAAAATAAAACCGTTACAGCCTTTTTTTATATGATATTTATGCAGTGGTAATTTACGGCTTAGCGAAATAAAAATTAATTTTGAATAATGCGTTTTGACTCTAGCTCTATTTACTCAGTTTTTATTTTTGTTCGGCTCGTTACTGGCTTATTCGCCCACGGCACTCGCGTACTGTGTAAATTTTGTTTATTATACCGGCCGTGTACCGCAAAATATCCGTATTAAATTTTTTCCTGTTCCGTGTTGTGTGCCGTAAACAATTAAAAACATCTGAATTTAATGGTAATGGACACCCGGCGAGCTGATCCGTGTAAATTTATCGTATTATTCCAGCTTTTACGGTTCGCATGTGCATGAAAATTTTTTTTTCTCACTATAGTAGGTGGATGCATTAATGAAACTGCAAAAAATTGGCTAATAGATGCTGTGCTAAAAATATATAATTTTTGGTTCATTTCCACATATCTCATAAAATTTTAGCTTTGTTTTAAAAAACAAATTTTTAAATAAAAAAACTTATTTTATTAATATTTGGAGCGCGGAGCGGAGCGGGATCGGAGCTGGAGCAGGCATCTTGATGCCGGAGCGGAGCTGGAGCGGAGCAACTAAAAAATTGGACTGCTCCAAAGCCCTGATTTTGACAGTTAATATCGTTATTACGTTGCGTCTTGAAATAAACAATTGCGCAGTGTGCAACTGTTATTATCAGAGCTATAATGATGTGTTGATCAAAGGCAACGTTTTTTAGCCACGCCCGCTTTATTTTAAGAATGAGGGTGGTAAAATAAGCTTGTTTACAAGACAGTATCCATAATCATGCGTCAATGGTTTCATTTCCGACTTCGACATATTGATTGCGCCCTTATGAGTTTTCAATTCTATTTTCTCTATGTGCACTAAGCCCCGTTTTAAAACCAAATCCGATTTATGCGATATTGTTCGCTTGATTTTCCGCGTTTAATGTCTGTTCGCTGTTTTTTTTTTGTTTTTCGCTCGTTAACGGGCAAAAGGGATTATGTACGACTTCGCTGCTAATTAAAAAACTTCTGTTGCTATGTAACTGTAGCCGTCCTCTGCACGTTTGTCGTATTTGTGAGCGGTCAATGTGCCAAGCAACCGTAGCTTGGTATCGTTAATCCGATAAGATGATTAGTGGAAGTACTTAGTGTTGAAACTTTGAAGCAGAGCTTCGGCCTCGCTATTTATAGCACAAAAAAAATATGCGAAACTTTCGTCATTATTCAACCACGGCGTTATACATTTTACGTGAATTTTTTATCCATTCATAAATAACACAAAGTTAACCTCACACGATTCGTTCGGTTTTAATCAATTGATCTAAAATACAAAAATGCAATTAGAGCTTACGAATTTTTAAAAGTGATTTTAAGGCTCGATGCATATTTCTGCATAACATTTTGTGTAAAAACCTCTATATCAAGACCAATTTGTTCAAAAATGTGTCTACTTTTTGTGCAGAGTTTGTGCGCCATGTAGAGACGATTCGCAATTTCGATGACCAAGCTTTTAACGTTTTGAAAATTAATGTTGCATGTAAAGTCGAGAAGTCTTATGAGAAAATTATGTACATAATTCTGTGCAGAATTATGCACGGTGTCGTACATAATAGCATTTATTTTTCACATTTAAGCTTTTTCATTTTAATGCTTACATTAATAAATTTGAACATGAAATAGTGAATTGATTTAATGCAAAATAAGATTTTTTTTACAGTCAAATTTAATAGCTTACTTTTGTAAACAAATTTGAGCAATGAATGTTGAAATATTGGTTAATATGTTAACGTAGAAACCCGAAAATTTGTAAATCTTGGGTTTTACCGGTAAATCCCTACCATTTACCATATTGATGTGGTGAGAGTCTCAAAAAAACTTGTAAACGCTTCCATTTCGGGCTGTTACATTTGTTTTGATTTAAAAAAAGCTTTAGCTAAAGTTTAACCTGACCCCCATTCATTTGGTCAGTAATGTAGGGTCAGGTTAAAGGTTGGTTAAAGCTCTTTTTTAAAATAAATAATGAAAATGAAGCTAATTTCGGACTTTTACCATCTCACTATGGTAAATGCTAGGATTTACCGGTAAATCCTAGCATTTATCATATTGATGTGGTAAGAGTCTGAAAAAAGCCTGTGAACGCTTCCATTTCGGGCTGTTACGTTTCTTTATTTAAAAAAAAAACTTTAGCCAAAGCTTAACCTGACTTTTATTCATTTGGTCAGTAATGTAGGGTCAGGTTAAAGGTTGGTTAAAGCTCTTTTTTTTTTAAATAAATAATGAAAATGAAGCTAATTTCGGATTTTTACTGGCTCGTCATGGTAAATGCTAGGATTTACCGGTAAAACCTAGGATTAACCAATTTTTGGGCTCTTACAGCAACAGTAATTTTCTTCATTTAAACGAAACTTGTGAATAGATAAAATTAAAAATATTGATAGAACGCGCTAGTTTAATTAAAAGGCCAAATAAACTTAGTTTTCCTTAATTTAAAGTTAAACAAAACCATTAGTTTTTGTTGTAAAAGTAAAGTTACAATCTTGAATTGTTCTCATCGTATGTACCAGAAGAAGTTTGATGCAATTAGTTACAGAAGTTAATTAAAAGTAAATTGCGGCTTATCGAGTCTTGTTAAACTAAAAAAAAAAGTTTTTATACACACCGTTAAGTCGCCAAGGATATCTGGCTACAGACACAAAACTTTTTAGGGTTCAAGTAATTGGTGCATATTAAAGGCGTTGGTTGATTCTTGAGATAGTTAAGTTTGTTTTTGCTAAATTTACATCTTGGGAGTGTCTGTACGAAATATGTTTTATGAATATTTATGTCTACAAATTTTCCACCATTTGAATTTGATTCCTATATCGGGAAATTTTGGCGCTTACCTCACATGACATAATTTTGTTCATAGTTATTGTTGGTCTGTACATAGTGTTAAAAAATTGAATTTTGTCGCTTTTTCTTGTTATTTTAAGTGTTTTGTACTTGTGCGCTGTTTACAAATACTTTCAGCATCATTCAATCGTATTTAGTTGAACGATTTGTATTCATTAGTACAGAATTTAATAGCTTTTATATATAAAAGGACCAGAAAATGAATCTTGAGATAAGAATGACGAGACTTTTCCGCGTCAAGAACTTAGTTCTTTTTTTAAAATTGTCTCTTGAATAAATCAAGCCTGAATATAAGGAAAGTTAAATTTTCTTCATTCCGGCGTGTCTTTTTTTAAACGATTTAATTTTTGTTGTAACGAGATAAATGCTGAAGCTCCAACAACCAGTTCTTCATTTCCGGAATATATTTGGGATTATTTTTAAATCGACTTTTAT
The DNA here is from genome assembly GCA_947652605.1 of Elmis aenea. Classification (NCBI taxonomy): domain Eukaryota; kingdom Metazoa; phylum Arthropoda; class Insecta; order Coleoptera; family Elmidae; genus Elmis; species Elmis aenea. Next base: position 64,094,228 of record OX393577.1, read on the forward strand.
GTGTTTACATTTACTCAGTCTCCTATTAATAGATTTGTTGTAAATATTATTAAATACAAGTCATGCTATTAATGGTAGCCAATTTCTGTTGCATGTGTCGATCGGATAAAATTTTATTAACAAAAATGATGTTGCATAATCTCAAAATAACCCTGTTGCAAGTATTAAATTGGTTAACAGTCATATTTATGCATTAACACAATTGCATCAAACAAATTATTTATCATCTAGCTGATGTAATGGAAAACGGAGAGGATTACCCCATGTGAATGTATAATTTGGGTTTTATTATGGGAACTGAGTTATTTTTATCCGTTCTATTTATGAAATTACATTAAATGCGCCGCATTTTAGATGTACTAATGCTGTTTTAATTAAAACTTCCTGTTGTGCTATTGGTGAAATATTGATTTCCCTTTTAGGGCTTTGAAAATGTATAGTGTAAATCTGTAAATAATCAACTGTCATATTTGAATGTTCCAACTTTTTATACGGCTCCAAATATATCCACGATTTTTTGCGAAAATAATGTTAAAAACTAAAAGTTTCACTCGTATTTATAAAAATGATTTAGGGACGAATCGATTTAGAATAAGTTTTGATTTGTTATAAAGTGTATAAATTGTCAGTGCTCAAACGAAACTGGTTCAAATTGTGGTGGATATTTTAATGGAAAACTTCGTTTTATGACCTAGTTGCTTTTAACAAAAGAGAAGCAGCCGGCGTTGATACATTTTCACTGTACGATTAGGAAAGGTTTTTAGTCCGAGTAATTTCCTTTTTACGACCATATTTAACAAAAACCTCAGAAAATTGAGTGGATACTAAAATAGTCCGATAAGTAATTGGTTTTTCCGTGTCAGTTTTATACTTGTAGTCAATTTTTGTGTGTTACGGTATGTTATATATCCAAATAACTCGTTATTATTAAGATACACTATACACCCTCGCTGTAAGCTGTATCTTTGTTTCATAATATGCTTAAGCAAATATTTGGTGTCTGTGTTTTAACAAGCCAACTAATTGAGTGCGAATTAATTAAATTTCGGGATTGTACGTTTTCATTTTATTGCAATGTGACTATGGACACTGAAATTTCATCTCTCAGCCGTAGTAAATACATTTTGTTGCTTAATTGAGATAAACTTCAAACTTTCTTACAACGTAAAAATGTAATTTATGGCATGATATACTTACAAAAAGGGGCCCCATCTTCTCTTAACGATGCTGCATAGCCACAATTAATCATGAGACATCCGGTTGATGCCAGCATAGTGTACATTGAACGAAAAACTACTGTATATTAATTAACAGTTAACACATATCCAAAATTAATCTAACTGGCGAATCATTTTTGAACATCGCGATTTTCAAACAAGATTTTCATTTTGCTTTTCTTTTTGTTATTTGCGTGGCTTCGTGTAAAATGACCTGAACAGTTTTTGCCTCCGGGAAACCAGGAAAAATTTTCCATCGGACTTTTACCGCAGCTGAGCTTGCGAATTTGTTGCATTGTCTATTTATTCGAATCGATCGAACGCGTTTTGTTATTCGTTTTTCTTATTTCTTTCCGTTCCACACGTGATAAGCGATGTATTGTTTTTTGTTTCCGAATTGTAATTCGTGCTGAGTGCGCGAACACACATTCGCAATTTAATCCTGAATTTGTCTGCTCTATTTTTTTGTTTGTTTCGACAAACTCACACCTGAAATGTTCCAAAAGTAGGAAATAAAATACTTTAAACCAGGGACCCGAACCGAACCGGAACCGGAACAAAAACCGGAACGAACCGGTGCCTTTTTCATGAACCGTGAACCGGAACTGAACCTCTTAGTTAAGAAATCACAAAACCGCAAAACCGAACCGAACCGACTGGCGTGAACCGCTTAAAACCGCTACAACCGGTTAAAAAACCGGTTCGGAACGATATTTTTTATAAAAAATTGGATTTTATTTTTTTCGTAATTTTTGATTACATCTTACCGTAGATAAAGAAAATATTTAAGACAGTTCAATTTGTAAATAATTAAATATGCATCGTCTATCACAGTCGTATTTGAATAATGTATTCTTTACCGCGATTAATAGAACGCAGGCGCTCTTGCTCGTCAAGCCGTCTTTCACTACAAACCGCAAGTTTAAACTTGTTGATTGGACTGTATAATGCGGCATTGCACATAGTACTGTACCTACTTTGGAATGGCGTGCGCTTACGTACTTTTATAAATGGTTAGTTATTGCTACTAATTTGGAAAACTGTAAGTATAACTTTATATTACTAAGAGTACTATACTAACTAAATTTCCACACGAATTACATCATTGTTTTGTAGGTTTTGTCAGTGAATACATTTGAAATTTTTTCAAGATTTTTTTCATGGAATAGTTGCTTTTAAATCATAGATCACTTTGACCCATTTAACCAAGTCTGTATCTCTTACCGTTTACGAGATCCCCATGCTGTTCAAGTTAACTTATATCAAAATATGTTGATTTTTCTGACATACAAAGATTTGTTTTTCCTTCAGTTTAACACATTTTTGGCGAAGAATCTCCATTTTTGTATTTTTGGCGCATAAGCTACCCTGATATGAGACCCTCGATATTACACTGACTTAATTTGACAGTTTTATTTAATACAAAACAAACACAAATTTGTATATAAATAAAATTGTAATGTGTTTTGTTATTTTGTACTCAGAAATTAAAATTTAATTTTACCGTCTGTTTGTTGCAATAATGTTTGTTAGATGGCGCAGTATATATCAAGGTAAGGTTAGGTTATATATATAAAGAGTTTGAAGTTTAAATATAAATAAAATTTATATGTTGTGGGTTAATGTTTTATTACTATTTTTATACATTTTGTACTAAAAAAAAACGTATTGAACCGAAACCGGAACTGAACCGTTACCGCCGAACCGGTTACCGAATCATTAAAAAATAAAAACCGGTGGTTCGGAACGTAAACCGAAAAGTTAAAATTTATCGAACCGGTAACCGGAACTAAACCGTTATTCTTACCGGTTCGGGTCCCTGCTTTAAACTCTAACCGCAGGGGTAGGGGAACTTTTGTACCTGTTACCCCAAAATAAATTTATTTAACGTTGGCACTCCTTTGATTTGAAAGGAAGAAAATCATAGATTATTTAAATTCAAAAGGTCTATTGACTCTATTTATACGTAGAATACAATTATAAATATAACAAGGAAAGCGTTTTTTTTATATAACTTTATTTATTCTATTGAGTCCTCATTACCCCCAAGAATTTCTTTTTACCCCACGGGGTAATTTACCCCGGCTCGCCGACCCTAACGATACTTTTAATAGGTTATAATTTAGTTCTATTTTTTATTTATGAAAATTGCCGATGTCAGCTTGCGTGTTTTTCGGATATATTTTCGTCACATGATTAATTTTTCATTTAAGGACGTCTTTAAAGATTCTTGCATGAAGCCATTCTACACGATCTTATACATTTTCAATTTAATTTATCTAAGAACGTAAATAAGTGTGTTTACATGCTTAATTTAAAAACTTCTGTTTAAAGGATTCTTAAACATTATACCAAAGTTTCACATGAAGTACAAATAGTTTTTTTTTTTTAAGACTAACGGAAACTTTAGTTTGCACAAAAATATGAATAAAATTCTCTACAAAACCTTCTTCTTAACCGGTTCCTCTTCTACCTTTCGGTGTCGAGGTATGCTTTTCTATTTCTGTGTTATGCTTCTCTACTCCTGCCTATCGTTAGCTAATTGTGGCACATCTCTCCAGACTCCTTTTTCTTCTAGTCTCTGCCTCACTTCTTTTTCCCATTTTATTCTTGGTCTTCCTCTATTTCTTTTTCCCTCCATCTTCATTTTCCATCCCATTTTCGCGTATCTACTTTCTGGCATGCGTAGTAGATCTGAATTGATTCGTCTCCATCTTTTTCTCAATATCTGTTACTCCCCGGTTATTTAGAACTTTTCGTTACTGATTTTATCGATCAGTCTACATCCCTCTATGCTTCTCAGAAACCTCATTTCCTGTTCGTGTATTCTTTGTTTTTGTGTTAATGTCCAAGTTTCTGAACTTTGTGAGAATGGGTACGTACACTGCATTAAAAACTTGCGTCTTCGTTTCTTTTGATATCTCCTTGCTTATCAAACATTTATTACTGACGTAGTAAAATTTTGTAGTTTTCGCATTTTTTACTATCGCCAGTCTTGAATATCGGTAATATAACAGATACCTCCCAGTCCTTTGGAATATCTTTTTCCTGCCCTGCTTTATTTACTATTCTTAGCAGCATTTTCTTTCCACGTACTTAATCATTTCAGATAAAATACCATCAGGACTTACTGCTCTTCCAATTTTCATTTTATGTATCGCTATCCAACTCATCGTCAGTTATTTCTTGTTCATATTCTTCTTCGATTGTTTCGTATTCCTCCTGCAATTGCTCTTCTTCCTCATCATTTATTATGTTATCACTTTCCAATAACTCCTTAAAATAATATCCCCTTCTTTCGATAATTTCTTTTTCTGTTGTCAGTATTTTTTCCTGTTTATCCCTTATTTGCTTTAATGTATGTATGGTTTTTATCTTTTCTTAGGTTTTTTAATACGTAGTGGAAAAGTTTTTGATTGCTCGCATAGTGTTCTTCCATTCTTTTTCCAAAGTCCTCCAAAGTCTTAGCTTTAGCTTCTAGCAAAATCCGTTTAGCCTTTTCTCTTTGTTGTTTATATTTGTCGTAAATTATTGGATTGCTTGTTGTCAGGTATTTTCTCCATAGTCTTTTCTTTTCCTTTACTTATCTCTTGACCTCTTAAGTCCACCAGGCAGTTTGTTTCCTATTATTACTATTACTCTGTTTCATTGTCCCACATTCTCTTTTAGCAGACTTGAGAATAAGTCTTTTGAAACCTGTCCATAAATGCTCCAGATCCTTCTCTTGCTCGTCCTCTTTGCGCTTTTGCTTCTCTGTTTTTATATAATCATTAAAGTTTGGTTGTATATCTTTCTCTTTTAGTTTATGTGCTTTAATTTTTTTTACATAACCCAACCTGAGTTATTTTCGGTTTTTATGACTTGGCGTACGTTAATTGCTAAAATGACATTTATAGCGTTTTGCTTGCGTCTAGCTGCTTCATTCGCGGTGTACTTGTCGAAAAGGTCAGCAGTTAAAACTATAACGATGTATTTTTGAACACAATTCGACACACAGCATTTTTATGTACATAATTATGTGCGGAGAACGTAGAGTTTTTTGAACCTACGTGACTCATCTAGTTCTTATCATTTTTGTAGCGCGCAAGACGCGTTAAAACAACTGATATTTATCGTTTTTTAAATTGGTTTAATTATTAAATAACTCCCTCTTGTCGCTGGTCATAGTGTTTCCTGTATTATTGTTTGATAGCGCTTTGTTATTGGGTCCGACCCGGACGCTCTACGAATTTCAAACGCTACACTTTGTTCCAGTTCTGCGGTGCCACAAATATTTCATCGGAAAACGGTATATTCGGGCCGTAAACTTTGCGGATCGTGTTAAATATCCAACAAGTTGTTTATAAATACTTCACGCGAACGGCTTTGACTTTATTTCGCGAAATATTTAACTCGGGGAGTCCCTTTGGTGTTTTCGTTGCCCCGGAGATTGTTAAATAATCGAACATGTTTATCCTGGCGCAAATTTGTTTGTGCCTGTTCGCGGAATAAGTAAATAAATAAAAATCGCGAGATGATGTCCGCCGGGAATTGCCTTAATGTTTATGGGCCTGATCCAGTATTTCTCGTTTTTTTTTAAATTGAACTGTCTATTTTTCATAAGCTTGCGAGGTAAATATCAAAAATTGCTTGCGAAATACTGGAGTTTGTTTTGTTTTGGATCGCCAGCAGCTGAGCTAAAAACAAATTAAAGCTGGATTTTGGTGGCGATTAGTAATTAACTGCCATAAAAATGTTTTTTTGGGCTTTTAAGCGCTCTCATCTATTCAAATTTTTAATGTGAGCCGTGTATAATCCGAACGTCAGTGACTTTGCATGGAACTACCTACGTAAAAAGCTTAAAAGTTGTGCTTTTTTAAGCTGAATGTGGTCCAGATTAAATATAGGACCTAATCCTCCGTGTCCACTCGACATTTTCATTTTACATCACGGGTTGTTTTTCATTTTAAACTTAATTTTCGACCTTTAATATATGTATTTGTATATGCAGCGTACGTACCATACATGAGTTCTTTTTTTTGTCTCCTTGGCGTACGTGATTTTGCTCACTGATCCGTTTTATGTAAATCAGCAATATTCTGTATTGCTGTTAAATTATTTCCGGTTATTGCATTAAGCTTGGGCTTTATTGGGTACAGAAATAGCTTCCAGTATTCGAAATTCTGTAATTCGCGAAGCTCTGGAATGAACAATTAGTGCAAGCGCCAGAGTGGCGTGTGTTTTGTGCCTTTTTGCACATTGATACGAACATACCTTAAAAAAATCAGATGAAACAAAAATATGCTCAAGGATGTTTGTGTAAAAAAAAAGCTTTATTTGTGTGTATCTGTAACGCAAGATCGAGTTCTTGCTAAATTTTACGCCCATGGAGTAGGTTTTAATTTTTTCCGCTAAGGTGGTCCCCTTTCGGGTTCCTGTACTGTGACCTATTGGTCTATTGTACCCTCTGGTGATAGCCCCTTAAAGAAGTCCTGTGTTTTTGAAAAACTCCAGGATTTTCTTTAAGGATGTTTTTCTTAACTCTTCTTGGTTGGCTTTTTCCATCCCTAGAAGTCTTCGCCGATAGTGTGTGAATCCTTCACACTGGCATATTACGTGAAAAAAAGTTTCTTCTTCACCACATCCTCTGCATTTATCGGTCTCTGAGAGCGCTATTATGTAGAAGTGTTTGTTTAGCCCACAGTGTTCTGTGACGAGTCCTGTGGCTGCTCTGATATTTACTCTGTTCATCCTGAGCATTTCTTTCGAGGCCATTGACAGGATAGCCTTAGAATGGGCCTGCCCTCCAACTTTTTTCCAATGAGCAATATGTTCCATAAGATGTACCAACTGCGGGTTCTGGCCCACAGAAAGGTGTCTCGCTGCCAATTTTGGCTAGACGATCTGCCTTCGCGTTCCCTTGTATATTAGTGTGCCCTGGGCACCATACCAAATTAACATTATTCCTGCTTCCTAGCACGTTGTGCCCTACGCAGTTCAGAACAAGTCCCGAGTTTACTTCCGACGAGCCAAGAGCTTTAGGTTTTAATATAATTAAACATACTTTTCACAACAAGTTTTAAAAGCACCACATCTTTAAACCGCAACTTTTAGTTCAGATTCTGTAAGATTACATAAAATCCTTTATTTAAAACAACAAAGCTACACGAAACATTTTGTCTGTGCCGAAACCTAAACAATAAACCTGCTCGTTAATTTCGTGAACCACCTTGCGAGTTTTGGTTAACCTGTCTTTTCAAGGAGTGCCATGATTGACAGAAATATAGACAAAAGCGCGGACGAGGCTTACCGCGTGTGAATTATTAGTTACAGCAATAATAATTAATGCACTGTCAGCATAAGCCTTCACTTGGTTTTTCCGTTTCCTATGCACAAGGCTTTAATAGTGGAATTATTTCGTTAATTGATTTGGTATTAGGAGATTCTTGTGGGCTAAAACTGTGAGTGCATGAACTTAAAAAGACCTTTCTTGATGCCTCTTTGTTTATCTCGAGGACTTACTTAATACAACCTGGAAATTATTGAGTCTGGGTATTTACAAATATAGCTATGCTCATCGCATAACTAACCCAATACTAATTTCAATATCAGTTAGTTTATATTTGAAGGTTACATGCTTGACCGTAGACCTGTCAAATCTATACAACCTTAAACTTTCAGAAGAATTTTAAGTCAATTGGTTGTGGATAACTTTGCTGTTAGATTTATTAGTTGTATAAGCGTGTGGCGTAACATTGAAACAAGATGAGAAACACGAGCTAAATATTGATGCTGGATACTTACCTGTTTATTTTTATAAACGTTGTTTGTTTTCTCTGGTCGAATTCGTTCCGAGAATAAAATTTTTCAGCCGTTTCTCAATTAAATTACAACTAATAAGCGATCAATATGTTAACGACGAAGAAGTCTGGAAGTCGTTACTCGTTGTAACCTTAAATCAACCTCGTTTTAAGAACTGCATTACTGTTAAGGTCCTTATGGATTTAAATCTTGAAAGCTCAGAAACGCGAAGTTTGAAAATCACTCACGTTCAGGGTGAATTGGACTATAATTTGTTTATGTACAATTTCGAAGGTTTATTGCGATACTTAACACAAACACGAGCGCCGAAGCTGATGGACATTATAATAAAAATTTGCATATAACTGATAACGATGTTTTGAAATTGTGAAATGATGTTAAACATGGATGTTTTCGTGCGATGTTCTGTTATTAACGAAATATTCGAGCGTCACTGGATCAGTTTAAGTCTACAATATAAGTTGATGTTTGATTGAACGTTCTGAACGAAAAACTGTTGGAGTTTTGTGACATTCAGGGAATTTGCAGAACCTCTAACATGGTCAGCATTTTTATTCTCACACAAAAGTATTCTGGAAACTTAATTTTGTCTGTGAATAACACAATGCACAAGCAACATTTAAGGATTGTCATCCTTCATTAGTTTTAAACAGCCACGTTTCTTGCCCATCATAACAGCAGCACAAGATGTAACATTTTTCATTGAAATTTGAGCTTCATCTAAATAATTTTTAAGTTTATTGTTTATATCAATATCTTTCTTTATTGCCACTCATAATATTCATATTGCCCCCCCCCCCAAATACTTATATTACCCCCCTGTGGGGCGTACGCCCTACGTTGGGAAACACTGGTGTAGATAGTCTGGAATTGTATGTAGGTACTATTATTATCAATCATGGACCTTTTAGATGTTTCAGAAGTATTCAAAAAGTTTTTACTGCAAAAGTGGTGATAATGAAACATGGATAATAGTTAAATTTGTTTAAGAATTGTAAATCTGTGCACTAAATCCTAAAAACCCTACCGATAATATCAAGTTACCAAAAAATTACTCATAAATTACGAAACTTGTTGCTGAAGTTGTAATTTCACACTATAGTGTGGTAAAATACTATTTGTAAACAGATAACAATTCTGTTTTAATCGTAACATACTTATCTGAACGTCAAGTTAGTTAGCTTGCGCCAAATTAATCGAAAAATCTTTGAATCAAGTAATCTATTATTTTGTAAACTTGACATATAAATATCGAAGATGATATTTTTATGGTTAAAGTTTGCGACTTCGCCTGCGCGTTTGACTTGGATTTTATTTTAGAAACACTTCCCTGTCGTTTTCAATCATGGCTGGCCCGCCTGCAATAAAGGGGAAAGATTGAATGGGTGTTTGCAATAAAAATATTACCGGATTAAAGCAGTGTGATGACATAAAAAGTTCAGAAGTCGTCGGTGCAACCCTCCAAGTTCATTTCTGTAACAGGAAATCGTAAAATGAAAGTGGCATACAGTTACTTGTTTTTCACGAGTTCGATATGCGACCAGATTTATTTGCCACGTCAGAGAAATCTTGTGAAATCGGGCATGTAACGTTAACGCACGAATGCCTGGATGAATGTAATACACTGTTTTGACTAATTTAGTTATTGTTTTAAATAAATAAAATTATTGTAAATGCTAGAATTGAACATTTGCTTCGAGATCTTTTGGATTTTTTTTAATAGAATTTTTGTAAAGGAGTAATTCCATAGGAGAAACTTATTTGATAATTCTAAACTAGTTTGAATTATTGGTTAACTGTTGCTTCCTTTTGCCCAGTCTTATTTTACTACTATAAATGAATAGTATTTTTAGGGCCGGCCCTAGTAAGCGCGGGACCCGACGCAAGGACAAGATGCGGGCCTCCCTCCCCACCAAAAAATTATTTATACATTATCATAAGCTAAAATAATGTTATAACAAACATAACAAAACATAAAATTTGGAAAACTGACTATGAACGAAGGAAAATAAAACAACTCATATATTTTTAAACGAAATAGAAACTCAATTTAAATTAATCTTTCAAGATGTTGCTTTCTCAAAATCTTTTAATAGGTTGTCGAAGTCCATCTCCCTCATGACTTCACTTTCAATTGACATAATTGCGAGTGAATTTAAACGTTCTTGAGAAATGGTGGATCGTAAATACGTTTTAATTAATTTTAATTTTGAAAAACTTCTTTCGCCCGCAGAGACTGTTACCGGTATAGTAAGGAAAATCCTTAGTGCAATAAATAAATTTGGAAACGAGGTTGGACGATTATTACAAGCCAAATATTTAATTATATTAAAAGGATTGCAACAACTTTGTGGAATATTTACTTTTAAAGCTTCTATTTCTTCCGCCAACATGAATCCACCGATTTGTAGTCTCTTTGGATTGATTGTGAAATGTCCATAAAAAAAAACTAAAAAAAACTAAATAAATCTATGGTCTCTTTTAATTGTTTAAATCGAAGTTGAAGAGACTTCAGTGTTTTATCTAACACTTGATTAAAACAGTTTATTTTGTATGCTTCCTTTGCATCAACAACAGAGTCGTCTGAGGACTCGTATGCAAATTGCCTTTTGCGTTTCAGTAAACGTTTCAACTGGAATTATGGAACAACATCTAAATCTTTTGCAAGATAATTTGCACAGATTATTACACCTTTAAAACCTTTTTCTCGGTACACTTCTAGCTATTTGTGTTCCCGAAGACAGATCTAAGGTTTTACTTTGTAATTCTTTGCTTGCTAAGTTCACTTGGAAAAGCAAATCATGCATCAGAAAACTAAAGATACCAAGAATTTGTTATCTTTGATTTCAGTAGCCAAAGATTCTGCTTCACTTTTTGCGTTTCCGTAAACGTTTCAACTGGAATTATTTCACGAAAGCTTTTGTTAATTGATTTGATGATAATATTTGATAAATAATCTATTATATTACTGTGTTGTAGTTTATTTATTAAGTTTAGTTTTTCACTATTGAACAATAACTTTTTTAAGTAATATGATAGAGAACTGCTTTTTGTTTTTATGCTATTAATAAGCATTGTATTTATCTTTTTTATTTTTGAGCGCGGGCCTTAGGCGAGGTAATCGGTGGAATGTGCTTAAGGCCGGCCCTGAGTATTTCGATGCCCAAATGTCTTAAAAAAGGAAAGGAAAAAATGTCCATTATTAACATAGTACTTCAAAATTAATTTTTCGGTGCCACTTCCACAATATCTAGGTAAAAATAACCGCTTTCAGTTTTGAAAATAATTGTTCAAAATAGAAGTGTTTTCTCAGCATGAAGTAAAATGCTTGGAACACCATTTGTTGAAAAGTTTAGTTTAAATTTTAGTTTATCAGCAGAATGAAGGGACGTTTTAGTCTCATTGATTTTTAGTTAAAATAAATTTAAAAATATTGTAAAACTTTTTAAAACGATTAATATTTTTTTAAAACTATGAACTTCCAGAGTTGATACGCAAAACGCTTTATTATTTTCATAAGTATTGTTTACTTTGATAACGTCATGTTATCGTAACGAAGAACAAACCAGCCATTTATTTAGTCGATGTAACGTGAGTAATAATTGTTTTGAAAATATTGCATTCCCAAAGCCAATCAGGTACACCTAAGCAACAACAGGACAGTTGATTCACCATCGCGGACACAAGCGGTTTGCAATATAGAATATAATGGGAACGTCGTTTTCGAATAATTTCGAACATCGTTACACCTACAGTCGGTTCGGTTCTTACACCGTGTTAACAGACATAACCGATCAGCAGCGTTGCGTTAATGTGGAACGTAAAGTGGTAGATTATAAACTTCCGGTACTTCCAGGGGCGGGAAAATCCAGCGATACGCACGCTCCGTGTATTAATAGTGAGATTTGTAAACAGCATCGAGGAAGCGCCGGCGACAATACAGGAAATTCTGCAGTTGAAGTTATGGCTGAAAGTTTTACCGGCAAAAGCTCGGGTCAAGATTGTAACGGTGAAGAGAGCACCAGAAGCATTTTAGAAGATCCCAACAACGTGGTCGAACAATCCCATAAACTAATTCCCCATAGCGAAGCGATGGCTGAAAACAACATAAAAAATCACAAGACAGCCAGTGTTAAAATACCCAGCAACCGTTTCGACCGACGCGATTTTAAGAACGTCACGATGATAAACAATAAACGGTGCGCGGAAAACAATCGTTTCAAAATATTCAGTGACACCCCGGGCTTTTCCCACATCCTGCCTCCGTTACCAGAAGCGTCCAGACGATCCGGCCTTTACTGGAGCAAGCCAGTGAAAATCCAGGGAAGTATTTTTCCGTAAAAATACTCGCAAACGTTGACTGTACTCTGGGCAGTTTAAATATGACTCACGCTGTTTATTGAGGTATTAATTAACACGGTCGTATTGCGAAATTGAACAATTTATATTACTCGCTAATTAAAAAAAACTCACTGTGACGCTCCGCGCTTTCTGATGCCTACGCGAAAATTCCGTCTTCATTCATTTTAGCTGATATTGAATGAAAACGGTCTTAGTCGCGTATTTAATGTAAGTTTAATCCAGTAATTCCCAAAATGTGCGCCGTGGTGTACCCAACAAGAGCGACGAGAGTATTTTAAATTTTCCAAGCGCGCAGCGATAAGCGATATCTGCCAGACCGCTCGCGAAGTACTAGCCCGATCTAGTTTACAGTTTCAACTGGTCTACAGGGTGTCCCACATTAGATCCAAGCATGGGGATCTCGCTTATTGGTACTTTTTTATGTAGAATGTAACCATTATTTTAGATTTTTTTTAACATTACCATTTTCGATATATTGCCCCTAATTTAAAAGAGAGAAAAAAGTACATTTAATTATTCCATAGCCAACTTCGCGGCCCCTAAGAAAATATGAAATTAGGGATAATATCTCGGAAATGGTAGGTGTTTAAAAAAATCTAAAATAACAGTTACATTCTCCATTAAAAAGTACTACAGGAAGTACTTAAAAAATTGATCTAATGATTAAATAAAAAAGTTATGAGAGAAAAAACGACATTTTCATATTTTTTGCTATAACATCTTATGCACGAGGAATTTTATACTTTTAAAAATTGATTGTGGCTCCTCTCATACTAAGGAATAATTCATCTAATTTAAGCAAACCTGTATCTCTTATAATAAGCGAGATCGGCATGCTGAAAATCTAATCTTGGGACACCCTGTGTTACATGTGACGTATCGCCTCGATTTTTTGCAACTACTTTGAAGCATTTCATCAATTAATCGAGCTTTTAGATGATCCTAATATTTATAAGTTCGACTACCCTCTATGATTTGTTTTTTAAAACTTTAAATAAATTTACTTTTAAAAAGTTGTAAAATATGAAGACATTGGGATTCGAACCCACGATCTTTCGAGTGCTCGCTAGGTGCTTACCAACCGAGCTGAGTGCTTGATTACTTATATTGTTGTTGAGGATAGCTTTACAAACAATATTAATAATTAGGCGTCGAGAACTGAAAAAGTTTGGCAACCTCTGGCATAATCAAACCATCTTTTTCTCAACTTACCCTAAAGTACAACAGTACGTTTTTAATTATACCGACTGTAAAGCTAAAGCCGCATTGCGGGAGGGTTGGCTGGAGGGTGGATGGTAGATACACGCCGTCGCCTGGCGACAATTTGTTGTGAAACAATGCACCTGGATTGTCGCCAGGCGACGGCGTGTATCTACCATCTACCCTCCAGCCAAAAATCCCGCAGTGCGGCCTTAGCTTAAGAGAAGTTGTATTGGAATATTTCTGCTGTTGATTTAAACATTCTACTTGAAGTTCAATCGGTACTGGAGTTTCTGTTATTGAAAATTTATCGGTTTTATCTCTTTGAGCAGATCGCTAAACATCAATACCTAACCTTTGCTAAACTGTGTTCCGTATCGACTATCCTGTTTCCCAACGGATTCGCGATAAACGACTCGCGTTCATAACCGCTTTATGATATGATGTCGAACGGCATCAATGGGATTGAAATTGAAAAATGTCATCTAGCTTGACAATATGAAATATTTTGTTGAGCTGTGTAAAGCAAAGCCATTTAAAATTGTCACGAAGATTGGAAATATTCATGTGTTGTTGTAAATAAATCTTGTGTTAGTTGCACAAAAAAAACTGCAAATATGAACAGTTGTCGTAAACAAAAAATGTTTTATTAATTGGTAAATTTTGATTCATGAATAACTAGAAGTAAAATAACATTTCACGTAGACTACACGTATATTTGTTGGTTAAATAATTGTTTGGCAAGTTTAATGAAATTGGTACGACAGGAAAGTTTCTCATTCCAAATCAGTGACTATGTATATAATTCAGCGCTTGAGTTTTGACAAAGTTCTAGTTTATTGATTACAAAACGACATAATTTGAAAGTCAATTATTCCGGGTACTAATACATCAAAGGACGCAATTCTTGTTTTCAACGCGATCAAAGCCCAGCGTATTTTCACGCACAAAGAATTAATTCTTGAAACCTTCACGTGAAGTTGAACGAAGAACGCTCGGAATAATCTTTTAACCGATGTAAAAGGATGGTTTAATTCTTTTGGTGCCGCCAAAAATATTCGCAGGACAATCATTCCCGTAAAAGAATTCCTTCACCTGTCAAATTTGCGTTTTCAACCAATCACTAATCTTAAATCTTCTAGAGACTACCAAAAGGAGCTTTATTACACGGTAATAATTTTACATTCCCCCGTCAGATGTTGATCCTCCTGTCAAATTTGCGTTTTCGACCAATAACAAACTCAGATTTTCTTGAAACGACCAATAAACACAGATGATTTCCTTTTCGCAACAGATTTTGATGCCCTTATTGGTCGTTTCTAAGAAATCCGAGTTTGTGATTGGAGAGGGAAATAAATATTTTGGTCTTGATAACTTTTTGACGAATTTCGGCGACCAGTAGCGTTACTTTAATATAGATTAAACCACACCCCTGACGCACCACTCTGACAGTACTTATAAAATTTGACATAACGTACATTTAATTTGACAGGTAGGTTAGGTGAAGGAAATTTTCTGACAAAATATAACAGTTGACTAGCAAGGCCGTTCTTGAAAGCAGCGGTGCAGTTTCCTATAATTTTTTAAACATGGTGTCACATTTATATTAATGGTATACGAGTTTCGTTAGGTATGTCGTAGAGTGTGGCTGCTAACGGTGTTATTACAACACATTTCCGATTATATATGGACAAATAAGGAAACGAGATACCTACAAAATAAACACGCAAGTGTGCATTCAAGTTATGAGTCACTAACACTCGATATATCACGTATGTATCGAGTATTGACGTTATTTTATGTGCATGTGCACCATTACATCATACGTGTGAATATTTAATACATTCACTAGTCTAAAAAATTCGGTGAGGCATGTTTTGTTCGTGTTTTGGTAAGAAATAAGCGCGTACAGCCTGACGAGACGTCCAAGCAAGGCGTATCGGGTTCAGCAGGGCAGTTGTTGACGTCGGAAGTTGCTTATCGCGTTCTAAGAAGACTTACAACTACCAGAGCCAATTGCTTTTGCCGCAAATTTGTACGATTATTTGGAAATTCAATACTTCCGGGCGAACTCGGCGTTAGAGCAGAACAACCCCTTGTCAAGGCTTTTCGAATAACAACGGAGTACGTCCGGTCAGCTCGATATGGGATTTTCATGTGAAGCATCGATTTCCAACCCCCTGGACCGCGAGAGATTTTCAATTGTGACTCGGTCACTGGAACGTTTTTTATTCTTGCTCTGCGTTATACATGCAAATCTAGCCACTTCCTAATTTGAAGTGACGAAATCAAGGAGTGTTTTTAGAATTTATATTAAAAATTAGAGCGTGCAACCGGGCCAGGAAAGTCAAACAAGAGGTTTGCTTTGAAAGCACCGCCGCCAATTACAGAGTGGCATTTTAATTAGTAGAAACGAACGGATTTTTGCATGCTAATCGCAGTGCACGTATTTTTGCGGAAAGTGTCCTTATATTTTGACAATGTTGTAAGGGTCACATACCAACGAGCAGAATTTTCGTGTTATTATTTAAAGAGGCAGCTGGTGTCAAAATACAAGGACAGTAAACCAAAAAATTTTATTATACAGAACAAAAAAGTATTGTGTTAAAAGTACCTGAATTTTTTAACGTAGTTTGTTGTTATTCAAATATATAATTGTTGTTGTACACGGTTAGCCAATAGGTATGACGTTTTTTTTTTTTTAGTAGGCGATAAAACGAACAAACAAAAACCAATCACATGTTCAAAAGCTAAATTTAATAGCTTAAATTATGCAATTTTACTACATACACCCAGCGTTTAAAAGTAACTTCGTTCAAATGATTTCCATGAGAATTAATAGATAGACGTAATCTCATAACAATACATCGCGATTGATACCCCTTACTTCACGTTCAATTGCAAGTTTCAGTTCTTGAAGTGTGCGTGGTTTATCCCTGTACACTCTAGACTCGAGATAGCCCCATAAATAAAAGTCAGGGGCACTCAAGTCAGGTGATATTGCAGGCCATTGAATGTCACCGAATCGTAAGATAACTCTTCCCGGAAAAAAACTCGCACAGTGTTCATCGACTGAAGAGCTGTATGGGCCGTAGCACCGTCCTGTTGGAACATTACATTGTTTAAACCGAGTCTTCTTACTTCAGGCATGAGGAAGTTTTGCAGCATACCCACGTACCGATCAAAGGTAACCGTTAGAGTTTGATTATCCCGTTCAAAAAAATAAGGACCAATAATTCCTGATGTGGTGGCTCCACACCAAACGGTAACTTTGGGACTGTGTAGAGGTTTTTCATGCAAACTCAAAGGATTTTGCGGAGCCCAGTATCTGAAGTTTTGCTTACTTACGTATCCATCTTATGCCCGTACTCATAGTCGAATCTCGAACTTGTTCTTGAGACATACTCAACGGAGTCGATCTCAAGTATTTGCGAATGCTCAGCGACGGTTGTATTCCATAAACAGAACTTCGGCAATTCTCGGCGAAGATCAAGAATATCACAGGAATCTAGTAACTTTTTACATTTATACATTGTCTGCATTGAATATTATACTATTCATATCCTCGTTCGCGTTTGAAATTAGTTTTGAAAGTGGTGTCAGTAAATTTTGTCTTGTTTCAATAATTTTGTCCATCTCCAAATTGTTGTATTCTTGGAAATAACCCCTTTTGTAATTCTGGATATTTCTGTATTGTATTGACAAATGGCAGCGTAATGATACTTTTCCCGTTATTCTCTGTAACTGTAAATGGGGCATGTACATAGTTTTAAGTATTAATTCCAATTTATTCTAGCTTCGACATCAGTCAAGTGCTGTTGTCAGTAAATTTCTTCGTGTTCGATAATTTTTTTTACAATTACTTGGTGTTTCATTGTCTGCAGTGCTTTAAAAAAAAAACGCTATGGCGAGTTAAATTGTACCATATACAATCAAAGAAAAGTTGCTGCTTGCAAATTTAGTGGCCCATCACAAAATCGTGGAGGATAAAAAAACAGATGCGACCACAATTCTGATGAAACAAGTAAATTCGTAAGACTATTTCTACATTTGGGAAACACGATTCTAATGAATTTTCCAGTATCTCACGCGTCTGTGCTCTAATGAAAAAAATAAAAATGTCTTTTGCTGAAAAAAGTTAGATCTGAAAAAAAAATACCGTAATTTTAAAAGCTAAACATTTTCTGCTCTAAGCTCGGGACCCGTAGCACTTGCTACTTCTGCTGTATGGCTAATCCGGCACTACATTTACTGGATAATTTTTTTTATTGCCCCCAAGTTTTCTGACATTTTCATGGACAGCTAATTAATAATTGCAATTATTTATAATATTATTATAAAAGCTACACCCACTCAACAAGAAAATTTTGAAATTAATTATATTACAATATATAATAAAAAATTATTGATCTAAATCTACGAGTTCTATGAACTCTAATAAATTATCCTCCCGATCATTCATTTTGATTCACTTCCCGCACCGTGTACAAATACAATATCATTACAACATAAAAAATAGGTGATCAAATGGAGAATTGTATTGAAAATGTGAGGCCAGAGTTACCGCAAGCACGACTCAAGGTTGGTTTGCACCCGACTTGAGTAAAGTAGCTGCCAAGTACGTGTGAAGTAACGCTTAAGGTAGAAGTAACGACTATGGAATGCAATGGAAGACTTGAGTCGCTCTCAAGTCGGAGATCGAACGAAGTATCGACTATGAGTACGGGCATAAATGAAAATGAGCCTCATCGGTTATCATAAGTTCATTCAGTAGATTTTCATTGGCATTAAACATTTCTAGAAAATGTTCACAAAATTGTACACGTGCTCTCTTATCCTGGGCCTTTAGTTTCTGAACAATTTGAATCTTATAAGGGTGAAAGTAAAGATCGTGTTTCAAGATTCGCCGTAACGATGTATTCGAGATGTTCAAAGCTTGAGAATGTGTTTTAGCTGAACGGGTCGGACTCTGTTCGACAGCAATTCTTGCACGTTCAATGTTTTCAGGAGAACGAACTGAACGAGTAGTACCCGAAAATTTTGAAACAACACTTCCACGAGCACGAAAGTCACGTATCCATCTTAAAAGAGTTTTGTCTGTGGGTATTCTTCCGTGTCTTGGAACTTGGAATTCACGCCGAAACATTCTTTGCGTTTCTACAATGAAAAACGTCTGTACTGCGAAAATTCATTGGTTTAAAGGACAATGCGCGATCATAGCTTTATAAATTGCAAAGACTCTTAAAGATCTTTTGACGTTTATGAAGTTTCAGTGTTGCCTATGTTTTTTTCTATAGCCTACTTAAATCCCGTCATACCTATTGGCTAACCCTGTACTTGTAAGTTTTTTTAAAAATTATTTCGATCATCTAACTACTTCAATAAACAACTTCATCCATACACAGTGCTTGTAGGTATGCAGTAATTGATAAAGTTTTAGCAAACTGGAACAAAACGGTTGAAACTTTGTCGAATTTCTAAGTCGTTGTGTAATGAAAATTGACAGAAACAAAAACGAAAACCCGATCTTATTTGTCTAACACGTGAACAATTTGTTAGTTTTGCTGGTAATACGAATGTTTGGTAAAGTTTTGAAGTGGAAGCTATTTAAAACCACGTCCAAGTAACAGATCAAGAACTAATAACACATAGTGCAAATTTACAAGAGTAATGCATGATACTTGTAGAGTATACCACACGATTCAGTTCGGGCGATTTAGCAAAAACATTGAGGAAATTAATCTGTTTTACACTTAAAATGTGGTTAGTTGTAAGAAAAGGCTGGTAAAGATTAAATTTTTAACGTAGACACGTAGCTAATTCCAGTAAAAAAATAAATTTCACCTGCTCAAAAGTCCTATTTCGTATTAACTGTTGCGAAATCATCAGATTTTTTTTGTTCCTAGTTTATTGTCGACGTTTCGTCCCACTAGGGCAGGGATGGCAAATAGGATTTGATCAGTGTGCCAAAATAAAATAAAAGTTAATACAAAATTTTCCCCGTGCCAGTACCTAACCTAACCTACCCTACCTACCTACCTACCTACCAGAAACAACTGTCAGTTATTTCGTTCAGTATTGCCAACGTCATGATTTTATGTGTCACTAAATACATATGCAATCAGTGGCGTAGCTAGAGGTTGTGCCGTCCGGGGCGGTCCCTAAATTTGCCGCCCCTATAAATAAGGGTTGTTAATTTTTGATTTTTGCCAAATGCAAGCAGAGATCGACACAAAAAAGTGGGGGGAAAAAAATTGCGCCGCAGGCGATTTTTTTTTTTTTAATTTTAGACGTTCAAACGTGTTTTAAAGCAAGTTAGATAATGGAGAATACTTTATCATCTTCCAAAATTACAGTTTTACAGTAGAACCTTTTCTGATTTTTAAAAAAATCAGATCGCCCCCACTCCCACGAAATTATTTTTAATAAGGGCGAAAAGTCCCTGTTACAATAGAGTTTAAAACTGCATGGAATTTAATGCCTAAAATAAATGAATTGTTTGAAATTTTATTGAATGGCTGGTACGGTATCGTAAATTTTATTAGAAACTTGGAATTTCTGTCGTTACAAGGGAGCGGGTTTTCAGTGAAGCAAGGTCAAGTAGCCCGTTTTATCCTCTAACTTCGGTAAGAATTCCTTTTTCTAAAATTAATTTTTATGAATTTAATAGCGCTAGTGCGGAACTGATTATTATATCTACTGATCCTTCATTACCCCGAGATTTTCATTTTTACCCCATTTGGGTAGACTAAAAGTGCTGCCCAAAAAAAAAATGCCACCCGGGGCGGACCGCCCCCCCCCTTGCTACGCTACTGTATGCAATCAAAAGTTCCGTGCATCGCTACAGTTGGTATATGAAGATATAGTAATGAACAAATTATTGTATCGATATAAGAAGAGTTGTTATTTTCTGGTATTTTTAATTTTTTGATATTTAAATAACATGTAGTTGTAGATAATTAGCATACTAATTAAAAATAAATAAAACATATCGAAAAATTTTAAAATAAAAAAAAATTATTCATAGAATTCTTTAGGGTGCCGTCAAAAATCTCTCGCGTGCCAAGTTTGGCACGCGTGCCACCTATTTGCCATCCCTGCACTAGGGAGAAACATCTTCAGGCTAGTACACACCAGTCGTGCTTGTGTCTGAATGATTTATGATACTTGATGAAAAGCAATTTAATAAATCGGTGAGTCGAAACAATCCAAGTACTTTAGTACCCTGAAGACGCCTCTCGCAGCGGGTGCGAAACGTTCAAGAAATATCGTAGAAGATCTGATTTCAACCGGAAAACCAACAGCCAACTATCCTTGTGTGTAAATATCTCTTTTTATTTTCGTTTGTTTGTTTACGTACTTGACTGTGGTTCTGAATTATTTATCTGTTTGTACATGCTGCAACTGACGACGATCAGGAATGTTTGGCCAGAAAAATTCCCGATTACGGAATTCCTGTGCTTGTATCTCGCGCGACAGTGTCAGGTGCTCTGCCGGAAACGCGACCCTCTGTCTAATATCTCTCAGCGTTATTACGTTCTTGGAAGATAAACGAAAGAGACGGAAATTCTTGCGTTGTCCGTAGTACGGGAGGCCTTAAAAGTTGACACCGTCATGAAGTTTTATTAGGTTTTTATTTTGTGGCTTAGCATCAAGCCAGCGCCAGCTTTAGGATCCTGTGATGTGTTGTATGTTAACTTGCGCTGCGCGGAATTAGTCCGAGAACATATTGTGTACTTACAGTCGGAATTGAGCGATAAATCAAGATGTAATTGCAGATTACGTACTAATGCAATTTATAAATACATATATCAGTCTAACAACGTAGTGCTGTTTAAATTTGAAGCTAATATTGTAACGAACAACTGCTCCTGGTTCTAGATATTTATGTACAGGTT
The DNA here is from genome assembly GCA_947652605.1 of Elmis aenea. NCBI lineage: Eukaryota > Metazoa > Arthropoda > Insecta > Coleoptera > Elmidae > Elmis > Elmis aenea. The sequence goes on from OX393577.1 coordinate 64,115,706, forward strand.
TTGAAAGCTGTTCGTGTAGGAATCGCTATAAGATATTCAACAACTGTAGGCGCCATTAAGTGTTGTTTAATAAAATTTTTAACTTTTGATCTCCCAAGATTTTTGTTTCATAGTCTTTAAAATGTTATATGCATTTTTTTAGACTTTAAAAAATGAAAAAAAAAACGCCTAAAGAAAGAGCGTTCAAAGTCAACCAGAATTAAGTTTTTGGCCATTGCGAAAACCCCACTTTTGGAAAGAACTTATTTCCGTATTGTGCAAACAGTTTTCCTAGTTCTTGATTATGTTTCTGCATCTCTGTCTATTATTGGCTAACTGTGGCACATATCTCCAGCTGACTCCTTTTTCTCCTAGTCTCTATCTCACTTTGTTTTCCCATATTGTTCTTCGTCTTCCTCTACTTCTTTTTCCCTCACACTTCGTTTTTCATCCTCATATCCTCAGGTCATGTTGCAAGTCCTTCGCTTTTAGCTAATAGCACCACATCATCTGCAAAGGCCAGTTCTGTTGAAGATATTGGTTTCAGTTTATTCCATCTCCAGTACACTTTCTTTGCTCTCCCTAATTATTCTATCCATTAGTATTATAAAAAGCAGTGGACGATATTTTTGGGGTCTTAAAAGTACCTAATAATTTCGTTAGGTGTTAAGCATTAATATCAATATATTTTTATTTAAGAATATTGGATGATCGAGTAACGTGCGCTCTTCCAGGTTGCGTTAGAAGTTAATGAAGTTCACTAATTGCTTCAATTATTGTTACGTGTGTTTATTTATAGGATATATAAACATGTTTTGACTCCACATAGGCGATTAGTCAAAGCAATCCTTGATTTAGTACTGTAAGTAATTGTGCATCTTGCCATGTAATTTGTGATTACAGATGTTTAATTTCCAATGATCTGCTGTGTACCTTCCATTTACTGGAAGCAAAAAATTATGACTGAAATCGTAAAATGCAATTTACTTCTCATTAAGTAAATTAAATGGCGTGTCCTTTCAAGATTTACGGCGCATTAAAGGCGAAGTTTTAGCATTCGAAGCAGAAATCTCCGAAGGATTCGAGCTTTGACGTTAAGCTGTCGTGAATTTACTTCCAACTTTGCAAGGAGTCGTAAAATTGCGTACAGTTGCGTCCCGAAAAAAAAAAGGACCGCGTGGGCTGTGAAAATCGAACGCAAACAGTTGTATAAAGTACGTTATTCGCTTTTTGTTTGTCCACTGTTCGCGATTAAAATTGCTGGGGTGTAATTCAAGCACACGGAAGTTATTTCAATCATAAATAATGCCATAAAATTTACGAGAATCCTTTGGATACTAAATTTTGAATACTAGGTATATGAAATATTCCGTATAGTATAGAGTTGTTGATGTGGTGGTGCTCTTAAAACTGTATTTCTGGAAGTTATTATCTTATGTATATGATATGATAATTAATGGTTTTGTTTTATTTTACAATTTTTATCGCTTTTGTTAAATGGCGAAACAACTATTCTGGAAAGAGAGGATAGAGTATACGATTTTTTCCGACTATTTAAAAATTTAAATACAGAAGCTTTTTTCGTGCAGAGCTAGTTACCAAGCAACAAACTTTTGAAATTAATAAAAATTTTATCGGCAAAATCACAAGACCATGTCGTCTGCGAACATTAGCTCAGTTATGTTTATTTTTCCATTTCCCAGTTGCCTAGGTGAAACGGTCTTTTATTTTTTGTTTTACTTCTTTAATTACCCCATCTATGACTACTGAGAATAATAGTGGACTGAGCACGCATCCTTGTTTTAAACCCTCTTCTGTTTCAAACTCTTCCGATTCCTCATTTTGTGTTCTTACAATATTTACCGTTTTTTTCTTACATCGCTTTTATTATGTCGATTGTTTCTATTTCTATTCCCTTCCTTCTTTGACCCCTCCATACGTCTTTTCTTTTGATTTTTAGAATGCTTTTTTCAAGTCTATAAAACATAAATGTATTTCCTTGTTTTTTGTTAAGCTCTTTTCTATTGTTTGTCTTAATATAAAGACTGGGTCTTGTGTACTCCTTCCTCTTCTGAAACCGTATTGGGATTCTTCTAGTGTGCTTTTCCCTGGTACACTCATTAATGTTATTCCTCTATATTTATAACAAACCCTTTTGTACCCTATCTTGTATAATGGTAGGGTTGTTCCAATGTTTCAATCCCTTAGTACTTTCCTTGATTTTATTACTTCGTTCAATAGAGCCCTTAGTGCTTTTTTCCCTAATTCTTCAATGTATTTAATCATTTCCGGTGTAATAATGCATGTTTACGATCCTTAAATGTACCATACGCCGTTTTACGATCAAATTTTTACATTAGTCTATTTTTAATTCATATTTAAAGGATCGTGTTTTTATGGCGAGCAAAATTAGGTTGGGTGTTTTATCGGACGATAATCCCATGAGGATTATTCGTGCTTCAAAACACCTTCATGCGTTGTATCCAGGTCGCGTTCCATACTTTGTATTCTAATGTAATGCATAATGTAGTCCAGGTTGAGACTGTAGCGAATGGTTTCGAATTTGAAAATTAAATAAGGTTAGGTAACGCGCAGACTTTGCAAATTTCTCGCCGTGGGGCTTTTTGCAAGTATTTTAATGTAATCAGTCGTTGCCCGGTTGCTTATTGTCGCTTTGTGTTGACTTCAGGTACAAATTTAAATTTGAAAAGTAAATTCTGTCTGGGAGCTAGGCTCTTACGCAAATAATTTGTAATTCTATTTTTCTGTTGTGTCTCGAGACTGAGCTACTTTAGTTTTATCTAAGAATTTTATTGTTGGCGTTGTGTAACTTTGGGTAAATCAAGGATGCAGTTACGTAGACGAAGACTCTAGAAAAATGCTTTTGTTTGTTGTGGGGTCGCGATTTGCATGTCTTCTAAACAAATGACTTCTTAACAGTTAATTTTCTGCAAATTTTGCTTCATAACGAATTATTCAAAAACCAAATCTCTTAATTTTATCGGTGTCTTTATGTATTTAGAACAGGAGGTACTTTATATTTTCCAAAACAGTTGGGGTTTGTGCACGTAAAATATGTGTTAACGATTCATTGATATTAAGGAGTTGTCCCATGATCGAATTGTCATTTGCTTTCATTTCTTTTAAAATATTTCGTTTCCTGTTCTGTTTTTTCGTTCCTATTCAATTTGAGAATCGTGCTAATACGTTGAATGAATATAAATATGTCATTGGGAGCGAATCGATTTCAAGGGCGCGCTACATTTTACATCGAGTTATTTATAGCCACTAAGAGACTACTAGATGTTACATTATATATTGTAAAATATGTAGCAGCTAAGCACCCGACTATCTTGTTTAATTCGACTTAATTTACTGGCGGCACAACACACCAAACGGTTGATAAATTTATCGGGTTAATCGTAAAAGGGAACCAGAATTGTTTGTTGTTGGGAAACAAGGAATGAGTGGAGTGTAAAAACTAAATACATAAATAATGAAGTAGGCTTTTGTACCTGTACGTAATGCGATATCCGGAGGGCCTCTCACGCCTCAAGATCAACTTCTCCATCTATTGACTGCCCGACACTATTAAAATTTCAAACGGTTTACCTTGTTTCTTGCCGTTGCTTTTGTTTTGTCCAAGTTAATTTTAAATATTGAACAAGGGTTTATAGCACAGTACACGCAAATAAAGAGACTTCACGTTGATTTGAAATTGATTAGGGTGTTTTATATATGTTACCAGTTAAAACGTGTAATGTTGTTATTTTATGTAATACCTAGGTATTTCATGAAACACCAGGTCTCGGTGGTTAAAGTATAAAATATTTAAATTATCTGATATTTTAACCGGTTATTCTATGTAGTCCTTTACAATTTACATGAAGTAAAGTAATTGTACAAAATAAAGTATGAAATAAGTCGATTCCGGCCGAAGATAATAACATAAGAAACTGGATAGGTTTCAGTGCATATTGCTAGACTCACAAAATATCAAATGAGGGAGGGGTTAAAGGTTGCTGATAGTTTTTTTTTTAACTGAAAACAAACCTATTACCTTCATTTAGTTTTTCTGAAAAAAAGTTTTAACCAATCTTTAACCTGACCCTCGTTCATTTGGTCAGTAATAGAGGGTTAGGTTAAAGGTTGGTTTAAACATTTTTTCAGAAATACTAAGTAAAGGTAATAGGTTTTTGCAATTAAAAAAAAAAAACTATTAGCAACCTTTAACCTCTCTTTCATTTGGTATTGAGTGACTATGAAGTATTTTAAATAGTAATTTTAACCACAATAATTGTAAATTTAGGACTGCAAGTATGCACTGTAACTGTGTGGAATATTTTTGTAATCTCACATGTAAATGGCCCTCATTAGTCGTTTAATATGCGAAAGGCGTTTATTTCACTTTCTGCTTCTTCTGGAATGCCATTTTCGTACAACTTGTTGAAAACCACTGTTTTAGACATAATTATTCAGTAATTTATTAAGCCATACGCTTTTGGGTTTAAACTGGAAGCGACTTTAATCATTATGAGCGTTAAAACACCATAAATGCAACGTTTAATTAACAGATACGATATTATAAAATGATATTGTTTCGGGGCGTGGCACCGAAGTAATGTATGCATGCCATAATATTTACCATTATGCATACTAAACAATATTAAACTTCCTTTTAAGAGACTGGGGCCCGCTTAGCACCTCACGCACTGGAACGTACAATTAGTATGCAAACTGGAAGTACATCTTAAAATTAAAATTCTTCGAGGCGACAATTTTCTTAGATAGCCCTGCGTGGGTAATACACTGTTTCGTGCATAAGTAATTTGTATAAGTAATGTAACCTGACGTAACCGCTTGAAGTAATGCGGTTTTTGGCTTTTAGCGCGGCTGTGGCCCGGTTTTGTCGAAGTTTGTAATCAGGTCCGACATTAAAGTATCTTATTTGAAAGTGAAATTGATGAACCCGGGCTAAGTGTACCGTGAAGTTTCACTTGAAATTGTTGGTCAACAAGAAAAGACAGATCGTTACATTCACCAACATTATTTTATGTAATATGTATAGGACCGGACCTAGTACGCTTCCTTGTGGAACTCCTGCTTTGATTTCTTTAAGTTCTGAATAAGATTCTTTTTGCTTTATTCTGAAGTGTCTTTGAGATGCAGGACTGAAGAATTTGGGAGTATGGTTTTGGGACGAGCGATCTTAGTTTATAGTTTAAACCAGGGCTGTGGAGTCGGAGTTTAGAAAGAATTTCTGGTCAGTGGAGTCGGAGTCGGAAAAAATGTACCGACTCCGGCTCCGAGTACAACAAAAAATTGCGAGGTGGTCCTTTGCCGCAAAATTTAAACTCAAATTTCAAATACTTGTTTTATATTTATTTATTTTGTTCTTATATTACACACAATAAAATGTCGTAGTATTTAATTTTGTCGGAGTCGGAACTACTAAAATTATCAGGAGTCGGAGTCGATTTTTTTTCCCGACTCCGCAACCCTGGTTTAAACCATCAAGCCACGCTTTGTCGAAAGCCTGCGCTACGTCTAGAAAGATAGTAGAACAAACTTTCTTTTCTTCTAGAGCTTTTTCTATGACATTCGTAAAGTAGAACAAACTTTCTTTTCTTCTAGGGCTTTTTCTATGACATTCGTAATTCTATGCACTTGGTCAATAGTTGAATGTTTAATTCTAAATCCAAATTGATGGGAGGGAATTAGTTCTTTTTCTTCTATTATCGGTTTCATTCCTTTGAGCAACAGCTTTTCGAACAGTTTCGATATAACAGGCAATAATGAGATTGGCCGGTAAGATGAGACTTCATGGGGTGTTTCCCTAATTTAGGGATAATAATCACCTCTGCAACTTTCCACAGCCCAGGTACATACTTGAGCCTAAAGGCAGCATTTATTTGGGTGGTCAGTTTTACTATGGCTTTCCTTGGGAGATGTCTTAGCACTTCACCAGTAATCAGATCAAACCCACGGGCTTTTTTCGGGTTAATATTTTCTTTAATTTCAGTAATTACTTCATTAGGTGTTGTAAGTCTGATTTCATCGTTTTCTTGTAGGATTTCTTCCCAATCAGGAGCTTCCTCGTTTTCTCCATGTGGTAGGAATGTTTTTTTTTTAAATGATCTGCTAATCTTTTGGCTTTTTGTTCATTATTTCGGGCCCATTTTCCTTGCTGTCTTGCTAACATTATAAAACACTTTTCATGCAAAATAAATTGGTTCTGTTTTAAACAAAAATTGTGCCAAAAATTTACAATTAGAAAACACCAGGGCAAATTATTAAGTTATCTGTCTGTGTCTAGCCTTCAAAAAAAGACAGTGTTTAATCAAAACATTATTATTAAGGTCCTTTTCTTCGACAGGATTTATTTTAGAGTTTTTCCAACAACCTTATCCCACTAGGAAAAAAATAATTTCAATGCCCTTTCTGCAAAGAGTTAGCACGGGTGCAAACTGTCTTGTTATCCATATATGTTTAAATTTATGTACATTGCTAATCCAGTCCAATTCTCTTTGAAAAAATTAATTTCTCAAACCGAAAAAAAACATGTCTCCAAACAATTATAGCAGGTATAAGTTTTAATTTTGCGTTGTTCAAACCTACAAACAAAAATATGAATCTTATCTTACCGCGCCATATAGGTACGCCCGTGCATTGCTGTACAGAACTTTTTTGGTCGAAAGGTTATTTTAAATTTGAACTAATGTAGGTTTTTTGTTGACGCCTTTTACCATAAATCATTCGGTTATACCTAAAAGTATACAGCTCTGAGGTATATTGCATTTCACGTACCTGTACGAGTAACTTACTTTGCCATAAAACAAGTATTCCAAACCTTACATTATCCTGTCTACGAAGGTAATATCCGGCATTAATGACAGAACTAAAAATTATGATGTAATTGAGAACTGCTTTCAGCCAACAGGAAATCGGTTTTGCTCATTTTAATATGTACAGACACATAAAACGTGTAAAAAAATGTCAACCAGCTTTTAAATTTATTCCTGTGGAGCTTTCGTTTAAAACCATACTGTACCTAACTAAAGTTTTAATAGAGCACTGGGTACTTACGTTACAAACAAAAGCAGTTTCAATTTGGACTTATTCAACATTAAAATTTATCTTCCGGTTTCCTTTGGAAACAAATTCAGCAAGAATTTCTTCGGGATTCAGTTTTTTACAGTTTCACTTTCAATGTTGATAATTAACAAATTATTGAATCTTTCTTGAGTCATTCGAATAAGCCAGGGGCTAATGGTAGGCCCAGGGGGGCTTAGCCTCCCCCCTATAACTACGCCAATGTAATAGAGGTACATTAATATTCCACTTTGTTGGTGATTTTTGGTACTTGAGCTTATGAGCAAATATATTTGTTTGCACTCCGCTAATTATAGCATATCAAGGTAGTGTTTAATAAATACTCGACACAAAGGAGCTACTCCTAAGGCTTACAATAAATTTACTTGCTTCTTGGATCGTATTAGACTAAATTTGAATAACATTCCTTTGATGAGTATGCATGCGTTCTCTTTCTTTAAGATAGTTCGAATTATTATCAGTGAGGCTTTTGTCTTTATATTTACGTCCTTAAACTGTGAAAACCATGAAATATAAGATACGCGATCCGCAAAAATAGAACTGCTGAAAACTGCATGATTAATAATGTTCCAGACAAAAATTTTGCAGCAGCTTCCTTCAGCAGATGATTTAGTAGGTGTTTGTTGAAAGTGATTGCATGCTCCGTTGCCTTTTGAAAAGGACATTTTTGCGGTGCTTGGAGTTTGTTCAAATATTTATGCAAATTTTTTTGAGTTGTTCTAAAATGGTGCGTGTTTGATTCTTATCGAACGATATCTTTCACACACCATTGCAATTGCAGTGTGTAGATATTTTAGTAACTTCGGCTTTGAAAGTTGAACGACACTCTCTTTTTGGTTATTTAATGTTCAATTTTTTTTTCAAAATAGTTCGTTGCTCTCTCGAAAGCAAGTGTTTTAATACGATACGTCAAAATTGACAAGGCAATATAATTAGATGTGTTTATTAGCCAAAAAACTGGTAAAACAGTTTGTGTTATGTGATCGTAGAAAAAGTATGCTACATAACACGAGTTGTAAAGCAATTACGCATGATATGCTTCTTACAACTCTTGTTATGTAATATACTATTACATTATGATTTGTGAAGGTACACCTGTTATTAATAATACCAATTTTAAAATTTTGCTACACACTCCCATTTTATTTGCGTTTTATGTCACTTTCCGACTATTCGGTTATCCGAGCGTTCACATTTAGTTCGTATAATTCGCCGCCAGAATAACCAGCGATTATTTTATTTCGCTCTTTCACAGATTTATAAATCTTCCGCATGGGGTCAGATTTTGGCCTGGTTTTTTAAAATGTAATTAAAAAATAATAAATTGGTATGCGCCAAGGAATTAAGTGACCTTTCGTTGATTATCGAATGGGGAATCCTCGGTAACCTTTGATAAGTGTAATCTAATAAGGAATGCGTACATGTAGAGGTTTTCTGAGTAGCAAATTTACTCGTTAATTTTTTTCTCTGAGATAAAGTTTATATTTATTTTAATTAAGTCGTTAGTCGCTAAAAAAAAAGCTGCGCCGTAGCCTTCATTTTTTTTTTGTTAGTCGATGGCTTAAAACCCAAATTTTGGTCAACCAAGTTTCGGTAACGTTTTACACAACTTCTATGTTACCATTCGCAGAAAGAATTGATTTCGATTCGGTTTGTCGCTAGTTTAATCATCTGTAGATCAAACCCGGTTACACAAAGCCCAGTCAAGATTTAGCGGACGATAAAAACTCTCGGTAACTAAGCAACGTCTTTGTTATTTTAACACTTTTAACCTGGTTTTGTGCAAACGCACTTCTTGATTCTCTGTTACGGTTGAGGTGCGCTCTGTTCCATTAATGAATTTTTTTTTTTTCAAGTAATATTGAACAAACATGCAATCACGCGCAACGAACTAAATTCTAACATTTTTTTGGTTGCGGGATCATGTAACTTTTACTTGTATTGCTCAAATGGTAGAGAATACATTATATAGTTTTATAGGAGTATGTTAGTACAAGTAAAAGCTAGCGTTTGCGTAATCTTTTTTTTTTTTATTGAACTGATGAATTTTCCTATACACTGCAGTGTGTGGTGTTGTCTAGCGTACAGGCGCTGGTATCACCGCTAAACCACACAACTTTAAACAGATTTATCAAGTCCATGTTTTCTCGATCAATTATTTTGTGTTCGTTGTTTCAAATTAGCCAAATGTGTTTGCAAGTTAAATTAGTGCATTTAAAAAATGTGTTAAGTTTTTTACTATGCTACTATACTGAGTAAGAATTAAAAAGTTTGCGTCCCCAATGTTCACACAACATATTAATTGTTAAACTCATTTAATTGCAATCTGCAATTCAATTGATATAAGCCGATAGTGTCATTGTTTGTCGTTTTTATCAGGCTGATAGTAGTTAGCAAACAGTATAATCTGTACCCCGCCAAGGGCACATTGTCGGCAAGTGAATGAATCATTACACTCCTCCGCGAATACATTTTATTATTACTATCGGTGCCATCCGAAGAATCAGTTTCGTAACTTTTTTTCAGTAAATCACTTAGCATCTGTGGCGCTAGCAATAGGATAAATTTGTCTTTTTAGTCACGGCAATAAACGGCATTTCTGTTTACGAAGACAGCATAGCAACTAAAGTATGAATTGAATTATGTAGTCAATGAATATTGTGAAGATATTTTTTCGTGTTTCGCCCACAAAAATGCCTCACTATTCATGGCTAACTTGATTCTTAGTGGGCGACAATTTTTTGAGTTGGATTTAAGATTTATGAACGAAATTCGAAGTGAGTTCAGATCTCAGTAATATTAATGTAGTCGTTTATAGACAGTTAACAATCGAGCAGTTATCAGGTCCCGAGGAGAAAATTTTGACCGTGGAACAAAGCCTACTAATTGTAGTGACAAGGACCATGTGTCCCTGCAGATATGCCTGAAAATTTTGCTGTTAAGATTCTTGAAAATATCCATCTTAGATAATAAGCAAACGAAATTTTTCATTTTCGTACAGATTTTTGATGTTTTGAGATGACGAGGACATCCGAGTCTCTAATCTAATCTTTTGTTTTCTTTCAAAAAGCGTTTTTTTTTTTCATCTCAACTTATTCCTGAACAGGGTTGGGCAAAATTAGATTTTTATATTAAGTAAAAAATATCAAAATGCGCGATTTTTTTGATTTTTTTAAAGGAAACTTGACTATTTTACCTTTTTACAACTAATTTATTCATTATTCACCCTACATTACATCTTCTATACAGCGTCATTCAAAAAGGGATCAATAAATGAAAAAGTTTTTTACTAAAAATTTCTCAGAAACTTTTATTCCTGATAAAAATTGGTGGATGACCTAAAACTAATTTAAAACAGAAAAAAATCCCAAAAATGTATACGATTTCAGAAATATTCACAAGAGTTAAATGGCCTTATTTTAAGAGTTACAAAAAAAAAACTCCATATGGAAAGATTGTTTAGAATTCAAAAATACGACCAAAGGTGAAATATGACATTAAGATTTCAATTTTAAGTTTTGAAGTGATTTTACTAGCCAAATAATCCAAAAAGTCTGCAACAAAGGTAAAAGTTTTTTATTATTGGCTTCTCAAATGAGAAAAGTTGGTGCATGGTCTAAAAATAATTTTAAGTTAAAAAAAAAGTTTAATAAAACCTCATATTACACTAGTATTTAACAATTTTAGAAATATTTGGAAGAGTAAACTGTCCTTATTTTAAGAATTTAAAAAAATGTTTAGAATTTAAAATTTTTACTAAATATAAAAACTTTTTTACTTCTAAAATAAGGGCACTTGCAGACATCTCTAAAATCGCTAAAAGCTAGTGTAGTATGAATTTTTATCAAGCTTTTTTTAACTTAAAATTAGTTTTATACCATGTACCTACCAACTTTTCTCAAGAATAAAACTTTCTGAGAAATCGATAATAAAAAGCTTTTCCAATTGTTGCAGACTTTTTGAATAAGACTATAGATTCTTTTGACCCTAAAATTAAAAATTATTGTGAAAATTTACAAAGCAAATCTACCGGAATGCGTCTCTAACAAGAACATTCCTTAAGAGACTTTATTTCTCCCCCGATCTATAAGAAGCCAATAGGCAAGTTTGATTTAAATCATGATTTTAATGTAATAAAACAGCTGATTTAAATCAGGCAAACCCTGTTCCTGAATAATTTAAAGGTTTATGAAACACTAATACACATTTCTACTGAATAAGTGAAATTGGCCATCTTTGTAACGTACAATATAATTTACCCCCAAAGCGAACTGAAAATCAGGAACTAAAAGTCATGTGCAGTGGATGGAACTTATTCTCCAAACAAATGATTCGTGCAGTGGTAGAAATGGATTAATTTAATAGAAACTAAAACTTGAATTTCGCCTCCGGGTATGGTCTAGTCTAGCTGACTGCCTGCACACAGAAGCAGACCGACAAATCAACAACCAAATGACATTTTAATGCTTTTTTTATACTGTTAAAACAATCAGCTCTTTTTTATGTATACGTATTAAATACCTTGTTTGTTTGACGTGGCGGTAATTCCAATATTTGAGTTTTACCGTCACTGTTGTTTTTAAACTCTTCGTGTTTTCGCTCGCTCTGTTTTGAGACATTTATTGTAAATACTAAATTACATGCAGGATTCTCAAAAACCCGATCGAGAGCAAAATCCATGGCAACAAGTGTTTAACGCAGACTTCGTAGGTAGAATGTTTACATGAGCAGTTTATTAAAATGTTTTTAGCTTCGTTCGCGATGTATTTTTTTGCACGATTAAGTACGTCGTTAATTTTAATTTGGCTTTCTGTTTATTTTAAATACCGTAATGAGTGTTGAGCTGCGAAGCAAATAGTTTTTTAGTCGGCGTATTTTGGTATTATAATTGTCTACCCAACATGCTTTTTTAACATTAATAAAATGTTGGGTGTAGAACTGTCGCCTTCGTTCAAGGACGTTTGATATCGAGTGAGATCTATAATTACCGTTGTATTATCAAAATTGTTTTGTTAAATTAAACGGTTTCACTTATTATAATTAGATTCGATGATAAGTGGTGACTTGAGCGTGGGGATTTTGGGAAATAGTCCAGGGGCACTAATTTTGGGTGGGTGCAAATATTTTGATGTCAAGTTCCTATCGTGAGTTGCTAATTTTTTAAAATTAAAATTCAGTAATGAGGAAAAGGAAATCGGTTTATACCATAGCCCATGGCGCAAAATTCGCTCATAAATTTCTACATTAAAATGCATGGTAAAACAATGATGTAAATTGCATTTTCTGTCACTCCTTTGATTTTGTAAACCTTCAAAAGTATTTTCATACACAATTTTTTGGCTTGCTACACTTAGCTAAAATTGATATGTTGAAATGCTACATTCTTTGCCATGGAAACTGTGTAAAAGCTAATAATTCTAATTCTTTATTGATTTGTTTTGGATTTTTGGTTAGTTTCTCAAAAAAAAAAAACATATTCTCTTAAGTTAATTTCCAAATTTCTGTAATTACACACCCTTCGTTGCCTTCTCTCGGGATATATCTCTTAAGTATGTTGGCTCAGCTTCCAAACAGTTTTTATAATAAAGAATGTACCATATCAACTTGTCAAATTTTTCGATATTCATAAATGTAGCCATCATTATAACAATCGAATTACACAACCATAATATAAAATTCGAATAAATGATACCGCAGACAAATGGCAACTGTCATTTGACATTTAATTAGTTGTTTTTTGTTTTTATTTTCATAGATCGCTTGGTAAGTGATTGGTCAAATACGACTTTTTTTCATTTTGTGACTTATTTATAAAAATAGATATAGCAAGTAATATCTCATTTAAAAGAGAGAAAAAAAGCACATTTAACTATTCCATGGCCAACTTCGCAGCCAATAAAAAAATGAAATTAGGAGTAATATCTCGAAAGTAATAGGTGTTAAAAAAAAATCTAAAATAATATTTAGTTACATTGTACATAAAAGAGTACCGTAAGAAGTTGCAATTAAAATTGTTCTTATGATAAAAACATAAAAGTTATGAGAGAAAAAGAAATTCCACATTTTCATATTTTTTGCTAAAACATCTGAAGCACGAGGAATTTTGTACTGTTAAAAATTGATTGTAGCTCCTCACACACTTGGTAAAAATTCATCTAATTTAAGCAAACCTGTATCTCTTATAATAAGCGAGATCCCCATGCTGTGCATTCTTATCTTGAACACAGTGTAGTTTTGGGTTTATTTTTAAATCTCTTTGAGTTTAAAAACAATATATTTAAGTTTAATTTACTATTTAAAAAATGTGTTTAAAGCGAAATAATGCATTACTTTTTTAAAATGCACATTTTTCTAATTGCTGTAAAAATTTATTTTTAGTGGTCTTGCCTTTATTTTCGTTGCTCAGTTACTATAGCGGAAATTTGCCAATAAAACTGATAACAACAAAATATTGTACATACAAATCTGCCTTAAGAAATAAATTGTGTTACGCAAGTCATAGATTAATAAAACCTATTCCATTTTCGTTTTTGTTACAGTTGAAAAATTGCATGATGTAATTTAAGATACACATACATTCATACATATGTATGTAATGCTGCACAAACAAATTAAAACCGGCACTTTTAGCTCTCGTTGTTAACCTACTTCCATTTTTGAACAAACATGATTAACCTTTCAGGGCTAACGTTTTTAATTTGAACATAAAGGCTAACGTCGGTCTCACAGACCGAAAATAAAATATAACAGAAAAATATATTTTTTAAATAAATTTAATCTGAAATTTATAAGACATGTAGTAGACTGTATATAAAAACAATTTAAATTTAAAAAAAATATATTTCGCTCGTTTTTTACAAAAAAAAAAACTATGTAAAAAAACCCTTACAAAAACGTATACATATTTTTTAAATGAAACAAAAACAAACAAAAAATTAAAAAAATAAAGAAAAAACATCTGAAATAGGTTATTTACATTATAAATTAAGTAAAATTCAGGTTTAGCACAAAAAAGTATTTATAGTATAACGTAACTTTTCACTATAAAAAGTACTATATATTTGCAGGCATTCTACACATAATATGCCTTTTATGTGTTCCATACACCTAAACTTATTGCATATATAGCACTTATATTTGGTTTTTCTACTTTTTTTACTACTGCAGTTAAAGCAGCGCCCATGTGCCTGTTCATTATTTGAAACATTCAGTGTTATTTGAAAAATTTCTTGAAGGCGTCCTGCGTAGATATTTTGCAAGTGCTCTGCGTCTTGCATGTGGCTTAAGTAACTCCATACCTAGTGTCTCTAAAACAATTCTTCAAAAAGTCTTTGCAAGTAATTTTGTTGTTGTTCGTAATCGATTTTTACACTATTAGGATAATTATTACTTAAAATAAAACACTAAACCAGTAGCTCCATTACCTTTACTTTAATTACACCAAGGCTAACGTCGGTCTCTGAGACCGAAATTTGATGTAGTTAAAAAACTATACACGCATTTCTGCTGCCGTTTTGGCACAAGCAACATCTACATATAATATAAAGCTACTGAACGACCCAGCACGATATTCGAATCCATCTATCATTTATCGGAATAATTCGGTTCCGTCGGTCTCTGAGACCGCACGTTAGCTCTTAAAGGTTAAGAACCTACATATGTTCGAAAAGTTTAGTTCCTAGCCGACTTAAAATCTGTTATTATTGCATGTCGTTTTTGGACCTAATAGAAGCATAAACGTGCTATTAAAATCAAGAACAAAAAATTGCGTTTTAAAGTGTAGACAAACGTAATTTTACTTTGTTAAAGGACATGCCAATTTTTTATTGCCTCAGAAATGGATGCAAAAAAGAAGCTTTATTAAATGTTGGACCTATCATAGTCAAAAATGATCGTGACGACTTTTTTACCCAAACGATTGTTAATTATTCAATGTTGCCTCATAATTTCTACTGCATTATTTTTATCAGACTCCCAAAAAAATTATTTCACCTGGAAGTTGATAACGTTTCCTACCGGCGTTTTACATAGTGCGTAATTTAATTTTCGGTGCGTTTGTTAAGGGCTGCTCTAATTTTTTACAATATTTGTTTGCTCATTCACTCATCCAGCATTTTAATTCGTGCATACGCACAACAATAACGCAAAAAAGCGGAGATATCAAAACACATGTTCGTAACGGCGCCCGAAAAAAAAAACGTAAATCATTCTCCAAAAGTTTAGCCTAGATAACAAAGATTTTTATGCCCTGTTCTAACTTTCACGTTTTTAGGTGTGCCATACGCGTATGGCATGTGTGACAAAAACCATGCCGTTACCTCGTTACCAGAAGATTAAAAGTTATCTATAAAATAGTTTTGACCCATTTTCACGTAATATCGAGGGTTCAATTGTGGGTCCGCCAACTAAATGCTAGAACGCTTCGTTCCACGAATAAAAAATATTTTAATTGTCACACCATCAACACCACGCGGTGCAATACATCACAGTTTAACAAAAGTGGGCGTGTTCTTATAAGGTATACCCTCGCTGGGCTACTTCCGGTTGTCTGCTGATTAACAAAACAGCACGTCTTTTTAATTTTTTGTCAAATGCATGCAGATACTTTAATAAGCAAGACCATTTGCTGCCTAAGAAGTTTTGCATAGTTTATTTGACCTAATTCTATGAGAACTGATAAAACAATTCTAGCTCAGGACTAATTTTAACTTTTTTTTAAAATTGGTACACGTTTATTTGCAACTATAGTTCTGTGGTGTTATGGCAGAAGTTGATATGTCCAAAATTTTCATATTTTAGTTTTCAGTTGTCTTTTTAAAAGGGGTTTCCATAAGTTGGAACAATTTGATAAGTCGGAATTAGTACTGACAAATATTGGTATGTTTTAATCTGTAAAGTGGGAAAAATATGATGTTACTTACTAGGTATTGCCTATATCTACATAATAATAATGTAAGAACAAAAGTGACGTATCAACTTCTGCTATAACACCACAGAGTTTAAGTACAGACTTAATTCGAACTACTGGAATCTTGTTTATTATTAGGGATAAAGATTCGAATAAATTAATAAAAAGTTACATGTAATCAAGATTAAGATATTCGGAAATTTAAAACAAAAGTACAATATCTTAACAGAAACAACAAATTAAATTTTATGATTTATTTAATGTTTAAAAACCTTAATTTTCATGAATTGTAATAATTTGATGTGCCAAATAGTTTTTTTTTTAAAAGCCCACTTAGATACGAAGGTATAAGTCAATTTACACTTCGTTAATTTTATTACATGTCCTGAAAAAATATATGGGAGTGCTACGCACACAATTAAGTGTTTACCCTATTTAATTTCGAAAACAAATATGTTTATTCAATTTAATTAGAATATTTAATTACTTATTAAAATTTTCAAATCATGTAAAGTAAAACATGAATTATTTTACGATGCATTGTTTTACAATTTTTATTCATGCGCCACCAACTAACAATTAATAAATTTGTTTAAATTCATAAATATTAATTGCGTTTAACAGCAACTGTATGGTGCCCCCTTTATAACTTTTCAGATATGTCCGCTGATGTTCCGAGTGTATTTATAAGCTACTGTAAAAAATTTAATTATAATCATTTTGACTTCATTGACCATATTTAATTAACATGTATCTAATTAAATAGATTGGTTTAATTTTACTTTATTATCTCATATTTTAATGAGAAATCGGTGAGACCGTAGGAAAGTTCAAGTAGAATACAAATAGAATCGCGAACCAATAATTATTCGTCTGTTTATTACTGTGTGTGATAGTAGCGACATCTTGTTTTTAAACATTTACATGACGTCAGAATAATTATAGTAATTATGACATCACAATGGGGAATAAAATTTCGATCTATAACAAGCGTATAATTTAGTTTTTTCCTATGCTGAGCAACTGTTTCCATTTGACCTTGCCAACACACACATTATCGAGCATGTTTAGTGCTGTCATGTGATTTAATTTATCTGTAATTAAATGGAGTGTATTTATGACGTGTAACAGGAAAGAAATTTAACCATTGATTATATTCTACCTATGCAAATTATTCACCGACAGTATTTGTTTGTCCGCTGATGATATCAGACAGGATTAAAATGTTATTCGTTAATTTAACACTGGAAATATTTTAGTTTAGAGTTTGTATTATGGAAAGTTTATGGTAATCAACAGGTTCTGTGTTGTTTGTCCTTTTATATAGTTTTGTAGTTGAACATGTGGACGACTACGAGCTCAGTTAACACCTATATGTCTAATCATCAGTACAAACACTCGAAACAGTTGAAAATCGTGTTGAGTTTTCCTACCAAGTTCAGTTTGTGTGTGTGTGACACATGTCAAGCGATGTGAGTTGAGCTCACTTTACCGCAAGTCTGGTGTACATTCTGGGAATTATTCTATTCATCAAATTCCCTTTGTTTTTATGTATAACTTCTGTGGACGTATTATACAACAACTGATTATTAAACAGTGACAAAGCCATATAATAACTTAAATTACAGCCTTATTATGGTGCTAGTTCTTTGTGTCACCCGTGCATATGGTTCGTTTTCCCTTCACCTGACTTAATAATGTAATAATTACGAGTGTTTTGTACCACTGCAATATGTTTTGAGTGCAGAATCGTAGAGTGACTGTATAGGTGATGTTTTATTAGTGATAAGGGTATCTATTTTTGTGATAACGATATGGTACTTGTGTTTAATCACCGTACCTAGCTTTTGTGAACTGTTTTATTGTCGTGTGTGATGTGGAAGTTCTGTACTTCGAGTATCCATGTATTTGCTTAAAGCTTATGTCTGCGGGGTTTTTTGTGTCGGAAGATTTTTTAAATTTGTTTGTTTTTTTCTACGCAGAAATTATTTGAACTATGAGTGAAAACAAGCCAGAAGATTGCGTGGAAATTATCAATAAAAATGAGAAGAACCTGATAGCGCAGGAAGGTGATAATATTTCGATTAGGTCGGATCGTAGTATCAGTAGTGTTGCGAGCAGTAGGAGCTCCGACGTCGGCCTACAGCTGCTGAAGAGCCATAGGGATCGGATCACGTACGCTGGAAAGTACATGGACCGCTACAAGGATGAGTTTTCGGTTAAGGCCTCGCCACGCAAGGAGTTTCCTCTGAGTGCGCGGTATAAAGACATCAATGGACAAATCCTTCATCCGTCGCGGTACAGTGCGCAACAGGAACAAGCCATGGGTAATCGTAACTCTTCGGAACATTACAATAACACTACAAACGGTGGTGCTGTGAACTCGGCCACACCTAGTCACTATGAAAAAAATATTTGCAAAGAACCGATAAGTGTCAGAACTTCCACCCCACCCGCCCAAAACCAAAGAACGCCCGTATCGACCACCTCAAACCGCCCAAATCCTTCGTTCAGCAACAACAATAACAACCGCGAAACGGCCCACCTCGAACAGCAACGAATCCGGTCCCCGCAGAACGTGCGATCGGTTAAACTAAACGAAATCTTGGGCAGCCCCGAAAGTGAAAAGAAACGGCCCAACGACGGTCCGGTTAACGAGTCCCTCAAAATCGTCTCGTCTAAAAATAGCAACGCCACGCACGAACTCAACAAAACCGACAATAAATCGCAGCTCACGAGCTTCAAACTCGTTTCCGACGCTGGAAAGATCTTCAAACAGAACGAGGTGCGCGAGGCGTCGCCCAAAATCGAGAAAAAACCAAAGAAGAGGGACGAAGATTGGAATATTTACACGATCCAGCCGCCACAAACGACGCAGCAAAGAGATATCATGCAGTTGAAGCAGAGCATAAGGCCCCCGCCGGGCTTTCCCCCGAAACAAACGATAGACGTCCAACTGCGGTTCAACCCCGTAAACGACGAGACCAACAACAACCTGGACACGATGAATCAATTACAGCACATACAGAACTACATCACGCAGTGCGAGGTCGAAGCTATTAAAAAACAAAACCTGCAGAAGTTCGACGAACTAATAAAACAAAACAAGACCAATAAGGAACAAAAGAAAGTCGAAAAATCGGCGGACGAACTCGATGTTAAAAAGTTCCCCCACATTCAGGAACCTTTGAAAAGTTTTAATGAAGTGGAAGATTTATTGAAGCCAGGTGTTAGCAATTTAGAGGCCGAAAACGTTGAAACTTTCAATCGTGCAAATGCGACGAGGAATAGTACGAGTGGTGTGCGACAAGAACCCAAAACTGTTAACAAACCCCTCAGTAGGGCATCATCGGATGCACAGGATCGTGTTCCAGTCTTGCGTAAAAAAGCCATAGCTCAAACTAGACACAACAAAAACTTATCTGTGGATAGTCAGGTATTTCTATGAATTAAAAAAAATATGTAACTCCTCCAATGTTATCAATTAATTGTTTCATATATTAGCGTTGGATATTTCACAATGTTAAGGCGACCCATTTCGAAAGAAATGTAACAGATACATTTTTAATTTGCGATTAACCTTCAGTCAATTTTTCACCCACTTGAGATTACAAGCAGTACTTTGCGAACACAAGTTATGCTTTATTAAAATATTCTTTTAATTAGTTCAGATGTACCACTTAATTCGAGTCACAAAAAAAAAAAACACAAAACAAAAGTTGAGTGTTATATCCTTGTAACTGAGTGTGACAAAAAAAAACTGATATCACCAATTTATTTGGCTGGTGAAATTATAACAATTCATGAACTTCAGGTTTTTATTTTTAAAACCAGAAAAGATTAAATAAAATAAAAATTGCATTTTTCTTTTGCTTTTATCAAGTTAACTGCATTTTTTAAAACATCTGAATATCGCTACAAATTAAGCCCTATTATATGCTACCATTTGCCAATTCAACCAAAAATCTATCTCTAATATTAAGTAAGTTCCACATAGTGACTTGAATTATGGAGTACGCCCTGTATACAGCAAATAATACTTTGCCAAATTATTATTATCCATGGTCCAAATTTACTATACTAAGCCCCAATTCTTAATTTTTATTACCATCATATTTTTATATTTAGTGATAAGAGATAACCCTATTCATTTAATGGTCTTAATATTGGTTAAACACATTTGCCATTATTACTGCACATAATTTTTTTTATCACCATTATGTATTGGTGACATGAAACCATGTTCAACTAAAACAGTCCTCGTGTTTGTGAATCAGTAATCATATAGCCAAGTAAATTCAGGGAAGCATAAAATCATCAGGTGTTAATTTTGTTGACGGTTATAAAACAATCCATTACTGAGAAATAAAAATGTTCGCAAAATAGAATTTTCAAAGGTTAAGACAACGTGTTGAATAAATATTGCATCATTAACAAACAAACTTGGCTTTTAAATTATTAAAAGTTTGTAAATGTAAAATAACTTTGCAGTATTGCAGGAGATAATATTTGAGTTTTAAATACAGGGTCAAAAAATAAAATTTAAAATTAGGTTCATTTCTGCTTTTCCTCTAATTAAAAGAAAATTATTTTGTGTGTTTTTATGCAACTAACAGGCAATTTCTAATTTATAACTTTGCCATGGATTGGTTGTACCTAATTTTCCAAAATTATGTGCAGTTATGACAGTAATTTAGCAAGTGTAACGATGACAGTTTAAAAACTATTAAATAACAAATTAATCTTGTTATAGATACGTGACATTTTTCTTCAGCAAATGAGTGAATGATTAATCTGTTCTACAAAATTGTTTAGGCTCTCTAAATTTTATGCAAGGAAATTCGTTATAGATGCGAACTTTCATTTGTTATTTTTTATTGCCAACATATTTAAATGTACTCATAAATTCTCCCAGGTTTCTTCCTTGTGCCCTTGGAAGTAAACACTCATAACGTATTCTGCTGTTGCAGTTAAAAATTGTAAAAATCGTTACGTACAGTAATTTGTTTCCATAAAGACGCCTCATAAAAACCTGTGTAGTTACATTCCTCTTTAGCTACATCATTTTAATAGGTATATTACCAAAATAAAATGACTTAACTGAACACCGATTAAATTACACCTTAAAACATATATTTATTTGGTTTTAATATTGTTAATGTTTTTTGCACTGTATAATAAAACCACGTATGTTTTTTAATTTTTTGAAATCGGCTGTAGAATTAATTTTTTGCTTGCAATTTTTAAACATTAAAAACTAATTCTATTCACTGACAGCATGTTATGATTATTAATTATTGATTTGCGTATTGAAAGTCACGTCACCAACTCATTAAAAGATGTAATAACATTTTCTAATTTTTCTATTTGGTACTGGAATATTAAAGATCACGAAACTTAAGTCATTTTTAACTTCCTTTATTTTTTTATTTAAATAATTAGACTTTTAACTTTGGATCTTAGTTATAAATAACATTTTTTAATTTTTCTGTTTGTCACCACAATGAGGAAATCCTGATGTTTTAGTTATTTTGTAATTAATTGACTGGACTTTTAAACTTGGTTCTTGATTATTTTCCTGTATAAATATATAAAATTGGTAAAGCGCGGCATGTGCTTTATCAAATCTATTTTTATCTTTTGCTTATCTGGTTATAGATAAGGAAGAAAACAGGTATAATATCATTAAAAACTCTTATCAATATAATAGAAGTATTTGGATATCATTAATTCATAATGTTGTTACAATATTAATCCCTTTAATGGCAACAGGTGTTGGACGTTTTTTTCGGTTTATATCTCGATTCTTATATTACGTATTCGTTGGACATGGGCATTTATACAAATGGGTAAAATTTTACTCATAGGTCCTGAAACCATCTCCTCGTAAAATTATAAAAGCCGGGGTAAATGAGCAATTTTTTAATGAATGTTTTTTTCTTTACAGGGTGCTAATGATAGCTCGGTGGAGACAGCCCGAATCGGGTCAGCGTCGACCAGGAATAGAACCCGTGCGGGTGAAGAACCAACCATTGGTAAATACAAGTTGTTGAAGACCATCGGCAAAGGCAACTTTGCCAAAGTAAAACTTGCCAAGCACGTCCCCACGGGAAAGGAAGTTGCAATCAAGATCATTGACAAGACGCAACTTAACCCCGGTTCACTACAAAAACTATTTAGAGAAGTGAGTGCACATGTTTTTAAACTTTTTAGCTTTCACCGCCGGTTTTCACTTTTTATTGGTTTTAATTGAAGTGTAAATATTTAATGAAGATCATTATTTAATTACATGCGTAGTTGTGTTTGTTTACGAATCATTTGCAGAGAATAATCAATTAAGTTTCATTCTCGAGATCAAAATGTCTAATTGTGGGATTTAAACTTTCAGTCTAGTCTAGACTTTGTTTCACCAGATTTTATCTTTTCATTGATTTTGATACCCCAAAAGTTTTAAAAGTAAATTAGAATGTATTTGCAACTTTTAATGATTTTTTAATTACATGAATCAGATTTTTAATGGATTGTGGATGTGCCAAAAGTTCAATTGCTAATTAAATTACATATTTTCCTCTGTTTTGTTGTGGTGAAACATTTTGAACGTAAATGTTAAATATTTTCATCGAATGAGTTGCAGTAGACATATTTTAGTTTTCTTACCAGCAGCCACTGTTGTTAAAGGAGATAAAATAATTTAAAAATCATTTTGCCCTTGATTTGTAAACATATTTTCAAATGTTTAAAATAACATGTGTACAGTAAAATTATTTTAAATATGTATGTTTGCTAATTACTTTATAGTGCAGTTTGGAACTATTAAAATTTAATTTGTTGACCTTTTTGCCTTGTACTAACTTTAAAAAATGATATAAGCTTTGAATTGTGGGAATGTGGTAATTATTTTGAAACAATGGTAATTTTGGGGACTGTAAGCACAATTTCTTGAACTGTTTTTTATAACAATGTAATGAAAAGACACGAAGCAAACATTTCACATGTTCCTTTTTTAAATTTTATTTACTTGTGTAATTATAGTATTTAATTTGCAATCAGTGTTAACACACAAATCTTAAGTAGTTGCCCTTAAAATAGGCAAACTTTTGGTAACTCAAATTTGAGCTTAGAATTTATGTTATGAATAGGATCACATAACACAGTGGTTTCAAACCGTTTTGTAACTCCCTCTTTTTCATTAAATTTTTGCACCCCCCCTCACTTTTCGTAACAATCTTATTTGGTAAATACTGTCCTGGTATTTAATGGACTACAAAACAATATACCATATTTTTTATAAATAAAGTTCTTTTTGTTTGTTTGTATTCAAAAATGATATTTTGGTAACAGTTACGCGTCCCCCTTGCAATAGTCTTGCACACCCCACAGCTTGGAAACCACTGACATAACATGTCCTTACACACACAAAAACTTTTTCTTTTAAATTTGCAACCTAGCATGTTCATCCGTGTACCCCTTTCATTGAGTCTTTGCTTATCAAAAATTTGCAATTCTGCTTATTTTATAGTTTTGTTTATACATTCTTCTAAACAATATACTTTTGTCACTTCTATGTACTAATGAGTATTTTTTTTATAATTACAGGTAAGAATAATGAAAATGTTAGATCATCCGAATATAGTTAAACTATTTCAAGTTATTGAAACTGAAAAAACTTTGTACCTGGTAATGGAGTATGCGTCGGGAGGTGAAGTATTCGATTATTTAGTACTTCATGGTCGGATGAAAGAAAAAGAAGCTCGCGCTAAATTTAGACAAATTGTCTCTGCCGTGCAGTACTGTCACCAAAAGAAAATTATTCACAGGTAATTACTTACTTAAACAAATGTTAAAAATACCTTCTAGAATGTTAAGAATTTAAACCAGAATTTAACAATACTAAATTCATGTTCAGAAACATTCAAAAATTGGTAGTATTTACTTTTACTGCGGTCTCCTTTCTTTAGCTTATCAACTGATACCTTTTTTTTTTTAATTCTGTACCGTTTATGTCTTTGTGTAAATCATAAAAAATTCAGGCAATTGCAAAACCTGTTTAAAGTATTTTTAAATGAAAGTAAAATTAAAAATTAATCACAGGGTGGGTCTAAAGCTAAATTAAAAAATGTAGTTTTTATATTCTCATCTTTTTTTAATGTGATACTTAAGCTAGTGTTGAAGGTTAATATTTACTGCACATTTAAAGTTTACTTTCAAGTTGGTGATCAAATATTTTTATCTGTTAATTTTATGTGACTTTAAACAAGTCAATAAAATCTTCGAACATAATTATTTGATGTTACTTTTGTTGAAGTTTGCTGTGTAGTAAAATAAATGACAAAAGTACAGGGCCGTATTTAGGTATAGCCACATAAGGTGCAAGCTCTAGGCCCCGTTTTTTAAGAGGCCTCATATAGTTCTCATCTTTACTTTTTAAAGTTTTGTTTTAAATTGTTAAGTAACAGAAGTAGGGGCCCATCACTTCAGACCCCCGAAATGTGTAAATACGGCCCTGTAAATATTTTATAATAATTTGTAATTACAAATAGCAACACAAATCTCAAATTTTAATTAATAAAAACTGAGTAATTGACTTCGTGAAAGTAGGTGCCCATCTTATATTGCACCTCATGCCCTCGAAATATGTAAATACGACCCTGTAAATCTTTTATAATAATTTTAAGTAACAAATGGCATCGACAATCTTAAATTTTAATTAATAAAAACTGAGTAATCGACTTCGTGACGTCTTTGTTACATTTTCATTTAATTAACGTATTGTCCATAACAAATAAATATAATTAACACCATCACGTGAATGAAACAATAGAGATTACAGGGTTTTCCAAATCCTAGCTATTTTTAAGAATCTTGTGGGAATTACCATGATTTTGTGAATGATTTACTCTTGACAAACTTGGAACGATTTTTCATTCAACTGTTGCTCAAGTTAGCTAGAAAAACTACATAAAAAAGTATGCTTTAGGAATTAGAAGATAAAAAATTTACTCTATAACATTATTTGCACCCATACACACATCATATACTCATATTTATTGTTGATTAGTTACACTTTGCGTGACGATGTACGTCACATCGATAAATATCAACAAAAATCTTAAATTTTTTAGCAATCAATTAGCGTAATCACCATTATATAATTAAACAACTGTATTTTATTCATTCTACATACGTTTCAACAAATTGCATTACTTTTTAACTGTTAAAAGCGCGGTTATGATGCTCGTGCTAGGTGTAAATCGGCAGAAGGTTGCGGAAGCACCTAAATTGATGATTGCATTCTTAAGGAAATGATTTCTTAATTTATTTTGGTTGTTCTAGACTTATATTAACATCCCTAATCGTTTCCACACCATAAATTTGCAAAATTATGCTTAATTATTGCGTTATAATAAAAAAACAAGAATGTTGTACATCGTAACCTACACGACATTGTCAATTTTCTCAACAAATATGGCAAAATATGATTAACACAATTACATTTGGGTCAGTACATGTTCAATGGGGGTGGGTTTAATAATTTTGGGCATGTATTTGGGCTTTAAAAGAAATATTAAAAACCGCTTTGACAGTTGGTTATCGTTAAACGATTTTACAATTACTGTGCAAATTGTAATAAATTTAATGCTTTTTATTGATTAAGGTTGTGTAATTTTAAACGTATTATAAGCTGAAATAGATCAGATATGCAATAATTATTGTTCATGGTGTCTTATTAACTTCGTTGAGCTATGGAAGGTGTCCCATATTCCATGGGGGCTCTTTTGCTGTTATTTTTTTGATATGTGCTAACTGTAGATTTAATTTAACGTGTGTGCTTTCTTCTTACAGAGATCTAAAGGCTGAAAATTTATTATTGGACAGTGAAATGAATATAAAAATAGCAGATTTTGGATTTTCCAATGAATTTACACCAGGAAATAAGTTAGATACATTTTGTGGTAGTCCTCCATATGCGGCACCTGAGTTATTTCAGGTAAGATCAGCTACAGTAGACTATCTTTTGTTTATTGCAAGTCACCTCAAAACATTTGAAACCATTGAAGATTGTGCAGTCAATTGTTTTGTCTCTACTGGATTGATAGTAGCTCAAAAAGTATGACAAAAAAATGACTGACTTTAATTGTGAAATGTGCAAGTATTAAAATATTCTTTTGTTTTTGTGTAGGGTAAAAAATATGATGGACCTGAAGTGGACGTATGGTCGTTAGGTGTGATTCTGTACACGTTAGTATCAGGTAGTTTACCATTTGATGGGTCGACGTTAAGGGAACTTAGAGAACGAGTTTTACGAGGGAAATACAGAATTCCATTCTACATGAGTACAGACTGTGAGAACCTGCTCAAGAAGTTCCTGGTACTGAATCCTGCCAAAAGGGCGAGCTTAGAGACTATTATGAAGGACAAGTGGATGAATATGGGGTATGTTGGGTCAGTGCAGGTGTTTTACTAATTGCTGTTGTCTCAGTAGAGTCTTGGTCGTGTCATGTTAAATATAATCGAGTAATATTTGTAGTGAATGCGTACTTGAAAATTATGTAGAGATTATGTGGAAGTTTTCATTTAGCTTTTCAAAAAAAAACATTTAAAGCAACAACGAAGAATTTACAACAGCCAGCTGCTCAAAATACATGCATATATGGAACCAATTGTCTCAAAGTCAACTTTCAATTGTTCAATATAGTTTGATTTTCTTAGTTTTTTTGCAATATATTTTGCAGTTTTTTTTAAAACAATGTTTGGGACTCATACACGTGTTGAAATTATTGTTTGTTACCGTCCACAAACTTAATTATCAACATGCAAATATTGGAACTTACACTTCCAAGTGTTTTGTTTGCAGATGCTGTTTTGTTTTTTAATGTTATGAAACAATGTGTGCAGTTGATAGTATTTTGTTTATACGGTTATGTTTAAATTTATATTTCGTGGTTGTTGTAGCAGTAAATGTTAGTTGTTTGTCCATGTTATTGAAACAATTATATACATTTGTTTAAAGGTGATTGTTAGTTTAAAAAAATTACAGTGAATGTGTAATTATTTCAGGCATGATAGTGTAATTTGTTGAATATTTTTAGAATTGTTCCCTAAACACACTTTATTTGTTAATTATATTTTGGAAAAAGTTTAAAGTAATATTTGAAGGAAATTTTTTAATTGTTTAGTACAGGGTGGACCAAATTCGAATGTTTTCCGGGATATCTCGGTTACCGTAATAGATAGCGAAAATCTGATTTCGGTCTCTTGGGCTATTTTTTTGAGAAAGTAACGCCTATGCAATCAAATTTTTTCTATCGGATTCCATTTTGGCACTACAGACGAAAAATTAAATTTCATCATTTTTGAAAATTTGCTATAACTCTTTATTTATTAAATTAGAACAAAATGTTAGAGGTTTTTTATACAAATTTTTTTGCTTAATTTACAAACAAAAGAATTTTTTTCTTATCCACCTTGACTTTCGAGATATGGAGTAAACTTACATTTTTTTAAATGGAAACCCTAGTTGGCCATGACTTTATGTGAAAGAGTATTTATTTAGCTTTTCAAAAATATATAGTTTTATATATTTTTTGCAAAAAATAACCAAGATATGGCCAATTTTGTAAAAATTCGATCATCAAAGTTTGCCATGATTTCGTAAACAAGTGATGTTTGCAATTATTAAACAACTAAACGTCATTGCCAAGTAAATTCTGCAACAGCCGCTACGTTTTTATTACTTACAAAGTAATATTCCAACATATTAAACTTTTCCAAGAGTTCAAATTTAGCCATGTTCACAATACCACAATAAACAGTTATAAAATACAAAATAATACACGGATTTGCTTTAAAAATGGAAAATTTACTTCGAAATGACGTTTAGTTGTTTAATAATTGCAAACATCACTTGTTTACGAAATCATGGCAAACTTTGATGATCGAATTTTTACAAAATTGGCCATATCTTGGTTATTTTTTGCAAAAAATATATAAAATTATATATTTTTGAAAAGCTAAATAAATACTCTTTCACATAAAGTCATGGCCAACTAGGGTTTCCATTTATAAAAATGTAAGTTTACTCCATATCTCGAAAGTCAAGGTGGCTAAGAAAAAAATACTTTTGTTTTTAAATTAAGCATAAAAATCTGTATAAAAAACCTGTATAACATTTTGTTCTAATTGAATAAATAGAGAAGTTATAGCAAATTTTCAAAAATGATGAAATTTCATTTTTCGTCTGTAGTGCCAAAATGGAATCCGATAGAAAAAATCTGATTGCATAGGCGTTATTTTCTCAAAAAAATAGCCCAAGAGACCGTTATCAGATTTCGTTATCTATTACGGTAACCGAGATAGCCCGGAAAACATTTGAATTTGGTCCACCCTGTACTGACTTGTTGCTCAGCAGAAAAAATATTAGTCTTATTAAATTTTCCTTGATGTATCAGAAAACAGCTTGTTGTCTAAAGTTTGTTGATTATTAAAAAGATTGAAAAGAATTTGCTGAACACCAATTTAGAAAACAAATTTTCACAGACTTTTCGACCCCTCTTTTTCATTCCCAATCAATACCTTGATTTTTTCCGTGTACTGTAAAGTAAATTATGTTTTTAGGTATGAAAATGATGAACTAAAACCCTACCTAGAGCCGGAACCAGATATGAATGACCATAAACGAATTGAAGCACTCGTCTGTTTAGGTTACAATAGAACAGAAATAGAAAATTCACTCGACTCAGCTAAATACGACGATGTATTTGCTACATATTTATTATTAGGAAGAAAAAGTACGGACGTAAGTACAACATATCAATTTTATCCAGTTACGTCGGTCCTGACCGAGCTTTCAATTTCAGCCCGAAAGTGATGGTAGTCGTAGTGGTAGTAGTCTGTCTCTCCGCAATATCTCAGGGCAACAGGCAGTAGGAGCACCTCAACCAACCGCACAGAGTCCATCGCATCGCGGCGTACATAGATCAATATCTGCGACAAATGCTAAGCCTAACAGAAGGGCATCTAGTGGAGGTTAGTGCGAAAAACCGAGGATAAAAAATTCTAACATGTTTTGTTTTGTGCAGGAGAAACTTTAAGAACAGGACCGCAGCCGCAGGTTCCCGTTCCGCAGACCAACAATCACCAATCCGGATTCAAGCGGCAAAACACTGTAGATAGCGCGACTATTAAGGAGAATAGTGCGAGATTAAACGCAAGACCTGCCAGTGCGCAGCCTAAACCAACCACAGATAACTGTAAGTTCATTTTCAAATCAACTTTTTTTTTTAGTATGATTTTTTGTTGAGCACATTACATTTGTTTTTGTTAGTTCTGTATGTAATGCAAATTGTATTATTAACTATGTAGCAAAAGTAAATTATTTGTGTTGAATCCGCTTGAAAAAGCCTATACATACTTACTATATTTATTGATAAGAGGTGCCTACTCAAATACAATACGCAACCCACTTAACCCACTTGCGCCTAAATAGGTATGCAATGTGCTTAACAAAGCGCCTACTTTCGGCATTTTTAGTCAACCTGCGTAGACACAACGTTTAATTAATTGCATACCATGTAGGCGTAATGTACAGTATGCAACCCACTAAACGTTGCGCCTATTGATGGGCAACCACGACACAAAACGCCTACATAGACATGCAACTGATTTGACATAACAGTTACGCAGACTGTCTAAAAATGACGAAAGTAGGCGTTTTGTTCAGCACACTGCATAACTACGTAGGCGCAACGTGTTAAGTGGGTTGCGTTTTGTTATTATGAATTAGAATAAAAACTGAACAATATTGTTCTAATGACGAACAAAATTAATTTTTGCAGTATACAGTACCAAGGTAATCGTAAACTTCAATAAAAATTAAAATAAATTGGGTTAAGATTAAGTTATTAAAGATTTGGTTTTGGACCAGAACTGTCAAAACACATTTATTAGTAAAAATTCAATAAAAATTAAACAATGCAATATTTATGTCTCAAATACGGATTTATAAAGTATACTGCACTAACTCAATCGAAAAAGGAAATAAAAATCAAACCATATCTGGTAACGATTAGATTATTAAAAATGTTGTTTTAGACTAGAACTGTCAAAACACAATTTATTAGTAGAAATCCAATGAAAATTAAACAATGCAATATTTATGTCTCAAATATGGATTTATAAAGTATACTGCACTAACTCAATCGTAAAAGGAAATGAAAATTAAAATATATCTAGTAACGATTAAGTTATTAAAAAATTTGTTTTGAATCAGAGCTGTCGAAACACATGTATCAGTAAAAATCCAATAACAATTAAATGATACAGTGTTTATGTGTCTAATATGAATTCATGAAGTATCAAGTTAATCTGCAACTTGCCTAAAATTTAAAATGTTTATGGTTACGAATAAGTTGTTAAGAAATATGAATTTCTGAAGTATACTGTACTAAATCAATCGAGAACTTGAACAAAATTAAAAATATTTAAGGTAAAGAATAAGTTATTAAGAAATTTGTTTTAGACCATTAAATATTTCAGTAGAGAGAATTGTCGACGAAAAATAAGTTCACTTTTTACACTTTCAACTTCTGGCAACCCTAACTATAGACAGTGTTTTGTTTTTGCACACCAATACCTAACTTTGTTTCTTTAAATGAAACGTCCTCTATATTGTGTATTTTTCAGTTGTAAAATTAAATTCTCTTTCAAACAAATAAAAGGTTTATGTGCCTAAAATTAATCGTTTTTGAGTTATTCAAGTTTTTACGAAAAATTGACAGAAACAGGACTTCAAAAAAATATCAGTATTTGACAACTTAGTAGAATGAAACTAGTAGGCTATCTCGAAAATTTGTTTTCAGTAATAGTATCTAATAATTTGTCTTGGCTGCGACACCCTTTATACCACCATAGTTTCTAGTCACTGATGATAATAAAAACACAAAAAAGTTGACAGTAGCTTAGAAAACATATGAAGAGATACATACCAAAAAACAAATGCAATCAGTTCATTCCTAGCAATTTGTAACATAAAGTGCATAAGGGAAATTAAAAATAGAATTTTTTTAATTATCTTATAAATTATAAAATACATTTGTATCTGCCCATTTAACCTTATATAAGCTTTTATAGTGTATGAAATCCGAATGGGTCAATCTAAACAGATGAGCCTTCCCTAGGTATAAACAAATTTTACAGTGCTTACCTTTATTAATAACAATCATAATCTCAATAGCAACAATGGTAACCGTAGTAAAATTTGTTTATACCTAAGGAAGATTCAGTTGTTTAGAATGATCTATAGTGAGAAAGTTTAGTGGTTAGTTGTAATAACAGTGCTAGTAAACATGGCTCTTTTTTTTTATAGGTGTCCAAAGTCCAGGTAAGCTTCGAACCGTCACTAAAAGTAACACGGTCACGACGAAACAACCTCTGACTTCAGGCGGCTCCGTCGGTCGACGTTCCACGATCAGCTACGAAGCCAAGACAGCGAGTAACGAAAAAACCAATCAAGTAGCCGAAATACCTGGGTATGTATAACGTTTTATTCCATCGTTCAAATTGAATAATTATGCAGGTTTAATAAACATTCGAACTTCATTTCTTTGCATGAATATACAGCTTTAACAAATGCATGAATAGCCTAATTGGTATTGATTAACATTAATCGAGGTGTTAGATAAATATTAAACTAAAAATTTACCAAAGTTTGGAGTATTCAATTAAATTTTAGTGATTTTAAAAAATGCATTAATTTATTACTTGTAGAAGGAAATTAATATAAAAAAAAAACTCTAGTATGATTATGGATTTATTCAGTTATTTTATACAGGGTGGTCCATATATTGTAAATTTTTATTTAACTGCTGAAAAAAATCTATATATATGCAGATTTAAAACAAGTGAGTTATGGAAATGTATTGCAATTGTTTTAATGTTTCATTCCAAAGCTTGAAGTGGACAATTTTTTTTTTTTTACCTCCTAACTGTTCTCAAAATTTAAATAGTTTTTTTTTCATAGCTCTGTTAATAATATAATTTTAAAACACGTTAACTGTCCAAGCATTTTTTTTAAATCTGACGTCACATGCTAATGTGTCCACATACTTAAACAACATGTTCAACTGTTTTTGGAATTACGTACATAGGACCAAATTTGGCTCATCGGACAGCCAACTTGTTAAATAAAGTAATGGACCGTCCGGTGCTGTGAAAATATTAATAAATGTAGATTAAATTTTAATCTGATTAAAATACAATGAACAGAATTTTTGCGTAGGTTCAAATAATAACTCTGCTTTTTTTAAATATAATAATTCGTTTGTCCCGCTATTTGCATGCCTGCAGGGGGGTGATGGGGGGAACAGGGGACACACTGAGACCCAACAAGGGTCATGTGAAGTCTGCTTCAGTTAGTAGCAGTGGGCCTGAACCCACTGCAGATCCTCTGCGTCCGAGGTACGTTAAGTTCTTGCATGTTTGTAGTGGTGGTAGACTTATAATATTGCTTTTACATTAATAATGTATTTTTAGATATAGAAAATAAATAGTTTGTACTATTTATTTTTGTAGCTTTAATAGGTTGTAAGTTTAAAAATTATTCTTTCATGTTCTTTGGGGGTTCTCAAAATTTAATTTTTTTAAACAACAGTAATTTAAAAAAAAAATATGGGCTTTTTGATTATTGAAGTATTGTCACATAAAATAAATTTTGTAGTTTTACTGTAAATGAGCACCATTTTTTGAGTTTGGTGATTGTTAAAATGCATGTGCATTCTGTTTGTTGATAATTGTGAAGACCCCTGTTAATTATTTATGCACCTTTTGTCTGATACATTATTAAACAGAAAGTCAACATTTCACCCAAAGTATAAAGAATACTAAACAATCTAAAAATAATGTTTTTTCAAACATTTTATTGACTTTCGTTTTTGATTTACTCATTTACTGGGTTAGTAATTTTAGTAAAATTCCTCATGGTGACTTTTTTAATTTAACATGGTGACAACGTAATTTTTTTCCCCACACTAAATACAATTTTTGCCCATTTCTGATAAAAAAATTTATGTAGTAACTTTGTCCTTTCTTTTTGTAGTAGCTTATAGGAGTTGTCAGTCGTTCATTTCCCATGTATTACACATTGTATATTACTGCTTGAAAATTTAAAAATATTTGTCATTCAACTATTCGGAAAATTGTAGATTTTATTATCGAAGTAACAAAAGAATATTTAAAACGACAATTGTGTACTTTAATGATTCTCTTTTTGTTTTATGTGATATTCTTTTGTTTTTAATGGATGCACAATAAGCCAAGCAAAAACAAAAGCCACATTAGCTTACAATTTTGTTATGAAAAGTGGTTCCCAAGCAGTGATACTTTGTTTACTTTTCGACCCGAAAATGTATACATCTTTAATAATGTTTTGTGTTTCCCGTAGCTGTCGTACAAGCGCATCTCCAGCTCCAATAAGACAACCAGCATTCCCACGAAATACTTCTTCACGTAGTACCTTCCATTCGGGCCAGACACGTCCAAGAGCCACCTACGCCCAGGGTTCACCAGGTGATTCACCACACTCGGCTAGGACTTCATTCTTCTCCAAAATCAGTTCGAAATTTTCGAAAAGGTAAGTTGTTTTTTTTTTTCATATCAAGCCTAAAATAAAATTATTGAAAGTTTGTTTCAAAATAATTTAATGGTGAAGTAAAAATGAGCTTTGAACTTTAGTAATTTTATTTTAGGTCGTTTTACTCCTGCAGTATTTAGTTTATCTTTTTAACATTTTGCTGCTTTTAACCATACTAATTTTCCAGCTGCTAATTTAACAAAAAAATAATATCAGTTCTTGAATAACTAACCAAATTAACATCATTAAGAGAACATCGAAATTTATTATCTTACATAACACATCGAAGTAATTGTACTCATTGGCATTTTTGGGAGATTTTTCATTACGAACTACATATTAGGATCCCTTTTCCTGTGCGATTACGTCACATTAAATATTGTAAAAAGATTCTACCGTCTATAGATCACATATTTAGGTAATTTTTATGCAAATATAACTGTAAGTAATTGTTTAAATATAAGTAAAGGTTGCTTATTACTTGTAAATTATTGTTGTTGTTTGTTTGTAAGTTGATCAACTTGAAATTGTCTCACTGTAAAATGATACAAACTTTTTTTGTGGTAATGGTACCTGCTTATTTTGGCTTTAAATGTTTTGGGCACTGTTACTTTTGATGTTTTTGAATGTTTATAAACTACATTGTTGTATAATTTTTTGACGAAAACAGTGTGAAATAATGTTCCATATTTTTACATTTAACTGAAATGGTGATTAATTAAAGAAGTATCAGATTTTATTATCCAGTGCAGAAGAACTTGTTGGGAGAAACACTTCTTGTTAGTGATATTTTTTTGTTTATTAGAGATCATAATCCAACAAAAAAAATTATTCTTAGTAGTTGTTTTTATGCATATGAAAGTTTGCAGTGGTACACAGTATACATGAGTTCTTTTTTTTTTTAAAGAAAAAAATTTAATTGAATGTTCAGGGTACTATCAAAAAATGTAATTTCTACCAAAAATAAGAAACATGTTTTTGTTATACTGTAGTCAATTTTTAATTGAGAATTGTAGGGTCATCACCTGTCTCAAATTACTGTTAAAAATATTTCTAATAATTAGTTCCTGAAATGTAAAATTTTCAAAAATATATTTGCCCTTCGTGTATACATAGCATCTATTGGGTCCCTTGTACAAAAAAAATGATTTTATGAATGTAAAATGTGAGAACTAAAAATGTAGTTAAATTATGTAAAAAATGCTTTTGTTTTTTGGGTACAAATTTGTTTAAATTTTCACTGAAATTATATGTAGCTACAAGTCAAAATTATTGATTGTTATTAATCTAGAACAAAAAAATTTAATTATACAGAAACTTTTCTATTAAATTGTCATTTATTGAAATAGGGCTTATCAGTTATTCAAAAATGTAAGGCATTAGATTATTAATTAATTAATGCATCCACTAATATTTTTCAATTTGTTACACATAAAAGTGTAATTGTTTTCACAAAAAAAGTATTTTATATCCTTAATCACGAAAACATTAATATGTCCTGGTTTGAACAAACAATTGTTATAAAAAATTGCATTCAATATATGCCAAAAGGCAACAATTTAAACTGCTAATAAGATTAATGTAAAATATGAAGTTTAAGTTGATTGTAAACTTTTGTTTATTTAAGTTTTGAGGCATTCTTTTGTTTTTTAAAGTTTTGAGGTATTCTTTTGTTTTTTAAAGTTTTGAGGTATTCTTTTGTTTTTTAAAGTTTTGAGGTATTCTTTTGTTTTTTAAAGTTTTGGGGTATTCTTTTGTTTATACTATAACAAGTGCATCTAAGCAATATTCACATCGTTGTGAATTGTTTAACTGTAAAGTCTTTTGTAATCCATTTAGTACAAAATAACAAATCAGAATGTGCTAGAAGTTTACTGCAATGCTAGATTAGAATAGTGTTTTAAAATTTCCCGCTTTCACTAGCCTGTTCTTACTTTTAAAAGTGTTTATTTTAACGGCATTTTACAGTTAATTAACCGATACGTATTGTGTTTAGAAACAAACTTGCATGTTAACGATTCTATTCTTATGAACAGTCAGAATATAAACAATAATGTTTTGTGTAATGTGCCTTTGAAGTTAAAAAGCTTTTTCATATTATGTTCTGTTTTGTTGGGTAATGTTTCGATACGATTTTTAAATGTTACTTCAATTTGTTTTTAAAAGTTTTGGTTTTTGATGTAAAAACAAAATCGTGTTGAAGTAGCATTTAGGAGTCGTTGTGTGGGGTTTTGTATGTGTGCGTGGTACGTCCCCGCCGGCCGTGTCATTGCTCAAGATTATTTCTGGTTCAGGGCCAACCACTAGAGGCCGGGAAGGGATGTACCACTTCACACGAGAGCCGGCACACCCCCGAACCAGCCGAAAAACTTGGACCGCAACAGCGAAACGACTGCGGCGAAGATGTTTTTATGGTTTTAGAGTGCACCTTAGTCAATTTATACATATCAGTCACAGGGATTTCCGTTATTGAAATAATATTTTCACACGAAAAACTAAGTTTAAAAAAAAAGTAGGAAGTTTTAAATACTATTTGTTAATAATTCAAAGACAAAAAGGACGTTTTAAAAGTATTTTGTGATTCTAGTTGTGCAATTATAAAACTAGTGTGCGTAGTTGACACTGCAGAACTTTTAGTGATTAGATATTTTGTGGTGTTTTAATTTGTTCAGTTGTTTTATTTGCTGTATTTCAATTGTTTTAAACATATGACAATCACCGTCTGCATTTAAGTTGTTTTTATTCAGATGTCAATTTCTAATGTGATAGCTAGTCCACTAGACTTAAATAGTAGCGTTGTTGTCTTTCAGTGTAGCTACCCCCTCGAGGGGAATCGTGTTATCTTCATGGTATTCATTATTTAATTACTTAGTCGGTAATTCCAGTATTTTTAAGTGTAAAATACTACTTGCATGCCTTTTCGACCCCCCCCCCCTATAACTATTGTACGTAACTTTTATTCATAAGTTTTAACAACAAAATTGTGTCCATATCTTCTTTAAATGTATAGTATTTTTTTTTAATGCTTGCATATTTTATATGCGCATATATTTAAACTATGGATTGTTGTTTCTTGACAATTAACATTTTAGAAATTTATAAAAAGGTCCTTAATTATTGTTTTATTGCTAAAAAAATTTGTGGATGAACAATAATGTACGTTTTCCTATTGACATTAATGTTTTATTGTTACTAATTAGATTGATTATGTATATAACAATGTAGTTAATATTTTATAGATAAATTTTAATGTCTTTGTTTCGGTTGATGGAAGTCAACCGACGATTAAGGATTTTTAGTGTGTGTTTTTTACGTTTGGCGTTACTTTTGATGCATGTGTAAAGTACAATTAATTGCGGCCAAAATAAACACAATAATTTTAATGCAATTGTTTTAGTATTACCGATATTGAAATATTGTTAGAAAGTTAAATACATTATTTGTATTAAATAGAATTTTATTAAACTGGTAGATGTGTGTGAGTAACAGTACCCAAAGTGACGTTTATTTTTGAATATTCGCATAAAACAAGTAACAGCTTCGTTTCACTTTACTTAAAATAAACTTGAGGAGTTTCACAATTTACAAAAAACAAAGTACTCGACTACTTAATGATATTATAATAAAATTAATAAATGATTTTGTAGTTATGCAGGAGAGGTTTTTCAGGAAAATGGCACCGACGTACCCCTACAAAACAGTGCACGAACATGGAAAATTCCCTAAAATAATTTACAAACTATAAGCTTTTAAAAAACATTTTAGGAACATATTTTAATTTTACTTGATACTTTTTAAAAGCCATATTTACATATGAACCAAGAAAACTACATCTTCAAAGCATTGCTATAATTGGGCCTATTATATCTATGTGTAATCCTAATTACGGCGGAAACGGCGACAAATTCCCTATTAAATGATATGCATTTGTTATCTCTACGATGAGGTATGTCAAATCGGTGATAGGCAACTGTTTTTTTTTTTAAATTACATATTACACATTTTTTTATTGATTCGGATAGAGAATTTAATTCTGAATCCGACCATGTATTAAAAAAGTATGCATACATAAGAAAATTTTCGAGAAAAATCGGTTAAAAGTTTATTTAAACCATAGCAAACAGTCTATTTAACATAACAAAAAACCATCAAATTTTAAAACTTATACCATAACTATCAATGCAAATGTATTAAAAGTTAATTTTTAACAAAAATAAAAACAAATAAACGTCGACAAAAAAAATTTGGTTTTAATGTATTCACATTCCAAACACAGTTGTCCTCTATGTGTAACTGCTTGATTGAAATTTGAGTCTAATTTTTTTATGTCAACGTTTATTATTTGTTTTTATTTTTATTAAAAATAAATTTTTAATACAATTCCATTGATAGTTATAGTATAATTTTTAAGACTTGATCGTTTTTTGTTTTGTTAAATAGACTGTTTGCTATGATTTAAATAAACTTTAAACTGATTTTTCTCGAAAATTTTCTTATGTATGAATACTTTTTTAATACATGGTCGGATTCAGAATTAAATTCTCTATCCGAATCAATAAAAAAATGTATACTATGTAATTAAAAAAAAAAAAAACAGTTGCCTATCGCGGATTTGACATTCGTCATCGTAGAGATAACAAATGCACATCATTTAATAGAGAATTTGTCGCCGTTTTAAAATATGTAAGGTTTGTTGGGGTTATTTTCAATAATTAAAAAGTTATAGGGGTATGACAGTCAAACTGAATCACCCGGTATGTATTTTTTTCAATTAAGTTGAAAATTAATTTGCCCATTACTTGATAAAGTGATCAGTAGCAAATTTCAAATGCATTTGCAATGCTTTTCTTGCTACTGTGGAAAACACTGGACACTAGGTTCTTAAGTTTTGAGTAATCTGAATTCAGGGGACATAGGTATAACAGATGAGAGTCGACTAATACACAATTTCTGTTTTATAATTAATTTTTGGTACGTTTTTCGTATTAGTTTGCCAAACTAACAAAAACAATCGTTGAAAAAGTAGAACTACAGTAGTTTGTTTATTTCGAAATGTGCAGGATTTTTTAAATTATTATTAGTTTGTACACTAACAAGATTGTAGCATCGTTAAATAATTTTTGAAGTAGAAATGAACATTTAGTATTTTAATTCATTTGCATTATTAACAATACTATCACAAATTTTCTTAATTAAGCAATAAACATTATTAAACTTATTGCAATATTTCTGATCATTCTGCAATTAACGCTGCTTGCACAAACATGTACTAATATCTTACGTTAGCATTTGTTTTCATTATGTTCATTTGTTTTTGTTTTTTATTTAACTGTTTGTATTCTTGCTTAACCCTTATCTATGCTTTTCATTTATTTGTCATTGTTATCAGACATTTCTATATTTTCAGGGGATTAGAACCTGGCCAGACCGGTAGTAAACATGGCATCCCGCCTGTCGTTGGGTAAGTTGATAAAGCATTAATGCGCAAATTTGTCGAAACAAACAGTTGCGCTAAGCTCAGGGCGTAAACAATCAAAATTTTTAAAGCAATACCGTTTAGTAGTAGCACAATAATTTTTGGAAAATTATCTTTGAGTCTTTTTCGAAACCTAACGTAGCTTCACGCCCTTATTACCCGAAAAGGTGTAGGCAGGAGCCATGCGAATGAAATTTATTGTTTAAATAACTCAAGGTAACAAAAACGCATCATCTCAGACATCGTTAACACATCGATCTTAACACTTGTTAGCGGCCATTGCCGATCGATTTTTTTTTGTGATCCGTTTGTTTTGTTATAGGGTTGGCGGTACTCAAAACGAAGAGCATGTTAAACCTCGCTCGTTGAGGTTTACTTGGTCGATGAAGACGACTTCTAGTAGAGACCCATTTGAAATTATGACGGAAATTCGTAAAGTGCTGGACGCTAACAACTGTGACTACGAACAGAGGGAACGTTTTCTTTTGCTTTGTGTTCACGGTGATCCGAATACTGACAGTCTCGTGCAATGGGAAATTGAAGTTTGCAAATTACCCCGCCTTTCATTAAATGGTGTTCGATTTAAAAGAATTTCAGGTATGTGAATTATTATACACGGTGGCCCACATAACATTTCCAGCATGGGAAACTCGCTTGTTTATTATTAGAGAAACAGGTTTACTTTAATTAGATGAGAAGAGAAAAAAATGCACATTCAACTATTCCAAAGCCAACTTGACGACCCACAAGCAAAAATATCAATAATTGGAAAGTGACTAAAAAAATCTAAAATATTAGTTACATTCTACATGACAAAAGTACCTCAAGGAAGTGCAAATAAAATTGATCTAATGGTTAAGACAAAAATCATAAGAGAAAAGAGAACTTCAACATGTTTATATTTTTTGCTTTAACATCTGAACTACCAGGAATTTTGTACTTTTAAAAAAGATTGAAGTTTCTCTCATACTTCAGAACACTCCATCTAATTTAAACAAACCTCTATCTCTTATAATAATCGAGATAGATCCCCATGCTAAAAATGTTATTTGGGACTTGATGCCCAATTTTTAAGTCATTTCCCAGTACAAGTAACAATAAAATTATCTGTACTTGAGCAATTTAAATTAATTATTTATTGTGTTTTGGGTTAATGCTAATTGATAAATAGTTGTCAGTAGGATTTATTATTATTTACATGTTTTTACGGGGTGTCCCAGATAACATTTCCAGCATGAGGATCTCCTTTGTTATAAGTGAAACAGGTTTGCTTAAATTAAATTAATTATTTCTTGGTATGAGAGGAGCTACAGTCAATTTTTAAAAGTGCAAAATTCCTCGTACTTCAGATGTTTTTGCAAAAAATATGAAAATGTTGAATTTTTTTTCTCTCATAGCTTTTTTGTTTTATTCATTAGATCAATTTTATTCGAACTACCTTAAGGTACTTTTTAATGGAGAATGTAACTGTTATTTTAGATTTTTTTATCACTTTTTTTGAGATATTACCCCTAAGTTCATTTTTAATTATGAGCCGCGAAGTTGGCTATGGAATAGTTAAATGTGCCTTTTTTCTCTCTTTTTAATAAGGTATTACTTGCTATATTTCTTTTTATAAATAAGTCACGAAATCAAGAAAAATCGTATTTTGCCAATCACTTATCGAGGTATCTATGAAAATAAAAACAAAAAGCAACTACTTAAATGTCAAATGACAGTTACCATTGTCCGTGGTATCATTTATTAGAATTGTATAGTATTGTTGTGTAATTCGATAGTCTTTGTAGCAAATTTGTTATCATATAATTATGGGCACTTTTACAACTAATGGCAAATTTGACATGTTGAGGGTGCTACATTCTTTGCCATAGAAACTGTAAAAACAGATTCTAATTCGTCATTGATTTGTTTTGGATTTTTGGTTGGTTTAACAAAGAAACCATATTCTTTTCAATTTATTTCCAAATTTTTGTAATTATACGCCCACTTCTTTACCTTATCTCGGGATACAGCTCTAAGTAAATTCGCTCAGCTTCTACACAGTTTTTATTAAAAAAATGTAGCATCTCAACATGTCAAATTTTGCGTTATTTTAAAATGTAGCCACAATTGTTACAATTACTACAAAGACTATCAAATTACACAACAATGCTATCTATAAAATTCCAATAAATGATACCACAGACAATTGATACTGTCATTTGACATTTAATTAGCTGTTTTTTGTTTTTATTTTCATAGATAGCTTGATAAGTGCTTGGTAAATAACATTTTTCTTGGTTTTGTGACTTATTTATACAAAGAAATATAGCAAGTAATATCTCATTAGAAAAATAAGGAAAAAAAGCACATCTATTTCATAGCCAACTTCGTGGCTCATAAGAAAAAATTAAGTTAGGGATCATATCTCAAAAGTAGTAAGTGATAAAAAAAAATCTAAAATAACAGTTACATTCTCTATTAAAAACTACCTAAAGAAAGTACTAATAAAATTGATGTTATGTATAAAACAAAAAAGTTATGAGAGAAAAAAAATTCAACATTTTTATAATTTTTGCTATAACATCAGAAGAATTTTGTACTTTTAAAAATTTATTGTAGGTCCTCTCATACTTGATAATAATGCATGTAATTTAAGCAAACCTGTATCTCTTATAATACATACGCGAGATCCCATGCTGGAAATGTAATGTGGGACACCCTGTATAACTTAAAACAATCTTACTGATAAGCAGCGTGCAACTATTCTTAGAGTCAGTCTTCAATTCATATTTTGATATTAGCTGTATAAAGTGTGTCAGATTTCCTTTAAAACAAATGTGTGTATTTCTAAGTAAAGTATAGAACGTAGTTTTATATTTGTTATTATTTTTGCAGGTACTAGTATCGGATTCAAAAATATTGCTAGCAAGATTGCCAATGAACTAAAACTGTGACTGCCTGTCAGTGGGCCGGATGTCTCCCCCGAGCCTGTGTGAGGAACGAACAAATTGTGTAGCGATTTCACACTCAGTGCTTTTCGACTTTTGGTACTATCACTTACGTTTAGGTTTCACTCATTGGACGGGTACAAAGTTAATATTTATTGCTAAGATGTTTTTTTTATTTATAGTCAGTTATTTATTGGACATTGCTTTTTATCACGCAAAAATAACTCCCGAACTAACACGTTATCAAACTGTCTAATTTCGTTTGTTTAATTCTCAGTAGCCATTGTGGAATGCGTTTGTCGCTTGCACAGTGTTTTGTTTCTCGCAATACTAGACGTCATTTTACATTAAGATTAAATATGTTAACGCCTGTTTAAAACTAAATTTCTTAATTTTTATTAATGTCCGTTTAAGACTGTTTATTTCTAGTTTTATGTCCAATTTATTTCTGTTTGAACTTGTGATATGTGGAATTGATAACGCAAACCTTTAGAGTACGAAATCTCTACACTAAAATAATACATGTTAAGATCTCTTTTATGTTAGAGACATTTTAAAGAACATTGAAGGTGTGAGTACATGTCCAAATCTAAAATAGTTTGACCAAATCAAATATATACAGGGTGTCACACGAAAAACGCCGCAAGCTGTAACTCCGTTGTTTGTGATCCGATTTTGGTGAAC
Organism: Elmis aenea; assembly: GCA_947652605.1. Classification (NCBI taxonomy): domain Eukaryota; kingdom Metazoa; phylum Arthropoda; class Insecta; order Coleoptera; family Elmidae; genus Elmis; species Elmis aenea. The sequence continues at coordinate 64,158,422 of OX393577.1, forward strand.
AAAAAAGTAAATGAAATGGCTCCTCAAATACTATAAACTGAATTGGATTTTAATTTTTTTCAAGCTCAACTTAAATGTCAAACGATAGTCAATTTTTTTTTCCAAATGGCACTATCTATTGTTTTTTACTAAATCTGGTAGACATTTTTTTTCTGAATTCAACGATGTAATCAAAGGTTAATTTTAGTGCAAAACTAATAAGAAATAAAAAGTAAAAGTTTAACTAAAATAGCTTAGGTTTCACAAAATGTTCAAGGGTGCCGTGGAAAACAAAAAAATCTTAATCAACAAATGTCATTTAAACGTCAGTGTGGTGTTTAAATGACATTTGTTGACTAAGATTTTTTTGTTTTCCACGGCACGCTTGAAAATTTTGTGAAACCCAACCTATTTTAGTTAAACTTTTATTTTTTATTTCTTATTAGTTTTGCACTAAAATTAACTTATGATTACATCATTGAATTCAGAAAAATAATGTCTACCAGATATAGTAAAAAAAAATAGAGGTGCCATTTGAAAAAAAAATTGACTATCGTTTGACATTTAAGTTCAACTTGAAAAAAATTGAAATCCAATTCAGTTTATAGTATTTGAGGAGCCATTTCATTTACTTTTTTGTTCACCTAAATCGGACCACAAACAACGGAGTTACAGCTTGCGGCGTTTTTTGTGTGACACCCTGTATATATTACAATGTTTTGTTATAAATGAACTAGTGTAGTATGATTTGTTTTTAAAGCAATTTACAGTGATGATAAAAGCTATTTTTCAATTAATTTAATTTTTTATTGCTGTCTGGAATTTGCTTGTAAATAAAACGGTTGGGTTTGTTTATACTAAAACGGTATTCATTTGTTATTTGATGAGGCTGACTGATTATGGATTTGGGCCTTTACGATGTGTACGTTTTTAAGTGAGAATCCTTAACAGTGTATAGGAAAAAATTGTATTGTTAATTTTGTTACAACACCAGTGGGTTTTTATAAATATTTCTAATATTTATTGTATTTAAAATGCCCAATTTTTTATTTTAATAACGTCATCCGCTCCAAATATTGTGTACATTATGCAGTGTTTTTTTCACACGCAGATTAGGTAATAACCCAAATAACGCAATATTTATGAAATTGCAAATTTACTTAATAAATATAGTCAATTTAATCGAACTTTTACATAATTACTTTATCGTCAAACGTCGGTTCCGATCTTCTTTTTTTGTTTTAGTTTATTAGACAAACATGAATCTTAAATTTTGCACTCTATAGCTAAAAGAAGTCGTCTTTTGTGTTAAATTAATTTCGTTTATTACCAAAAGCATTCGTAATTGTAAATAAAGCCTACAAAGTCTTCAAAAATGACTTTTGAGTGCAGCACACAATTAGTGCTTTCTTCGAAATGTATTTGTAAATATAGTGTGGATGGTGTGTGCGTGGTTGCGTGTATCTTTTACATTAAAATGTCGAATTATCATTTATTACGATTATAAATTAACGCCGCATTTAAGTTTCTCACCGTACATGTTTTAAATTAATTAATAAATGTGTAGCTGTACATATATAAACTATAAATTGTTAGGCGTTTTGCAGAAGGTGATTTTTTGCTTATAAATTCGTTCATTTTTAAGTGTAAAGGCGAAAAATCACCGTTTAAGTTTATAATGTAATTATCTTTGGATGGCAAATTTAAATGCGGCCAAGTTTCATATTGTTTTAACACAGATTCATTTGAAATGTCAGATCTGTTGGTGCGTGTACTTAGATATCTGCCGATGGCTATTCTTGTCTTTCCTTTTATTCACACCAAAAATTTAAATTTAGAAAAATCATTTAAAATTTAGTTGAAACAAAACAGCATCTAGAACTCCAAAATTATGCGTCGCTTTTAAAAAACAATAACATTCAAAAACTCATCAGATTGCATCCAAATTTGTTTTAAATATTATATCACTCTTTTCAGTTTCATGTTAATTACTTTTAGTTATGCCTCTAAAAACATTTTTGCAATTTTTAATTATCTATACTTGAATTACCGTATTTTTTGGATGTCTATACTGTTAACATATTTACGAACTTTATTTATTTGTGAGAATTGTGTGAATAAGAGGAAGGCCATATTTAAATTATCATAATGTAGTAACGTATTTTAAAGAGTATATTTAATTGTTAGGATGACAGCTTAGAATAGTGATACGCTGTAAAGTAAGAACATTGTTGCTTTCCGTAAACTATTACCTATACAATACTTTCACAGGGGATGGGCACTTTATGTTATAGTTAAAGCTACTGATCATTTATAATAAAAAACTAAATCCCATTAGCGCTAGTGTTTTGTTTAACCTTATCCTTTATTATCCCTTGTGTGTGAACCATAAAACAAATGAATAAGATTGTCAATTTTTTTGGCTTGACATGTTCAAAGAACTTCTTTTGTTTCATCATAAGGATATTAATTTTATACTTTTTATATTTATAATTGTATCCCCCATATAAATAGATTCCATAAGCCTTTTGAATTTAATTAATCTATCATTTTCTTCCTTTTAAATCAAGGGGGTAACGTTGTAAATAAATATATTTTGGGGTAATAGATAAAAAAGTTCCCAGACCCCTGCTCTAAAGGGACCCCTATGGCTTTTCAGTGTTAATAATAGTAATGAAAAAAGAAATCACAAATATTGTCCAAAAAACAATTTATTGGGGGTCCTCTGTAAAATTTTAATGTTCCAACGGGTCCTCAAAGTAAAAAGTTTAAGAAACTGGTCCAAGGGTTTAAGCTATTCTAAAAATTTTATTTCTGTAAAATTTTGCGAACAAGAATTTTGCTATCGAGTATCAGGATCACAGCAGTGAGAAGAGGTTGGTTATACTTGTATTTAAAAATTTTAAACTGGCTAAATTAAACTTTTCTAACCAGAGAATTTGTACTACGAGTATCAGGATCACAGCAGTGAGAAGGGGTTATAGGTGTATTTATAAGTTTAAACTGGCTAAATTAAACTTTTCAAACCAGAAAATTTGTACTACAAGTATCAGGATCACAGCAGTGAGAAGGGGTTATAGGTGTATTTAAAATTTTAAACTGGCTAAATCTAACTTTTCAAACAAGAGAATTTGTACTATAAGTACCAGGATCACAGAAGTGAGAAGAGGTTATGGTGTATTTAAAAATCTTAAATTGGTCAAAATTACACCTCAAAACGACAGAAATTGTATTAGGAGTACCAGGATCGCAGAAATGAGAAGAGGTTAGGTGTCTTTAAGTTCTCGGCATGTGTGATGCGTGTTGCATATATAATACAATAAAAATACATAATTTTGTAATGTTTTTATTACCTCAACAAAAGTTTACATAATTGTAACGAAATAACAGTTTTCAAGTGACATTACAACTGAAACATTGTTTATATCTATGACAAAATTAAATATTACACTGAAAATGCATTATTTAGTGTTTATAATCACTCAACAGTATTCCTTTTTGTATAAACTGATTACTACACTTCAAATATTGCCTGGAAAGTTTTTACAATAACATTCTTTGTTAACAACAAAATTAAATATGCTTTGATATTCATTTTTCACTGATTTATGTAAAACACTAAAAAGCATTAAAAAGTATTTTTGTCATGTAAAGATACGTTAGATAAACGTCTCCTGTAAAATTCAAATGAATATTCACAGCAGTTTGAGAATTATTTGTAGTTACGTCCAGTGGTGAGCTATGAAATTTTTAACAAAGGGCTCGCTCATAGTTAAATAAAAACAAAAAAATAATGTCAATTATATGTTGGAAAAAAATGGCATTTTAAATTCAAACGTGAATAATTCAAAAAATTCTATTGTGCGACGGGTTATTCTAAATTTAATCGTCATTGCTTGATAGGCACAGTAGCGGACTGGGAAATTCAACCGGCCCGGGAAAAACCTGCTAGACCGGCCCCCAAAAAAAGAATGACCCAAAAAAATTTAATTTTAAAATGTCATATTTAGATAATAATAAAATTATTTCTAAAAAAATTACATGTTCAGTCTCATTATGCTCTAATGAAAGTGAATTAGCAGATTCCTGTGAGCCCGAAAAGCTAAACCCCTTTTTCCAATTAGTTTTACATCTATAATTCTTTCCAATACTTGCTTGCGTTCAAGAGCATTTTTTGTTTTGACGTAAGCATTTGAGAATATTAAACTATAAATATCTTTACTTTTAAGTTTAAGCATATGCCTATAAACACAATTTTCATGGATCTTATTATTTTCATGTTCTTTAACACGTTGCAGAGTATGCTTCCAGTCTTTCATTCCATCATTTACAAACGAACATTCGTTCTTATCACTGTATGCCAAGCACACGGAACAAAATAGAGATTCTTTTTCTAAACAATATGATAACCATCGTCTGCTTATTTTATCATCTCTGTAAAATACAACATTTGGCTTAAATGGCCAATAAGTTATATCACCATTCACCAATAGTTGGCTGACAAGGATGTTTGTTAAAAAAATACACAAAATTTTGACTTGTTGGTTTTGTGAAACAACTAGCTGATAAGCATTCAAAATATTTGTTACTTGGTAAGTTAGACTTGAACATGAAGACTTTGCGTTGATAATCGACGTTTCAATTTTGTCCGTTTCAATGGGGCAGATTAGATGGTCTTCTTGATCAATGATTTTTCAACATCAGGTGCACTAACTTTAGAAGCTAAAGCAAACAAATCACTTAACTTGATTTTTTTTAGCAACTTCGTGAAGTACTTTTAGCCTTTTCTCTCTCTCTTTATGAGCACCTTTTCTTTTTTTCCAGTTTTCCTTGATAAAAAACTATAAACAAACTTTGATTTTTTCCCTACACAATCTCATAGCCAACGCGATCACAAGTATCACAATTATGACCTTTTGAAAGGACCTTTTTCAGACGGCCGTGGATGATATCAAAAAGTGTTTTATTTGCACTTTGGATGCGCCAGTCTTTTATTTTTGCGAGCGAACTCTTGGTATATTGCCGGACCTTTTTCAGACGGCCGTGGATGATATCAAAATGTGTTTTATTTGTACTTTCTTTACATCGTTGGATGCGCCAGTTTTTTAGCTACATTTCAAACACCGAATTAAAATTTTCGGTCCGCTAATAACGTAGTTACGAATTTTTTTGTAGACCGAGATGTTTATATTTTTGCGAGCGAACTCTTGGCATATTGCCGGACCTTTTTCAGACGGCCGTGGATGATATCAAAAAGTGTTTTATTTGCACTTTCTTTACATCGTTGGATGCGCCAGTCTTTTAGCTACATTTTAAACACTGAATCAAAATTTTCGGTCGGCTAATAACGTAGTTACGAATTTTTTTGTAGACCGAGATGTTTTTATTTTTGCGAGCGAACTCTTGGCATATTGCCGGACCTTTTTCAGACGGCCGTGGATGATATCAAAAAGTGTTTTATTTGCACTTTCTTTACATCGTTGGATGCGCCAGTCTTTTAGCTACATTTTAAACAATGAATCAAAATTTTCGGTCCGCTAATAACGTAGTTACGAATTTTTTTGTAGACCGAGATGTTTTTATTTTTGCGAGCGAACTCTTGGCATATTGCCGGACCTTTTTCAGACGGCCGTGGATGATATCAAAAAGTGTTTTATTTGCACTTTCTTTACATCGTTGGATGCGCCAGTCTTTTAGCTACATTTTAAACACTGAATCAAAATTTTCGGTCCGCTAATAACGGAGTTACGATTTTTTTTGTAGACCGAGATGTTTTTATTTTTGCGAGCGAACGCTTGGCATATTGCCAGACCTTTTTCAGACGGCCGTGGATGATATCAAAAAGTGTTTTATTTGCACTTTCTTTACATCGTTGGATGCGCCAGTCTTTTAGCTACATTTCAAACACCGAATTAAAATTTTCGGTCCGCTAATAACGTAGTTACGAATTTTTTTGTAGACCGAGATGTTTATATTTTTGCGAGCGAACTCTTGGCATATTGCCGGACCTTTTTCAGACGGCCGTGGATGATATCAAAAAGTGTTTTATTTGCACTTTCTTTACATCGTTGGATGCGCCAGTCTTTTAGCTACATTTTAAACACTGAATCAAAATTTTCGGTCGGCTAATAACGTAGTTACGAATTTTTTTGTAGACCGAGATGTTTATATTTTTGCGAGCGAACTCTTGGCATATTGCCGGACCTTTTTCAGACGGCCGTGGATGATATCAAAAAGTGTTTTATTTGCACTTTCTTTACATCGTTGGATGCGCCAGTCTTTTAGCTACATTTTAAACACTGAATCAAAATTTTCGGTCCGCTAATAACGTAGTAACGAATTTTTTTGTAGACCGAGATGTTTTTATTTTTGCGAGCGAACTCTTGGCATATTGCCGGACCTTTTTCAGACGGCCGTGGATGATATCAAAAAGTGTTTTATTTGCACTTTCTTTACATCGTTGGATGCGCCAGTCTTTTAGCTACATTTTAAACACTGAATCAAAATTTTCGGTCGGCTAATAACGTAGTTACGAATTTTTTTGTAGACCGAGATGTTTATATTTTTGCGAGCGAACTCTTGGCATATTGCCGGACCTTTTTCAGACGGCCGTGGATGATATCAAAAAGTGTTTTATTTGCACTTTCTTTACATCGTTGGATGCGCCAGTCTTTTAGCTACATTTTAAACACTGAATCAAAATTTTCGGTCCGCTAATAACGGAGTTACGATTTTTTTTGTAGACCGAGATGTTTTTATTTTTGCGAGCGAACTCTTGGCATATTGCCAGACCTTTTTCAGACGGCCGTGGATGATATCAAAAAGTGTTTTATTTGCACTTTCTTTACATCGTTGGATGCGCCAGTCTTTTAGCTACATTTCAAACACCGAATTAAAATTTTCGGTCCGCTAATAACGTAGTTACGAATTTTTTTGTAGACCGAGATGTTTATATTTTTGCGAGCGAACTCTTGGCATATTGCCGGACCTTTTTCAGACGGCCGTGGATGATATCAAAAAGTGTTTTATTTGCACTTTCTTTACATCGTTGGATGCGCCAGTCTTTTAGCTACATTTCAAACACCGAATTAAAATTTTCGGTCCGCTAATAACGTAGTTACGAATTTTTTTGTAGACCGAGATGTTTATATTTTTGCGAGCGAACTCTTGGCATATTGCCGGACCTTTTTCAGACGGCCGTGGATGATATCAAAAAGTGTTTTATTTGCACTTTCTTTACATCGTTGGATGCGCCAGTCTTTTAGCTACATTTTAAACACTGAATCAAAATTTTCGGTCGGCTAATAACGTAGTTACGAATTTTTTTGTAGACCGAGATGTTTTTATTTTTGCGAGCGAACTCTTGGCATATTGCCGGACCTTTTTCAGACGGCCGTGGATGATATCAAAAAGTGTTTTATTTGCACTTTCTTTACATCGTTGGATGCGCCAGTCTTTTAGCTACATTTTAAACACTGAATCAAAATTTTCGGTCCGCTAATAACGTAGTTACGAATTTTTTTGTAGACCGAGATGTTTTTATTTTTGCGAGCGAATTCTCGGCATATTGCCGGACCTTTTTCAGACGGCCGTGGATGATATCAAAAAGTGTTTTATTTGCACTTTCTTTACATCGTTGGATGCGCCAGTCTTTTAGCTACATTTTAAACACTAAATCAAAATTTTCGGTCCGCTAATAACGTAGTTACGAATTTTTTTGTAGACCGAGATGTTTTTATTTTTGCGAGCGAACGCTTGGCATATTGCCAGACCTTTTTCAGACGGCCGTGGATGATATCAAAAAGTGTTTTATTTGCACTTTCTTTACATCGTTGGATGCGCCAGTCTTTTAGCTACATTTCAAACACCGAATTAAAATTTTCGGTCCGCTAATAACGTAGTTACGAATTTTTTTGTAGACCGAGATGTTTATATTTTTGCGAGCGAACTCTTGGCATATTGCCGGACCTTTTTCAGACGGCCGTGGATGATATCAAAAAGTGTTTTATTTGCACTTTCTTTACATCGTTGGATGCGCCAGTCTTTTAGCTACATTTTAAACACTGAATCAAAATTTTCGGTCGGCTAATAACGTAGTTACGAATTTTTTTGTAGACCGAGATGTTTTTATTTTTGCGAGCGAACTCTTGGCATATTGCCGGACCTTTTTCAGACGGCCGTGGATGATATCAAAAAGTGTTTTATTTGCACTTTCTTTACATCGTTGGATGCGCCAGTCTTTTAGCTACATTTTAAACACTGAATCAAAATTTTCGGTCGGCTAATAACGTAGTTACGAATTTTTTTGTAGACCGAGATGTTTTTATTTTTGCGAGCGAACTCTTGGCATATTGCCGGACCTTTTTCAGACGGCCGTGGATGATATCAAAAAGTGTTTTATTTGCACTTTCTTTACATCGTTGGATGCGCCAGTCTTTTAGCTACATTTTAAACACTGAATCAAAATTTTCGGTCCGCTAATAACGTAGTTACGAATTTTTTTGTAGACCGAGATGTTTTTATTTTTGCGAGCGAACTCTTGGCATATTGCCGGACCTTTTTCAGACGGCCGTGGATGATATCAAAAAGTGTTTTATTTGCACTTTCTTTACATCGTTGGATGCGCCAGTCTTTTAGCTACATTTTAAACACTGAATCAAAATTTTCGGTCCGCTAATAACGGAGTTACGATTTTTTTTGTAGACCGAGATGTTTTTATTTTTGCGAGCGAACTCTTGGCATATTGCCAGACCTTTTTCAGACGGCCGTGGATGATATCAAAAAGTGTTTTATTTGCACTTTCTTTACATCGTTGGATGCGCCAGTCTTTTAGCTACATTTCAAACACCGAATTAAAATTTTCGGTCCGCTAATAACGTAGTTACGAATTTTTTTGTAGACCGAGATGTTTATATTTTTGCGAGCGAACTCTTGGCATATTGCCGGACCTTTTTCAGACGGCCGTGGATGATATCAAAAAGTGTTTTATTTGCACTTTCTTTACATCGTTGGATGCGCCAGTCTTTTAGCTACATTTTAAACACTGAATCAAAATTTTCGGTCGGCTAATAACGTAGTTACGAATTTTTTTGTAGACCGAGATGTTTTTATTTTTGCGAGCGAACTCTTGGCATATTGCCGGACCTTTTTCAGACGGCCGTGGATGATATCAAAAAGTGTTTTATTTGCACTTTCTTTACATCGTTGGATGCGCCAGTCTTTTAGCTACATTTTAAACACTGAATCAAAATTTTCGGTCCGCTAATAACGTAGTTACGAATTTTTTTGTAGACCGAGATGTTTTTATTTTTGCGAGCGAATTCTCGGCATATTGCCGGACCTTTTTCAGACGGCCGTGGATGATATCAAAAAGTGTTTTATTTGCACTTTCTTTACATCGTTGGATGAGCCAGTCTTTTAGCTACATTTTAAACACTGAATCAAAATTTTCGGTCCGCTAATAACGTAGTTACGAATTTTTTTGTAGACCGAGATGTTTTTATTTTTGCGAGCGAACTCTTGGCATATTGCCGGACCTTTTTCAGACGGCCGTGGATGATATCAAAAAGTGTTTTATTTGCACTTTCTTTACATCGTTGGATGCGCCAGTCTTTTAGCTACATTTTAAACACTGAATCAAAATTTTCGGTCCGCTAATAACGGAGTTACGATTTTTTTTGTAGACCGAGATGTTTTTATTTTTGCGAGCGAACTCTTGGCATATTGCCAGACCTTTTTCAGACGGCCGTGGATGATATCAAAAAGTGTTTTATTTGCACTTTCTTTACATCGTTGGATGCGCCAGTTTTTTAGCTACATTTTGAACACCGAATCAAAATTTTCGGTCCGCTAATAACGGAGTTACGAATTTTTTTGTAGACCGAGATGTTTTTATTTTTGCGAGCGAACTCTGGGCATATTGCCGGACCTTTTTCAGACGGCCGTGGATGATATCAAAAAGTGTTTTATTTGCACTTTCTTTACATCGTTGGATGCGCCAGTCTTTTAGCTACATTTTGAACACCGAATCAAAATTTTCGGCACGCTAATAACGGAGTTACGAATTTTTTTGTAGACCGAGATGTTTTTATTTTTGCGAGCGAATTCTCGGCATATTGCCGGACCTTTTTCAGACGGCGGGAATGATATCAAAAAGTGTTTTATTTGCACTTTCTTTACATCGTTGGATGCGCCAGTCTTTTAGCTACATTTTAAACACCGAATCAAAATTTTCGGGTCGCTAATAACGGAGTTACGAATTTTTTCGTAGACCGAGATGTTTTTATTTTTGCGAGCGAACTCTCGGCATATTGCCGGACCTTTTTCAGACGGCCGTGGATGTATTAAAAAGTGTTTTATTTGCACTTTCTTTACATCGTTGGATGCGCCAGTCTTTTATCTACATTTTGAACACCGAACATCAAGTGCACTAACTTTAGAAGTTAGGGCAAACATATCGCGGCCCCAGAGCGACCGGCCCACCGGGATTTCTTCCGGTGTCCCACCGGCCCTGTCCACCACTGGATAGGCATGACTTCGTCGCTTTACAAATGTATGTAATGACAATGATTTTAAGATATATTTTTTCTTGAGAAAATGGTTAACAAGAAGAACAAGGGGCTCGCAAATTAAGGAATAATTTAACAAAGGGCTCGCGCGAGCCCCCGCGAGCCCCCTACAGCTCACCACTGGTTACGTCTGTCGAGATGTACATTTATTAAGCAATCTTGGTGTATTAAGCTAATTGTTGAAAATACAGAAAAACAGAATGGTGAAAAAATTCAAAAGTACTTTTGTCATGTAAAGATACGTAAGATAAACGTGTCCTGAAAAATTCAAATGAAAATTCAGAGCAGTTTGAAAATTATTTATAGTTACGTCTGTCGAGATGTTATGATGGGTGCATTTAAAAATCTTAAATTGGTCAAAATTACATCTCAAAACGAGAGAATTTGTATTAGGAGTATCAGGATCGCAGAAATGAGAAGAGGTTAGGTGTCTTTAAGTTCTCGGCATGTGTGATGCGTGTTGCATATATAATACAATAAAAATACATAATTTTGTAATGTTTTTATTACCTCAACAAAAGTTTACATAATTGTAACGAAATAACAGTTTTCAAGTGACATTACAACTGAAACATTGTTTATATCTATGACAAAATTAAATATTACACTGAAAATGCATTATTTAGTGTTTATAATCACTCAACAGTATTCCTTTTTGTATAAACTGATTACTACACTTCAAATATTGCCTGGAAAGTTTTTACAATAACATTCTTTGTTAACAACAAAATTAAATATGCTTTGATATTCATTTTTCACTGATTTATGTAAAACACTAAAAAGCATTAAAAAGTATTTTTGTCATGTAAAGATACGTTAGATAAACGTCTCCTGTAAAATTCAAATGAATATTCACAGCAGTTTGTGAATTATTTGTAGTTACGTCTGTCGAGATGTACATTTATTAAGCAATCTTGGTGTATTAAGCTAATTGTTGAAAATACAGAAAAACAGAATGGTGAAAAAATTTAAAAGTACTTTTGTCATGTAAAGATACGTTAGATAAACGTCTCCTGAAAAATTCAAATGAAAATTCACAGCAGTTTGAAAATTATTTATAGTTACGTCTGTCGAGATGTTGGGTGCATTTAAAAATCTTAAAATTGGTCAAAATTACACCTCAAAACGAGAAAATTTGTATTAGGAGTATCAGGATCACAGCAATGAGAAGAGGTTAGCTGTCTTTAAAACTGTTATGCTTGGCCCTGGTGGCGAGTAGCCAAACTAAAATTTTTAGTTTCCTGCGATTTTAGCCAAATGTTTGTTTACGTTCTCAGCATGTGTGTTGTGTGTTGCATATAATACAATAAAAATAGATATTTTTGTAAATATTTTTATTATTTCAACAAAAGTTTACATAATTTTAACGAAATAACAGTTTTTAAGTAACATTACAGCTGAAACATTGTTTATAATTGATATAAGTAAATTATTACACTGAAAATTTATTATTTAGTGACTTAACAGCATTTCGCTTTGTAAAAACCTTTTATTACATTTCAAATGTTGCCTGGAAAGTTTTTACGTTAACAATCTTTGTTAACAACAAAATTAAATATGCTTTGATGTTCAGTTTTCACCGGTTTATGTAAAAAAACAAAAAAGCAGTGGCACAATTAGGATTTAACCTTACCAGGGGGCCGGGTTGAATAGACAAAAATATTTTTATTGCAAATTCGATAAAATAAAGAATATATGATTGCAGCCGGTCCCACACCGGCTTTTAAGAGAACGCCAGGGCCCCTTTGCCCCCTGGGGAGCGCTACAGCTACAAACAATAGTTTTAAAACAAATATTACAATTGATATTGTGTTTTAAGTTGTTATTAACTAACCTTTCAGAGTAAATTTAATCACAAGCATCAATTTTCAATTTTTAAACAATAATTACAAACAACTAAAATTTGCATTAATGTAGGAGAAATATTTCACCACTTTTGACACTATTAAATAAAATATTACTTTATTTAGACACATTACATAATACATTTATTTATCTGGGTGTAAGGTTTGCATCCTTAAATGAATGATGAATCCAGCAGTACAATTAGACACAATATAAAATAGTAAAAAAAAATATATGGTTAACATTTACAGTCACAGTCAAATATAAAAGTACGAACAAGTAATTTACTGATTTTTTAAATACCAGGCGCCACAAGTGCTCCTGTGGGTAGCCCTATGTTTTATAAGATTACCGATACATGAAAATCGCGACCCGCAAGCCTCGCAAAGGTGTGGCTTGATGCCCGTATGCAAGCTACTATGCGTCACTAAACTCTCCCGATACGCGAACGCTTTCGGACAATACAGACAAGCGAAAGGTTTTTCACCTGTGTGACTCCGTTCGTGAATTTTCAACTGCCCTTTCCACCGGAAATTTTTGCCGCAAAATTTACACAAAAACCTCTTTTTCGGGTCGTGGATTCTAAGATGTGATCTCCGCGTGTGTATGCTGTTGAAGCCCCTTCCGCACACGTGGCACTCGTAGATCGGACCGGAGCCGCAATTGTTCTTCTCGTGATGGTACAGGAACGCCTTTTGCCGGAATTGGAGGCCGCATTTTTCGCAGACGTACGTGTATACTTTCCTGGGGATCCCCTTGTGGAATATGTTTTGGTGTGACCGTAGCGAGTCGGTGTTTGAAAATATTTTTTCACACTCTTGGCAAGCTGAAACAACAATTATGAAATTAGTCACCGGCTAGAATTGCGTTGGAATGTTTATTTATAATCTTTTAATACTGCATTCCATGATTATTTAAAGATTACTTACTTAAAACGTCAGAGTGCAGTAGCTGTTGGTGTGCTCTGACTTCTTCTTTGGTTTCAAAACTTGATTTGCAACAACTGCAGCGAAACATTAGCCGAGTATTTTCCAGGGAGTTTCCATTATTGCCTACACTGTGTTCCTTTTCGTGCCTCAACAGCCATTTCATGTTATTGTAAAATTTATTGCAATATTTACAATAACCTTCGTCACCACTTTCTGAAAAAAATGTTCATACATTTGTAAGTTATATTGGTTAAGGCCAGGGGCCGTCGACAGGGTGTAGCATTGAGGCAGCCTGCACTTTTTTCGACAAAAAAATCGATTTTCTTTAAACTAAAGCAAATGGCTTAAAACTTCTTATACAAGTTATTTATGACCAAATTAAGGATTATCAGACTTAACAAATGACTTTTAATTTTTCGTGAAAAATGGAAAAGTACAAAGGCTACAGTCTTTGCACTTTTTTCGACAAAAAAATCGATTTTCTTTAAATTAAAGCAAATGGCTTAAAACTTCTTATACAAGTTATTTATGGCCAAATTAAGGATTATCAGACTTAACAAATGACTTTTAATTTTTCGTGAAAAATGGAAAAAGTACAAAGACTATAGTCTTTGCACTTTTTTCGACAAAAAAATCGATTTTCTTTAAACTAAAGCAAATGGCTTAAAACTTCTTACACACGTTATTTATGGCCAAATTAAGGATTATCAGACTTAACAAATGACTTTTAATTTTTCGTGAAAAATGGAAAAAGTACAAAGACTATAGTCTTTGCACTTTTTTCGACAAAAAAATCGATTTTCTTTAAATTAAAGCAAATGGCTTAAAACTTCTTATACAAGTTATTTATGGCCAAATTAAGGATTATCAGACTTAAAAAATGACTTTTAATTTTTCGTGAAAAATGGAAAAAGTACAAAGGCTATAGTCTTTGCACTTTTTTCGACAAAAAAATCGATTTTCTTTAAACTAAAGCAAATGGCTTAAAACTTCTTATACACGCTATTTATGACCAAATTAAGGATTATCAGACTTAACAAATGACTTTTAATTTTTCGTGAAAAATGGAAAAGTACAAAGGCTATAGTCTTTGCACTTTTTTCGACAAAAAAATCGATTTTCTTTAAATTAAAGCAAATGGCTTACAACTTCTTATACAAGTTATTTATGGCCAAATTAAGGATTATCAGACTTAACAAATGACAGCCATTTCATGTTATTGTAAAATTTATTGCAATATTTACAATAACCTTCGTCACCACTTTCTGAAAAAAATGTTCATACATTTGTAAGTTATATTGGTTAAGGCCAGGGGCCGTCGACAGGGTGTAGCATTGAGGCAGCCTGCACTTTTTTCGACAAAAAAATCGATTTTCTTTAAACTAAAGCAAATGGCTTAAAACTTCTTATACAAGTTATTTATGACCAAATTAAGGATTATCAGACTTAACAAATGACTTTTAATTTTTCGTGAAAAATGGAAAAGTACAAAGGCTACAGTCTTTGCACTTTTTTCGACAAAAAAATCGATTTTCTTTAAATTAAAGCAAATGGCTTAAAACTTCTTATACAAGTTATTTATGGCCAAATTAAGGATTATCAGACTTAACAAATGACTTTTAATTTTTCGTGAAAAATGGAAAAAGTACAAAGACTATAGTCTTTGCACTTTTTTCGACAAAAAAATCGATTTTCTTTAAACTAAAGCAAATGGCTTAAAACTTCTTACACACGTTATTTATGGCCAAATTAAGGATTATCAGACTTAACAAATGACTTTTAATTTTTCGTGAAAAATGGAAAAAGTACAAAGACTATAGTCTTTGCACTTTTTTCGACAAAAAAATCGATTTTCTTTAAATTAAAGCAAATGGCTTAAAACTTCTTATACAAGTTATTTATGGCCAAATTAAGGATTATCAGACTTAAAAAATGACTTTTAATTTTTCGTGAAAAATGGAAAAAGTACAAAGGCTATATAGTCTTTGCACTTTTTTCGACAAAAAAATCGATTTTCTTTAAACTAAAGCAAATGGCTTAAAACTTCTTATACACGCTATTTATGACCAAATTAAGGATTATCAGACTTAACAAATGACTTTTAATTTTTCGTGATAAATGGAAAAGTACAAAGACTATAGTCTTTGCACTTTTTTCGACAAAAAAATCGATTTTCTTTAAATTAAAGCAAATGGCTTACAACTTCTTATACAAGTTATTTATGGCCAAATTAAGGATTATCAGACTTAACAAATGACTTTTAATTTTTCGTAAAAAATGGAAAAAGTACAAAGACTATAGTCTTTGCACTTTTTTCGACAAAAAAATCGATTTTCTTTAAATTAAAGCAAATGGCTTACAACTTCTTATACAAGTTATTTATGGCCAAATTAAGGATTATCAGACTTAACAAATGACTTTTAATTTTTCGTGAAAAATGGAAAAAGTACAAAGACTATAGTCTTTGCACTTTTTTCGACAAAAAAATCGATTTTCTTTAAATTAAAGCAAATGGCTTACAACTTCTTATACAAGTTATTTATGGCCAAATTAAGGATTATCAGACTTAACAAATGACTTTTAATTTTTCGTGAAAAATGGAAAAAGTACAAAGACTATAGTCTTTGCACTTTTTTCGACAAAAAAATCGATTTTCTTTAAATTAAAGCAAATGGCTTACAACTTCTTATACAAGTTATTTATGGCCAAATTAAGGATTATCAGACTTAACAAATGACTTTTAATTTTTCGTGAAAAATGGAAAAAGTACAAAGACTATAGTCTTTGCACTTTTTTCGACAAAAAAATCGATTTTCTTTAAATTAAAGCAAATGGCTTACAACTTCTTATACAAGTTATTTATGGCCAAATTAAGGATTATCAGACTTAACAAATGACTTTTAATTTTTCGTGAAAAATGGAAAAAGTACAAAGACTATAGTCTTTGCACTTTTTTCGACAAAAAAATCGATTTTCTTTAAATTAAAGCAAATGGCTTACAACTTCTTATACAAGTTATTTATGGCCAAATTAAGGATTATCAGACTTAACAAATGACTTTTAATTTTTCGTGAAAAATGGAAAAGTACAAAGGCTATAGTCTTTGCACTTTTTTCGACAAAAAAATCGATTTTCTTTAAACTAAAGCAAATGGCTTAAAACTTCTTACACACGTTATTTATGGCCAAATTAAGGATTATCAGACTTAACAAATGACTTTTAATTTTTCGTGAAAAATGGAAAAAGTACAAAGACTATAGTCTTTGCACTTTTTTCGACAAAAAAATCGATTTTCTTTAAATTAAAGCAAATGGCTTAAAACTTCTTATACAAGTTATTTATGGCCAAATTAAGGATTATCAGACTTAAAAAATGACTTTTAATTTTTCGTGAAAAATGGAAAAAGTACAAAGGCTATAGTCTTTGCACTTTTTTCGACAAAAAAATCGATTTTCTTTAAACTAAAGCAAATGGCTTAAAACTTCTTATACACGCTATTTATGACCAAATTAAGGATTATCAGACTTAACAAATGACTTTTAATTTTTCGTGAAAAATGGAAAAGTACAAAGGCTATAGTCTTTGCACTTTTTTCGACAAAAAAATCGATTTTCTTTAAACTAAAGCAAATGGCTTAAAACTTCTTATACACGCTATTTATGACCAAATTAAGGATTATCAGACTTAACAAATGACTTTTAATTTTTCGTGAAAAATGGAAAAGTACAAAGGCTATAGTCTTTGCACTTTTTTCGACAAAAAAATCGATTTTCTTTAAACTAAAGCAAATGGCTTAAAACTTCTTACACACGTTATTTATGGCCAAATTAAGGATTATCAGACTTAACAAATGACTTTTAATTTTTCGTGAAAAATGGAAAAAGTACAAAGACTATAGTCTTTGCACTTTTTTCGACAAAAAAATCGATTTTCTTTAAATTAAAGCAAATGGCTTAAAACTTCTTATACAAGTTATTTATGGCCAAATTAAGGATTATCAGACTTAAAAAATGACTTTTAATTTTTCGTGAAAAATGGAAAAAGTACAAAGGCTATAGTCTTTGCACTTTTTTCGACAAAAAAATCGATTTTCTTTAAACTAAAGCAAATGGCTTAAAACTTCTTATACACGCTATTTATGACCAAATTAAGGATTATCAGACTTAACAAATGACTTTTAATTTTTCGTGAAAAATGGAAAAGTACAAAGGCTATAGTCTTTGCACTTTTTTCGACAAAAAAATCGATTTTCTTTAAATTAAAGCAAATGGCTTACAACTTCTTATACAAGTTATTTATGGCCAAATTAAGGATTATCAGACTTAACAAATGACAGCCATTTCATGTTATTGTAAAATTTATTGCAATATTTACAATAACCTTCGTCACCACTTTCTGAAAAAAATGTTCATACATTTGTAAGTTATATTGGTTAAGGCCAGGGGCCGTCGACAGGGTGTAGCATTGAGGCAGCCTGCACTTTTTTCGACAAAAAAATCGATTTTCTTTAAACTAAAGCAAATGGCTTAAAACTTCTTATACAAGTTATTTATGACCAAATTAAGGATTATCAGACTTAACAAATGACTTTTAATTTTTCGTGAAAAATGGAAAAGTACAAAGGCTACAGTCTTTGCACTTTTTTCGACAAAAAAATCGATTTTCTTTAAATTAAAGCAAATGGCTTAAAACTTCTTATACAAGTTATTTATGGCCAAATTAAGGATTATCAGACTTAACAAATGACTTTTAATTTTTCGTGAAAAATGGAAAAAGTACAAAGACTATAGTCTTTGCACTTTTTTCGACAAAAAAATCGATTTTCTTTAAACTAAAGCAAATGGCTTAAAACTTCTTACACACGTTATTTATGGCCAAATTAAGGATTATCAGACTTAACAAATGACTTTTAATTTTTCGTGAAAAATGGAAAAAGTACAAAGACTATAGTCTTTGCACTTTTTTCGACAAAAAAATCGATTTTCTTTAAATTAAAGCAAATGGCTTAAAACTTCTTATACAAGTTATTTATGGCCAAATTAAGGATTATCAGACTTAAAAAATGACTTTTAATTTTTCGTGAAAAATGGAAAAAGTACAAAGGCTATATAGTCTTTGCACTTTTTTCGACAAAAAAATCGATTTTCTTTAAACTAAAGCAAATGGCTTAAAACTTCTTATACACGCTATTTATGACCAAATTAAGGATTATCAGACTTAACAAATGACTTTTAATTTTTCGTGATAAATGGAAAAGTACAAAGACTATAGTCTTTGCACTTTTTTCGACAAAAAAATCGATTTTCTTTAAATTAAAGCAAATGGCTTACAACTTCTTATACAAGTTATTTATGGCCAAATTAAGGATTATCAGACTTAACAAATGACTTTTAATTTTTCGTAAAAAATGGAAAAAGTACAAAGACTATAGTCTTTGCACTTTTTTCGACAAAAAAATCGATTTTCTTTAAATTAAAGCAAATGGCTTACAACTTCTTATACAAGTTATTTATGGCCAAATTAAGGATTATCAGACTTAACAAATGACTTTTAATTTTTCGTGAAAAATGGAAAAAGTACAAAGACTATAGTCTTTGCACTTTTTTCGACAAAAAAATCGATTTTCTTTAAATTAAAGCAAATGGCTTACAACTTCTTATACAAGTTATTTATGGCCAAATTAAGGATTATCAGACTTAACAAATGACTTTTAATTTTTCGTGAAAAATGGAAAAAGTACAAAGACTATAGTCTTTGCACTTTTTTCGACAAAAAAATCGATTTTCTTTAAATTAAAGCAAATGGCTTACAACTTCTTATACAAGTTATTTATGGCCAAATTAAGGATTATCAGACTTAACAAATGACTTTTAATTTTTCGTGAAAAATGGAAAAAGTACAAAGACTATAGTCTTTGCACTTTTTTCGACAAAAAAATCGATTTTCTTTAAATTAAAGCAAATGGCTTACAACTTCTTATACAAGTTATTTATGGCCAAATTAAGGATTATCAGACTTAACAAATGACTTTTAATTTTTCGTGAAAAATGGAAAAAGTACAAAGACTATAGTCTTTGCACTTTTTTCGACAAAAAAATCGATTTTCTTTAAATTAAAGCAAATGGCTTACAACTTCTTATACAAGTTATTTATGGCCAAATTAAGGATTATCAGACTTAACAAATGACTTTTAATTTTTCGTGAAAAATGGAAAAGTACAAAGGCTATAGTCTTTGCACTTTTTTCGACAAAAAAATCGATTTTCTTTAAACTAAAGCAAATGGCTTAAAACTTCTTACACACGTTATTTATGGCCAAATTAAGGATTATCAGACTTAACAAATGACTTTTAATTTTTCGTGAAAAATGGAAAAAGTACAAAGACTATAGTCTTTGCACTTTTTTCGACAAAAAAATCGATTTTCTTTAAATTAAAGCAAATGGCTTAAAACTTCTTATACAAGTTATTTATGGCCAAATTAAGGATTATCAGACTTAAAAAATGACTTTTAATTTTTCGTGAAAAATGGAAAAAGTACAAAGGCTATAGTCTTTGCACTTTTTTCGACAAAAAAATCGATTTTCTTTAAACTAAAGCAAATGGCTTAAAACTTCTTATACACGCTATTTATGACCAAATTAAGGATTATCAGACTTAACAAATGACTTTTAATTTTTCGTGAAAAATGGAAAAGTACAAAGGCTATAGTCTTTGCACTTTTTTCGACAAAAAAATCGATTTTCTTTAAATTAAAGCAAATGGCTTACAACTTCTTATACAAGTTATTTATGGCCAAATTAAGGATTATCAGACTTAACAAATGACAGCCATTTCATGTTATTGTAAAATTTATTGCAATATTTACAATAACCTTCGTCACCACTTTCTGAAAAAAATGTTCATACATTTGTAAGTTATATTGGTTAAGGCCAGGGGCCGTCGACAGGGTGTAGCATTGAGGCAGCCTGCACTTTTTTCGACAAAAAAATCGATTTTCTTTAAACTAAAGCAAATGGCTTAAAACTTCTTATACAAGTTATTTATGACCAAATTAAGGATTATCAGACTTAACAAATGACTTTTAATTTTTCGTGAAAAATGGAAAAGTACAAAGGCTACAGTCTTTGCACTTTTTTCGACAAAAAAATCGATTTTCTTTAAATTAAAGCAAATGGCTTAAAACTTCTTATACAAGTTATTTATGGCCAAATTAAGGATTATCAGACTTAACAAATGACTTTTAATTTTTCGTGAAAAATGGAAAAAGTACAAAGACTATAGTCTTTGCACTTTTTTCGACAAAAAAATCGATTTTCTTTAAACTAAAGCAAATGGCTTAAAACTTCTTATACAAGTTATTTATGGCCAAATTAAGGATTATCAGACTTAAAAAATGACTTTTAATTTTTCGTGAAAAATGGAAAAAGTACAAAGACTATAGTCTTTGCACTTTTTTCGACAAAAAAATCGATTTTCTTTAAACTAAAGCAAATGGCTTAAAACTTCTTATACACGCTATTTATGACCAAATTAAGGATTATCAGACTTAACAAATGACTTTTAATTTTTCGTGAAAAATGGAAAAGTACAAAGGCTATAGTCTTTGCACTTTTTTCGACAAAAAAATCGATTTTCTTTAAACTAAAGCAAATGGCTTAAAACTTCTTATACACGCTATTTATGACCAAATTAAGGATTATCAGACTTAACAAATGACTTTTAATTTTTCGTGAAAAATGGAAAAGTACAAAGGCTATAGTCTTTGCACTTTTTTCGACAAAAAAATCGATTTTCTTTAAACTAAAGCAAATGGCTTAAAACTTCTTATACACGCTATTTATGACCAAATTAAGGATTATCAGACTTAACAAATGACTTTTAATTTTTCGTGAAAAATGGAAAAGTACAAAGGCTATAGTCTTTGCACTTTTTTCGACAAAAAAATCGATTTTCTTTAAATTAAAGCAAATGGCTTACAACTTCTTATACAAGTTATTTATGGCCAAATTAAGGATTATCAGACTTAACAAATGACTTTTAATTTTTCGTAAAAAATGGAAAAAGTACAAAGACTATAGTCTTTGCACTTTTTTCGACAAAAAAATCGATTTTCTTTAAATTAAAGCAAATGGCTTACAACTTCTTATACAAGTTATTTATGGCCAAATTAAGGATTATCAGACTTAACAAATGACTTTTAATTTTTCGTGAAAAATGGAAAAAGTACAAAGACTATAGTCTTTGCACTTTTTTCGACAAAAAAATCGATTTTCTTTAAATTAAAGCAAATGGCTTACAACTTCTTATACAAGTTATTTATGGCCAAATTAAGGATTATCAGACTTAACAAATGACTTTTAATTTTTCGTGAAAAATGGAAAAAGTACAAAGACTATAGTCTTTGCACTTTTTTCGACAAAAAAATCGATTTTCTTTAAATTAAAGCAAATGGCTTACAACTTCTTATACAAGTTATTTATGGCCAAATTAAGGATTATCAGACTTAACAAATGACTTTTAATTTTTCGTGAAAAATGGAAAAAGTACAAAGACTATAGTCTTTGCACTTTTTTCGACAAAAAAATCGATTTTCTTTAAATTAAAGCAAATGGCTTACAACTTCTTATACAAGTTATTTATGGCCAAATTAAGGATTATCAGACTTAACAAATGACTTTTAATTTTTCGTGAAAAATGGAAAAGTACAAAGGCTATAGTCTTTGCACTTTTTTCGACAAAAAAATCGATTTTCTTTAAATTAAAGCAAATGGCTTACAACTTCTTATACAAGTTATTTATGGCCAAATTAAGGATTATCAGACTTAACAAATGACTTTTAATTTTTCGTGAAAAATGGAAAAAGTACAAAGACTATAGTCTTTGCACTTTTTTCGACAAAAAAATCGATTTTCTTTAAATTAAAGCAAATGGCTTACAACTTCTTATACAAGTTATTTATGGCCAAATTAAGGATTATCAGACTTAACAAATGACTTTTAATTTTTCGTGAAAAATGGAAAAGTACAAAGGCTTATAGTCTGCACTTTTTTCGACAAGAAAATCGATTTTCTTTAAACTAAAGCAAATGGCTTCAAACTTCTTATACACGCTATTTATGGCCAAATTAAGGATTATCAGACTTAACAAATGACTTTTAATTTTTCGTGAAAAATGGAAAAAGTACAAAGACTATAGTCTTTGCACTTTTTTCGACAAAAAAATCGATTTTCTTTAAATTAAAGCAAATGGCTTACAACTTCTTATACAAGTTATTTATGGCCAAATTAAGGATTATCAGACTTAACAAATGACTTTTAATTTTTCGTGAAAAATGGAAAAGTACAAAGGCTTATAGTCTGCACTTTTTTCGACAAGAAAATCGATTTTCTTTAAACTAAAGCAAATGGCTTCAAACTTCTTATACACGCTATTTATGGCCAAATTAAGGATTATCAGACTTAACAAATGACTTTTAATTTTTCGTGAAAAATGGAAAAAGTACAAAGACTATAGTCTTTGCACTTTTTTCGACAAAAAAATCGATTTTCTTTAAACTAAAGCAAATGGCTTCAAACTTCTTATACACGCTATTTATGGCCAAATTAAGGATTATCAGACTTAACAAATGACTTTTAATTTTTCGTGAAAAATGGAAAAAGTACAAAGACTATAGTCTTTGCACTTTTTTCGACAAAAAAATCGATTTTCTTTAAATTAAAGCAAATGGCTTACAACTTCTTATACAAGTTATTTATGGCCAAATTAAGGATTATTAGACTTAACAAATGACTTTTAATTTTTCGTGAAAAATGGAAAAAGTACAAAGGTATAGTCTTTGCACTTTTTTCGACAAAAAAATCGATTTTCTTTAAACTAAAGCAAAAGGCTTCAAACTTCTTATACAAGTTATTTATGGCCAAATTAAGGATTATTAGACTTAACAAATGACTTTTAATTTTTCGTGAAAAATGGAAAAAGTACAAAGACTATAGTCTTTGCACTTTTTTCGACAAAAAAATCGATTTTCTTTAAATTAAAGCAAATGGCTTACAACTTCTTATACAAGTTATTTATGGCCAAATTAAGGATTATCAGACTTAACAAATGACTTTTAATTTTTCGTAAAAAATGGAAAAAGTACAAAGACTATAGTCTTTGCACTTTTTTCGACAAAAAAATCGATTTTCTTTAAATTAAAGCAAATGGCTTACAACTTCTTATACAAGTTATTTATGGCCAAATTAAGGATTATCAGACTTAACAAATGACTTTTAATTTTTCGTGAAAAATGGAAAAAGTACAAAGACTATAGTCTTTGCACTTTTTTCGACAAAAAAATCGATTTTCTTTAAATTAAAGCAAATGGCTTACAACTTCTTATACAAGTTATTTATGGCCAAATTAAGGATTATCAGACTTAACAAATGACTTTTAATTTTTCGTGAAAAATGGAAAAAGTACAAAGACTATAGTCTTTGCACTTTTTTCGACAAAAAAATCGATTTTCTTTAAATTAAAGCAAATGGCTTACAACTTCTTATACAAGTTATTTATGGCCAAATTAAGGATTATCAGACTTAACAAATGACTTTTAATTTTTCGTGAAAAATGGAAAAAGTACAAAGACTATAGTCTTTGCACTTTTTTCGACAAAAAAATCGATTTTCTTTAAATTAAAGCAAATGGCTTACAACTTCTTATACAAGTTATTTATGGCCAAATTAAGGATTATCAGACTTAACAAATGACTTTTAATTTTTCGTGAAAAATGGAAAAGTACAAAGGCTATAGTCTTTGCACTTTTTTCGACAAAAAAATCGATTTTCTTTAAATTAAAGCAAATGGCTTACAACTTCTTATACAAGTTATTTATGGCCAAATTAAGGATTATCAGACTTAACAAATGACTTTTAATTTTTCGTGAAAAATGGAAAAAGTACAAAGACTATAGTCTTTGCACTTTTTTCGACAAAAAAATCGATTTTCTTTAAATTAAAGCAAATGGCTTACAACTTCTTATACAAGTTATTTATGGCCAAATTAAGGATTATCAGACTTAACAAATGACTTTTAATTTTTCGTGAAAAATGGAAAAGTACAAAGGCTTATAGTCTGCACTTTTTTCGACAAGAAAATCGATTTTCTTTAAACTAAAGCAAATGGCTTCAAACTTCTTATACACGCTATTTATGGCCAAATTAAGGATTATCAGACTTAACAAATGACTTTTAATTTTTCGTGAAAAATGGAAAAAGTACAAAGACTATAGTCTTTGCACTTTTTTCGACAAAAAAATCGATTTTCTTTAAATTAAAGCAAATGGCTTACAACTTCTTATACAAGTTATTTATGACCAAATTAAGGATTATCAGACTTAACAAATGACTTTTAATTTTTCGTGAAAAATGGAAAAAGTACAAAGACTATAGTCTTTGCACTTTTTTCGACAAAAAAATCGATTTTCTTTAAACTAAAGCAAATGGCTTCAAACTTCTTATACACGCTATTTATGACCAAATTAAGGATTATCAGACTTAACAAATGACTTTTAATTTTTCGTGAAAAATGAAAAAAGTGCAAAGACTCTTTTAATTTTTCGTGAAAAATGGAAAAAGTACAAAGGTATAGTCTTTGCACTTTTTTCGACAAAAAAATCGATTTTCTTTAAACTAAAGCAAATGGCTTCAAACTTCTTATACAAGTTATTTATGGCCAAATTAAGGATTATCAGACTTAACAAATGACTTTTAATTTTTCGTGAAAAATGGAAAAAGTACAAAGACTATAGTCTTTGCACTTTTTTCGACAAAAAAATCGATTTTCTTTAAATTAAAGCAAATGGCTTACAACTTCTTATACAAGTTATTTATGGCCAAATTAAGGATTATTAGACTTAACAAATGACTTTTAATTTTTCGTGAAAAATGGAAAAAGTACAAAGGTATAGTCTTTGCACTTTTTTCGACAAAAAAATCGATTTTCTTTAAACTAAAGCAAATGGCTTCAAACTTCTTATACAAGTTATTTATGGCCAAATTAAGGATTATTAGACTTAACAAATGACTTTTAATTTTTCGTGAAAAATGGAAAAAGTACAAAGGCTATAGTCTTTGCACTTTTTTCGACAAAAAAATCGATTTTCTTTAAATTAAAGCAAATGGCTTACAACTTCTTATACAAGTTATTTATGGCCAAATTAAGGATTATCAGACTTAACAAATGACTTTTAATTTTTCGTGAAAAATGGAAAAAGTACAAAGACTATAGTCTTTGCACTTTTTTCGACAAAAAAATCGATTTTCTTTAAACTAAAGCAAATGGCTTCAAACTTCTTATACACGCTATTTATGACCAAATTAAGGATTATCAGACTTAAAAAATGACTTTTAATTTTTCGTGAAAAATGGAAAAAGTACAAAGGCTATAGTCTTTGCACTTTTTTCGACAAAAAAATCGATTTTCTTTAAACTAAAGCAAATGGCTTCAAACTTCTTATACACGCTATTTATGGCCAAATTAAGGATTATCAGACTTAACAAATGACTTTTAATTTTTCGTGAAAAATGGAAAAAGTACAAAGACTATAGTCTTTGCACTTTTTTCGACAAAAAAATCGATTTTCTTTAAACTAAAGCAAATGGCTTACAACTTCTTATACACGCTATTTATGACCAAATTAAGGATTATCAGACTTAACAAATGACAGCCATTTCATGTTATTGTAAAATTTATTGCAATATTTACAATAACCTTCGTCACCACTTTCTGAAAAAAATGTTCATACATTTGTAAGTTATATTGGTTAAGGCCAGGGGCCGTCGACAGGGTGTAGCATTGAGGCAGCCTGCACTTTTTTCGACAAAAAAATCGATTTTCTTTAAACTAAAGCAAATGGCTTAAAACTTCTTATACAAGTTATTTATGACCAAATTAAGGATTATCAGACTTAACAAATGACTTTTAATTTTTCGTGAAAAATGGAAAAGTACAAAGGCTATAGTCTTTGCACTTTTTTCGACAAAAAAATCGATTTTCTTTAAACTAAAGCAAATGGCTTAAAACTTCTTATACACGCTATTTATGACCAAATTAAGGATTATCAGACTTAACAAATGACTTTTAATTTTTCGTGAAAAATGGAAAAGTACAAAGGCTATAGTCTTTGCACTTTTTTCGACAAAAAAATCGATTTTCTTTAAATTAAAGCAAATGGCTTACAACTTCTTATACAAGTTATTTATGGCCAAATTAAGGATTATCAGACTTAACAAATGACTTTTAATTTTTCGTAAAAAATGGAAAAAGTACAAAGACTATAGTCTTTGCACTTTTTTCGACAAAAAAATCGATTTTCTTTAAATTAAAGCAAATGGCTTACAACTTCTTATACAAGTTATTTATGGCCAAATTAAGGATTATCAGACTTAACAAATGACTTTTAATTTTTCGTGAAAAATGGAAAAAGTACAAAGACTATAGTCTTTGCACTTTTTTCGACAAAAAAATCGATTTTCTTTAAATTAAAGCAAATGGCTTACAACTTCTTATACAAGTTATTTATGGCCAAATTAAGGATTATCAGACTTAACAAATGACTTTTAATTTTTCGTGAAAAATGGAAAAAGTACAAAGACTATAGTCTTTGCACTTTTTTCGACAAAAAAATCGATTTTCTTTAAATTAAAGCAAATGGCTTACAACTTCTTATACAAGTTATTTATGGCCAAATTAAGGATTATCAGACTTAACAAATGACTTTTAATTTTTCGTGAAAAATGGAAAAAGTACAAAGACTATAGTCTTTGCACTTTTTTCGACAAAAAAATCGATTTTCTTTAAATTAAAGCAAATGGCTTACAACTTCTTATACAAGTTATTTATGGCCAAATTAAGGATTATCAGACTTAACAAATGACTTTTAATTTTTCGTGAAAAATGGAAAAAGTACAAAGACTATAGTCTTTGCACTTTTTTCGACAAAAAAATCGATTTTCTTTAAATTAAAGCAAATGGCTTACAACTTCTTATACAAGTTATTTATGGCCAAATTAAGGATTATCAGACTTAACAAATGACTTTTAATTTTTCGTGAAAAATGGAAAAGTACAAAGGCTTATAGTCTGCACTTTTTTCGACAAGAAAATCGATTTTCTTTAAACTAAAGCAAATGGCTTCAAACTTCTTATACACGCTATTTATGGCCAAATTAAGGATTATCAGACTTAACAAATGACTTTTAATTTTTCGTGAAAAATGGAAAAAGTACAAAGACTATAGTCTTTGCACTTTTTTCGACAAAAAAATCGATTTTCTTTAAATTAAAGCAAATGGCTTACAACTTCTTATACAAGTTATTTATGGCCAAATTAAGGATTATCAGACTTAACAAATGACTTTTAATTTTTCGTGAAAAATGGAAAAAGTACAAAGACTATAGTCTTTGCACTTTTTTCGACAAAAAAATCGATTTTCTTTAAACTAAAGCAAATGGCTTCAAACTTCTTATACACGCTATTTATGGCCAAATTAAGGATTATCAGACTTAACAAATGACTTTTAATTTTTCGTGAAAAATGGAAAAAGTACAAAGACTATAGTCTTTGCACTTTTTTCGACAAAAAAATCGATTTTCTTTAAATTAAAGCAAATGGCTTACAACTTCTTATACAAGTTATTTATGGCCAAATTAAGGATTATTAGACTTAACAAATGACTTTTAATTTTTCGTGAAAAATGGAAAAAGTACAAAGGTATAGTCTTTGCACTTTTTTCGACAAAAAAATCGATTTTCTTTAAACTAAAGCAAATGGCTTAAAACTTCTTATACAAGTTATTTATGGCCAAATTAAGGATTATCAGACTTAAAAAATGATTTTTTTAATACACAGGTACCTATAAACAAAATTAATAAAAATACTGAATAGTACTTACTGAATCCTCTCTCTTTCATGAACTGTTTCAAATCGTCTTCAGTAATTTCTATGCGTCTGTGGCGAGCTTTACGTTTATTTTTCATCCAACCGCTGTTATCACACTTTTTGACTTCCTGAGTAGGACTGACACCATTTCCCTGTTGATCTACGTCCGTTTCATTGTCGGAATGACCAGAATCGTCATGATTGTCATCTGCATCATGATGATCGTCCAGTTCATCATCATTTATGGAAAAACCTTCGCTGGCAGAAGTTGCTGAATTTTTCTTACACACGTCATTGGTGTTTAAAAGCTGGCTAGGCACATCTATACAATTACTATCTAGTAACCAGTCTTTTTCAATACTTGTTTCTCTCCTATTTAAAATATTATTACAGTTAGAGTTTTCTGTTGAGACGTTTAAGCTTAAATTATGTACCTGGAACAAATGGTCATGGTAAGAAAATTATGTGTTGTTGCAAAAAGCTAAGACCAAATAAGAATGAAAATTATAAATTTTTTGGAATTGTGTTAATAAAAAAGTGTACCAGTTCTGTAAAAATTACTTACATTGTCATGTTGTGACTCCGAAGTATTGGGTATATCACAGTTGCTATGTTCAGAAACTGATCCTGAATTTTTAAAAATTTGGCCATTAGATTCGTGATTGTCGAGTTCCACTCTCAAAAAATTTTTCGGGTCACTCGTCGAGCAGCTCGAGTTATGTGGTCCACTGGAAGACTCCGAGTTCGAACAGCTTTCATTTATTTTATCATCAGTCTCCATTAAATCGCTCTCTCTATGATTTTCGTTCAGCTTTTGTTTGTAGGCATCCAGTTTACGTTTCAGTTCCAGTTCCTTCTTCAGGCTTTTCAATTTCGAGTTGGCCGGCGTGTTAAGTTTGACTTTCATTTTCGTTGACGGATGTTTAACACGGTGCGTCGTGAGCGGTACGAGTCCACAGGTGTCCGCGTGCGTACGACGATGTTTTATCAAATTCCCGACACAACTGAAGGAATGCCCGCAGTTTTCGCACTGGTACGGCTTGACTCCTGTATGCAACGTACTGTGGGTTATCAAACTCTGACGGTGACAGAAGCCCTTACCGCACACCTGGAAAATAAATTTGCAATCGGGAATAATCTTTAACCATTTTTAATAAATAATAAACAATTTAGCTAAATATAAATTTGTCACTGAGTTGCCATGCTAATAAAGAATTACTTACATTACAAACAAATGCTTTTTCCTGAGTATGAGTACGTTCATGAACTTTTAGTTGCCCTATTGTTAAGAAAAGTTTTCCACAGTAGCCGCACATGGATGATCTTGAGCCATTATGACGCAACATGTGATTGTGTAAGGAACCAGCGGTCATTAACTCTTGTCCACAGATCTATAACAAATATTATCAAAACCATCATTTGCTAAATAAAAATTATTATTGTAGATAGTCTTTTAACGAATAACTTGAAACAACAAATTTAAAATTAATAGAACAAATGCCTGTACAAAAACAAAATTTAAGTTCATTGAACAAATGCCTGTAGAAAAAACAAATTTTAAGCTCATTGAACAAATGCCTGTAGAAAAAAACAAATTGTAAGCTCATTGAACAAATGCCTGTAGAAAAAAACAAATTGTAAGCTCATTGAACAAATGCCTGTAGAAAAAACAAATTTTAAGCTCATTGAACAAATGCCTGTAGAAAAAAACAAATTGTAAGCTCATTGAACAAATGCAAGTTGAAATTTAAGAACTTTTACATACATAAATATGTGTGAAATCCAAAACATAACTGCTGTTAAAAAAAAATCAGCATACCTGACACTTGTATTGTTTGATAGTCCCGCACTTTGAACTGTTATGGTTTGAAAGTTCACTCTTGGTCTTAAACTGTTTACCACAATCACTGCACATGTAAAAATCATCATAATTGTCCTTGTGGAATTCATTTACATGGTAAATATAATCATCTTCATTATCAAATTTCAAGTCAACACACACCCGACACTTTTTTTTACGTCCCTGTAACAATTAAAACCATTGATTAGGTGTTGAATCACAATACAGGCTGGATCAAATTCGTATGTTCTACCAGGGTATCTTGGAAATTACGTTTAGTTGTTTATTAATCGTTAACAAACTATGATTTTAGAATTTTCACAAAATACCTCAGTTATTTTTTGCAACAAAAATATGTGAGTATATATTTTTTTAAAGCTAAAAAAATGCTCTTTCGTACATAGTCATGGCCTACTAGTTTGTGTTTAAAAAAATTAAATTTTACTTCTCATCTCAAAAGTCAAGGGAATTAAAAAATAATAAAAATTGGTTTTAAATTAAGCATAAAAATGTTTACAAAAAACCTACAAAACATTTAGTCCTATACTTATAAATAAAGAAACTATAATACATTTTCAAAAACAATATTTAATTTTTTATCTGTTGGGCCAAAATGGCATGTGATATAAAAATACTGACAACACAGGAGTGTTTATCTAAAAGGAACAACCCAGAAGCCCAATATCAGATTTTTGTTAACGATTATAATAACCGAGTTACACCGTAAAAAATTCGAATGTGGTCTTCCTTAAATATTTAATCTGTTTTAAAAAACAAGATATATACCTTAGCTTGGTGCTCTGCAACATTGTGCCCAACTTTTTCTTCGTATGTTTCAAAACTTTTGGCACATAATTTACACCAGAACTGGAACTCACCCGAATGCATTTTTTCATGTCTTAAAAGAATTTTTGGATATTTAAAAGATTTGCCACAAATAGAACAGTCAATTCCTTTGGATTTGGTCTAAAAATAAAAAATAATGAACAATTATACATTCTTTAATGTAAAGAGCCCTTCTTACCACATTTTCTTCAGATATATGAATTTCTTCATGATTTTTTAAAGCACCTCGGCTTTTATATTTCTTTGAGCAATATTTACAGTTTAAAGATAACATATTTACTTCTGGTGTTGGTTCATTCTGAAAAATTGAATAAATTAACATGAAATACTACAATACTTTTAACTTACCTCTTCTTCCATTAATTTTTCATTCATTTTGAACACAATTTTATTATTTACACTGCTATTGTAAGTAATTTAGCTACACAATATTTAATATTTATCACTTTATTAATAATTACTGGTTTTAAAATAAAAATCAATACAATTTATACATGTAAATGATATGTTTACAAAATAGTTAACCCCACTTTTACATTGTTTATAAACATTGAAGCTCACACGTGTAAACGTCATGCTACACTTTTAAACAAAATGACTAAATATTTCCTTCCACTACACTAATAATAAGCAGCCATTTCACTGGCAACTTACGCCAGCCATACCAACAGTGTAAAACTTAGGACGCTAGGAAATCAATATGGTGACGTCAATTTTACACATACGAGGTGCTGCTAAGAAATAAAATGACTAAGGAAAAAAAATTAAACAAAATATGTGGCAAAAAATAAAAATGTATTACGAGTGAACTATACAAAATTTAAAAAAAAACAATTCTTGCTAATTTAAATCTATATGGACTATCTACATAAATAAAATATAAAATTATGATCTAATGTTAAGTAATTTTTGTATTTCTTTCACAATAGGTACTTATTACATAAATACATAGATATGCATACCAGATTTTCAACTTCTATATTCATTTACAATTATTGGACATACTTGACTAGTATCTAGCCAGTTTTGTGTATTATTTATGTACACACTTTTTATTATTCCATGTACATATTTGGTAACTTTACGTACTGAACATTATATAAAATAATGTAAAGAATCACAACACTAGTTTAGTCAAATGGCAATGTTATAATAGACAATCAGAAGTATTTTACAAAACATAAGTCAACAAAAGAAACTCAATAAAGCATCACGTTTATTGTACATATTTTTCAATATTTACTAATGAAAATATAATACAATACTTGCTTAATTCTTTAATTAAATACAAGACAATTAGGATTAGAAGATTCTGTTGGCAGTTTTCTTAAAGAAAATTACCAACAGCTTCTAATTACTACAAAAAATGAAAGTATTCTTTCATCTTAACGATCATTAAAGGTTTAAGTAAAACAACAATAAAATTATAGGTAATCATATACTTCTCGACATCGCTAATATCACCATTTTCACACATAATTAAGTCTCAAGAGTTTTAAATTTAGGTTTTACAAAAAAGTTACTTAGCTTTGATCGTCAACTCCCATAATTGACAGATTTATTAGCAAAAAATGCCAATACAGGAATTTTGCGTAATAAATAGAAAATAATGACTCACCATTAGAAATTTCTTGAGTTACCGTGGTCAGTGAAATTATTCTTCGGTCAGGAGACAATAGACTGAGAATTTTAGGCAACAAACAGCAAAATAATAGTTTTATTTCTGATGGGGAACCCCCCATTCAATGAGGTGCCCGGGATACAAAATTTATCTATGTGCCTCATTCATGGTGATATAAACTCACAATGTTGTCAAATTGTAAATACTTAATTATCAAAATAAATGATATAATTAAGAAAATCACAAATGGCTAACCATTTTTACTTTGTTCAAATTGTACGTATAAAAATTTACGCTACGTTAAGTACACCATAAAGGCCTCGTAATGTGTAAATAAGGCCACTAAGATTCTACTCTCATATTATTAGATTTTGAGAAAATCATTGAGATGGCTTTTTTATATTATTAAAATTACTTAAAGAAATATACGAAAATATTTGAATACTGAGATCTTAACGTTAATAATTCAGAATGTATAAAATCGGAATGTACGTTACTTTAGATAATTAAAGAGCATCTGTCTGGATGCGCGTCAGCCTGTGTATGTAAATAAACTTAAAGAGGTGTTGATAATTTTTTTTGTCATGTGTATTTGCTGCTAAACAACTGTAGTTAGAATATTTATTAACTTATTTTAAATTATTTTGCGGTTTTGGGTAGGTGCCTTTTCATGTGTAGTGCAAGGTGATCCGATCTTGCAAATGATCTTTCACAGACAGCACATTTAAAGGGCTTGGCCCCGGTATGTTTCCGATAATGGCGAGTTAATTCATCCGATCTGGCAAACCTCCATTCACACTCTGGCCATTGGCACTGGTATGGCTTTTCTCCTGAAAAAGAAAACGACGAAAAATTAAAAACAAAATTAATTGAATAAACGAAATTATTAATACAGCTTATATTCTATCAAAAATAACGTAACTCAGAAGCTATAATAGCTATTTGCTAGGGTATACACATGGAAATAATAATTTAAAAATTTAAAACTGCTGTAAACATTTTCTTTTGAGAAGTTTATGCACACTAATGTCAGATCTACTAACCTCACAAATACTCATTTTATAACGAATTACCTGCAAGTCTTGGTCAATTTAAGTTAAACGTCATGTAGGTGAATCTCTGGTACATATATTCTAATCAAGTAATAACTATTTTTA
Organism: Elmis aenea; assembly: GCA_947652605.1. Lineage (NCBI taxonomy): Eukaryota > Metazoa > Arthropoda > Insecta > Coleoptera > Elmidae > Elmis > Elmis aenea. The sequence goes on from OX393577.1 coordinate 64,192,126, forward strand.
ATGGTATTTCATGAAGTTCTCGAATATTTAAAGACTGATGTTTTAAAATTCAAAGGTTCACACATGTACTAACCTTACAAAAAGTCACTTGATAACTAATTAACCCTGATGTATAATCAAATTCTGTTTTTAGTCATGTAGGTCGTAGGTGCATATCTACTGCATACCTCACTTCAATATCTTTGCATTTCAAGCTCATTTAACGTTTATTACACAAAAAATCCACACAAAACTGCATTACAGTTGACATTTGGGGGCGGTTACATTGTTTTTACAATATTTGATTTATAGCCAAACGTCCAGTATAGTTGGATGCCCACCTGTCAGTTACAATTAACATGCGCGATTACATTGCGCATATGTGACTTTATCCGAAAAACGCATTCCTGTTTCACTAAAAACTAAACTGGCCGATTGTGTGTTACAGTGTTAGTTCGATGTTTATATAATAGATGTCGCACAGTACTCGAATTTTGAAAATTTATGAATTTAAAAAAGCAAGCATTTAGGGATTTCTTGATGTTTAACTGGACTTTTTGTTAGTATATGAATATTATTACTTGAAAGGATTATTAGTATTGCTAAAAGTGCGTCAAAGAGGTTTTATTATGGAGCAAAACGAAAAACTTTTAAATTTTTACCAAAATAAATACATTTGGAAATTATTGGAAATTTGTAAAGCTCTAAAGACATTTGTACACGACATTTTACTGAACCAAACGTTAAAATTAATCTTAAAAAAAATTATCCTGATAACTAAATGAATTCCCCAGCAACTAATACACAGTTTTCCATTAGAGTAAGCTCTTATAGTTTCTGAGATACCTGTTACAGTATTATTATTTTGACACCATGTATATAACACTTAAAAATGTATAATTATTTACCTGTGTGTATCCTTTGATGAGCCTTGAGGTGTGAGCTCTTTGTATAAACTTTTGTACACCCTGAAAAAAAAAGATTACATAAATCTCTATTCTCAACAAATTGTTAATAGATACAATTACAACTTGTTAATTTCTTTTAAAATAATAAAGAGGGTTAATTTTAAACAAGAAATCTCTAATTACTGTTTCCAAATCATAATTTTTTAAAGCTCTATTCCTGTTCAGTTTCACAGGGTCATGCTGCTTCATCAGAAAAATTTTTTGTTAGGCTTGTAAGGGTTCATATATTAAAAAAGTCATAAATCTTGATTGAAATTTGTTTAGGACTTAAATCTTACCTAGAAAATCACAATGATGTATCCGCCTTTTTTCTAATTCTGGATTATTTCTTCTATTATACTTAACAAGAGGTGTGGACGAGAGCCGATGGGCAGTGTTGGCAGATGTTTGTTGGCATCCAGGGTTAGGATAGGGAGGTGGAGGTGTGCGCCTTGGTAGTGTCCCCCCAGGAGATCCTGGTTCCGAGCTGGGAGGAGTAAGTGGAGATGTGTACATGAGGCGGGACATGGGAGCATACAACGCATTTGCTGGTGCTGGCCCATTTGCACCACCCCCGGTGTATTTGTACTGTTGTGGGTGGGTGTTGTTATTAGGGTGGTGAAGAGGTTGCTGTGGATAGTGAGGTTGCTGTGGAGGACTGGTGGGCTGCTGCTGGTTGTAGGGAGATGTGGGTGTTCCCATTAGGTGCAAGGTTGGAGGAGTTTGTTGCAGAACCTGAAACTTCATTTGATTAGCTTTAAGCTCACATACAATGTAGTGCAATAAAACCGATATATTTTATTCTGCTTATAGTCTTTTCATTTACCAAACGATTTTTGCGTATTTTGGCTTCAACTGTAGCCCAAACCTTGGGATATTATTTACGATATTAAACGTTATCCATTCTGGTTTCACAAAGTGTTAATTGCCTCATAGCAAAATCATGAAGTTTAAAACATGCTGGCTATACAATTTTACAGATTTTTGTTAATATTTTACAAATGTTTGATAAAAGCCAGCATTGTTTTTTCCAACAAATCAAAGTTTTTGAAAATACGAATTTGCAAAGATAAACGTAAAACAATAAAGTCTTACAGAATCATCTTATACTGTGATTATTCGCGTAATTTCAGTCAAAAAGTGTCCCAAAACCATGTTTAAAAAAATAATTAAAACGTTTTATAATCAAACTGCAACGGATTCAAAAAATGTTTGCATGTGGAAAATCAAACCTAGTGTTTTGGCAAAAAATTTAGTCAAAATCGCAAAAAAAATCCGTAGGAAAATTAAATTGAAAGAAACAAAAGAAAATCGTTTTTTTTTGCGATCAATCTGTACAGAAATAAAAAATTGAAAATGTACCTTTTCCGTTTTTATTTCTAATGGCGAAAGAAGTGGCGTAGGAGCGCATGAGACGGCAAGATCGTCGACGGCTTCCAGTTTCACTTGACCGGTGCCAACAACTCCCAACATGTTAGCATTTTCCGGATCTATGTTCTGGATACTGCTAGCGATGTCTTCCCACAGCGGTGGTCTGAGGAAGACGTCGTCGTCAGTACCGGGAAGTGTCCTCATGGACACGTAGCTCATGTTCGGTTGAAGACGGTTGTGTGGGGGTTCGAAGAAATCATCTAGCTGGGATGCTGATTCTCGGCGCGGTTTTTCAAGCTCTTCTTCAAGGCGCCGCTCCCACTCCTGTTTGCAGAGGAACGTATCCAGGTCGCTCGTCTAAAACAACAAGAAACAAGAAATTAACACAAGAATTACAACTTTTAGGCAAAGCTTAACAGTACAAAAATAAGTGGTGATTTCTCTAACTCTTTAGCGTATGAGGATAGATACATTTTTTATCACAATCGATAAGGAAAAGCTTTTTTCCACTTGACTGACTTCTCAAACATAGCATTCGTAAAAGTAATGTGACGCGTGTTGCCATATTTTTGTGCACACAGATTCTGAAGTGGCTTAACAGAGTAAAACTTAAGTTTTTAAAGAGTTGCCAGCCATCACAATATCCTCTTCTACGATATGGATGGTCCAACTTTTTTCACATTACTATCATATTACTTTAAGCGTCCATCAAAGTGTTACGAAACTTATTGGGGAGATGTTGAGTAATTTTGAAGTGACTTAAGTCAGATAAAACTGTACAATTCAGTGTTGTACAGAATTTTACTCATTAGACGAAGATATTGCTATAAATTGTGACTCTTAAGATTAAGACTACAGGTTTTCTGCATTGTTACTTCAAAATTTGATCAATGCAAAAGAGTTTTGAGTCACTGTGAATTAAGAAGATACAAAGGTTTCTTTGTTTTTCTTCCCAAGTAAGTAAAAAACGCTTTTGGAAAAGAAACGGTAGCAAAATCCCTGCGATAAAAATAAATCGATTTCTTTTGGGTAATTCAGGTTCTTTATCCAAACATTGACGCTAATAGAAATAGGCTTAACCTTTCATCTCAACTTTTTTAATTAATAACTTAAGTATAATATCGTAATATGAGTAGAACTTAATTAGGTGCACGTGCTACATCATCAAATTAAACTAAACACTTATGGGTGCACTTTAATCATTTACTTTGCTAAATAAAATTTTTGAGCACCAAACCATGTTTGTATAAAACAATACCTTTGACCTACAGCGATCTATGGGTGTGGGACCTGGGTACTGAACACAAATGTAAAGGAAGCCCTAAGAGGATGGCAAAGAAAGATAATTGGGAGAATTGGAGAAAAGTGGGAGGGAAGAGAACAGATGAGAGATATAGAAGAAGAACGAACGAGGAGGTATATTTAATTTTCAAAAAAGCAACCATACACAAAGTAATAAATGCCAGAAGGATACAATGGCTAGGACATATTGAGAGAAGGAAGGACAGCAGAATGATAAAAGAGATAGCGTGGAAAAACCTACATACAAGAAACAAAGATGAAGACCCAGAAAAAGATGGAGAGAAGCTGTGGAGGCAGAACTAAAAGAGAAAAACATAATGAATTGGAGGAAGAAAACGAAAGAGAGAAGAGTGTGGAAGAATATTACTAAGCTCTGGGCCCAAACGGCCCGCAAAACAGCCTTTATATATATCAATAAAAATTTTAAATTAATCTTAAAAACTCGCGATGGATTTGTGAATTTAAAAATTACCAAGTCTCAATGCAATTTACTCAAATAAATCCAAAAAGTTTTACCCTCATTTTTAAAAACCAATACGATCCGTCCATCCATCATCTAACTACCAAAGTAATCACTACTCATCATGAGTTTATTAATGCCATTATAAAATATATTGAATGACAATAAGGATCAAATTAATTCGAAACAAAATTGATTCTTTTGTTTTGATGGTGATTTCATGAAGGGAACAATCTGACACGAGACTCCTCAGCAGGAGGCAGCACCTCCTGGCTTATTGTATGATAATTAGAACACGGGGAAAGTCGTCAGAGGACCCCCATCGCGTCTGAATACATTCACGAAAAGAACCCTACTTCATTTTTGCCGGTTGTTCTCACCTGCTTAATATAGACGACAAAACAATAAAAAGACATTACATTTTAAATTTCTTGTCCGGAGCGGTTTGATAGAATCTTCGTTTTGTGTAAGTCTCCCGCGCTCTTTCGATTAAACGGGCAGTTAAACATTAGTTTTATTAATCGGGAGGTCTTTGATACGTTTCGCCTTTTTGCGTAGTCTTTTGTTAGTGGAAAGCACCCAAACTTCGTTTGTTTTAAGGATCCTGACCCAAAAAGGGGTAAAAAACTATAGTTACTTATTCAAAATTGTTTTCCATGCATTCAACTTGTTTAAATGAAAACATTGAAGAGTGTGTACTGCACATCAACAATTTTTTATTGGATTGGTGAATAAAAATGACTGTTTATATCGTGGGGTGCTATTCTGCCATTGTTTGGCACAACGTGGGGTTGTCGTAAACAAATGTTAACAACAAGGTTGATGTCAAATCGTTTTATGTCTGTATTATAAAGTACTTGAATGTTGCCAGGTAATTTATGATATTTGGTTAAGATTCTTGCACATTAATCTTAACCAGGAATTGCAAAAAAAATACCTGTCGGCACAAGTGTTTTTACGGGTATTAATTTTAGTGTTTTGAACAAAGATAAAAATGGGATGCCCATTAATCGATGCCTTTTTGGGTAAAATATAAATCGTGTTTTCGAAAAGCTCGAGAAATATTTGAAATAAGTTGCCTAAAGTCATTTTTCAAGTTAACACTCGTACTAGAATTGATTGTAGTCTCCAAGGTGTGCATTGCTTACTTTGAATAAGAGCGAAGAAGATTTTTTTTTTCGTTTTACAAGACACTGGTCTATAGTGGGCCATATACGTTTTCAAAAAAGTTGTGCATCGGCCGGGAATCGAACCCGGGCCGCCCGCGTGGCAGGCGAGCATTCTACCACTGAACCACCGATGCTTGATACAATTACTTGTAGACGATAAAATCATGGATAGCTATACATTCTAATTTCCTATCACTACTGTATACACAACTGTAGTACTTATAAATACATACATTCTATATTAAGTTCTGACTTTTATCTATGGTTCTGACTATGTTCTGTGGTTCTGACAAAAAAGTATAACAATTAAAAGTCACTAAAAACTATGGGGAATTAAGCAATAAATCATTCTTACTAACAATTATCCATAAAAATTTATTATTGTATCATCATTAATTTTAAATGACTTCTAATCGATAAACTTAAGTATTGGATAAACAATTTAAAAAGTAGGCCACCAAATTCAGCTACAAATAAAAATCATACACAAAAAGAGAAAGCAGCTGTCAGTTTGATCCAAGGGAAATTGAATTTAAAACACAATTATAATGTAGATCGATCGAGTTACTTCCGAAATGGAAATTAGTAAGATAGGACCACACACAATAACCAAAAGCTGGTCAATATTAATTATATTTTATACGATTGTTAATGGACTATTTGGGGGACGTATTCGCCAAGCTGCTGGACTCCGAATTAGTTCTGCTGGTTGTGAAAATGGGCTTTTTTCCCAGAGATAAGGATGTGCTAATACGAACACTCACAAATAACAATAGTAGCCGAGCGAATGCAGCAGAAATGAGATTTCTAAGAAAAATCCAAGGAAAAACCAAAAGAAGTACAGTAAAGTGCCCTAATATGGAACAGTTACCTATTATGGAATACATCAGTTTTATGACAATGAATAAGCGATATCTGTTGAAAAGTATATGTACCTATTTGTACATTGATCACACATTCCCAAATGTAAAATAGTTAAAAAATATTCACTAGATTACATAACAGATTCAAATATATGTTTGACGTGCTACTGATTTTTTAGGCTAAATCTTTCAGTGCAAAATATTATATGCTAGGGTAAATGATATAAAATATTTCATTGCATGTTTATTTAGCATGAGCCTTTACATTTCAATTAAATAGAACAAAATTTTGATTGGGGCCATTTCATGTTTTACATATACCGATTTTTGAAATGTCACATTGATGCCTAATATGGAATACATAGAGGTGCCTTATCATGAATATGATTATGGTCACTAAGTACAGCAATATGGGTTCAGTGTCAAAGGTGTCAGAAATGGGCAGACGAAAAATGTGCGAAATACAAAAAAAAAAAACAATTCTATTGTCCTACCTGTAAAAAATAAATAAATTATCAACATTTAGTTCGAATGACACTTGAATTATAATTTAATTTACATAAATAACAGAGTTTTGGTTTGGTTTAAGTAATAATGCAAATCAGAAAGAAATAAAAGATTAATCTATGAGCAGTTGTTTATTTTAATGTATATTTCCTATATAATTCTATATTCCATATTAAGAACCCCTAGTATTCCATATTAGGTTCCCCGGGAGCTTAATATGGAATAGTAGTAACATTTAAAAAAAATAGCTATATAAGAAATATCTACCGTAATATCGTACCAGAATTCGAGTAATGTGTTGCGTATTCATTACAAATTCCTGATAAATTATTTTGCAAAATTTTGTTGAATAAATCTGAATATTATTGCCGAATACAAAAAACTATTCCATATTAGGGCACTTTACTCTAATAGGAGTAATTTTTTTCATGATAATGTAAAGGATGGTGTTGTTTGCCATCACATAACAACTGTAAATCAGAAGGAAAAGAAGTTAATTTTAGCCTTACATCTGGTTTGACATCTCATCTGTTCCTATTGTTGTCTTCAAAGAAAACCAAAGAAGATAATCCAGTAACAAAAGGCATTAAAAATCGGACCACAGTTTGGGAAACGCTGAGGTATGCTATACCATAACAATCAAAGGCGCACATGCCTCTAACAATAATGAAGTTACGCTACGCAGACTTCTTCGTGCTTCGATTTTTCCTGATCGCAGCGTGAAGGAAAATTGCGCGCCAAGCTTCATCACTCCCGCTCAACCGTTTTTTTTTTACTATAGCGGAATTCGCAAGAACATGTAATATCATACATTTAACGGTTTTAATAATATTTTTAGTAGGAAGTCTTGCAACAGCAGTTTCGAATTAAATGCCCAGTCCCTAATTGAAACAGTCATGCCTACCAGTAATGTAACTAATAGCATTTGTACACCGGCTCGCGTAATAAAACAAGAGATAAGACATTCACTCACGTATGAATAACCACTGTTAACAATAAACGTGTCTGCGAATTTATAATTGCGAATTATTGTTATCCGCCACATGAAAAAAGACAATAACCAGAGAATAACGGTGCAATAACTCGTGCAAAAGTTATGATCGATAAAAATATTAGGGCCTCTGGGTACATTTTTATTACCAAACGATCTTGACCCATATCTACGAAGAGATTAGTTAGTAAAATATCAATCTTGGACCTGTATCAGTTTAAATGGAACCAAGAATGATCGTAAATAAAGATATATTCAAACCGGATGGTCATTAAAAATCGAGAACCATTCGCTACACCCACTGGGACTATAAACTCACAACTATTCCGACCTTTTCGGTAAACAATTTAATATAAATATCTATAAATTAATTTGAGTGACCTGTTTTTCTCGCTGGTTGCCGTTTTTATTTAAATTTAAGTGGTAAGTTTCTTATAATCCTTTTAATTTAATGAAATTCTTATCAGATTGTGAGATTGGAATAGTTAAGTTATAGCTAGGTCGAGGAGTTGGGTATTTGTATGACTTCACAAAACTACCAAAAATAAAACGAGATTTTTAAGCTTATCAAAATAATTACATTCACGCATAGATAAGACAAATTTTAGTTATGAGCTTCCAGGATTAAAAAAAAAGCAGGAACGGGTAGAAACATCAAATGGAAAGACATGAAAAAACTAGCACGACAGAAAAACATGGAAAAAAGTCAGCACAACACAACTCAACAGTCCTACACCTAACAGTGGAAGGACTCATGACTAAATAGAACATATTTGATGAGATATAATAATTTAAGATTCATACCGACTGCGTTACTGATCTGTCTAGCGCTAGCGTTAAGTCAACAACTTAAACAAAAACATAACTGGGGACCCAAAGGAACACTTCTACTTCTAGAAGTCATGAACAAGGCATGGTCCGAAGAAATAATACCGAAAGACTGGGAGATAGGTATGATACTGCCTATATTTAAGAAGGGGGACAGCAAAGATTGCAATAATTACAGGAGCATAATGCTTCTCAGCACAGCACTAAAATTGTACGAACAAATACTAGCACAGAAACTAACAAAAATATTGGATAAGACATTAACAGAATCACAAAGTGGATTTAGAAAAGGTAGGAGTCTTCAGGATCACATATTCACAATTAAACAGGTTATAACCAAAACACAACTAAAAAGAGAAAAAGCATACCGCATTTATAGATCTAAAAAAGCATTCGATAAAGTGTCTAGACGAAAAGTTTGGGAGATCCTTGAAGAAAGAAAGGTAGACAATAAACTAATAAGAAATATCAGATGCTTGTATAAGAAAACAATAAATCGCGTGATAACGAAAAACATGAAATCAGACTTTTTAATACAGAAGATGGATTAAGACAAGGGGGAAGAATGAGCCCAATATTGTTTTCAATATTTATGGACAACATAATTAAGAAGTGCAAACAAAAAGTTAAAAGTTTATTCGTAGGCTATAAGAATTTACAGAAGGTCAAAATAGCAGAGTGTGCGTTCGCAGACGATGTAGTCATTATGGCAGAGAATGTAAGAGATCTCAAAATTAATATAGAAATTTGGAAAAAAGCATTAGAAGAAAATGGAATGGAAATAAATCACAAGAAAACAAAAGTGATGACGACAAACGCAGGAAACGAGAACATAAACATAGAAATTAGAGGAGAAAAAATTGAAACCCTACAATATTTTGACTACCTTGGAGTAGCAATCGAGAAGACAGGACTACAACAAGTGGAAATTAACAAGAGAATAGAAAAAGCAATGAAAACCTATTATGCTATCGACAAGACGTTCATTAATAAAAAAGAAATCTCAAAAGACTAAAATAAATGTATACCGCACAATATTCAGACCAATATTGACTTTTGGGTGCGAGTCATGGACACTAACATCTAGCCAAAAGAGTAAAATACAAGCTGCCGAAATGAGATTTTTGAGAAGGGTGAGAGGTGTAACAAGAACGGACAGAATAAGAAACGATCAGATAAGAAATGAATTAGAAGTAGAATCGATCTTGCAATTCATAGAAAATAGACAACTGAGTTGGTGGGGACATCTACAGAGGATGGACACAAGAAGACAGGTAAAGAGAGTGTGGGAAGCAAGAATACAAACAAGGAGGAAAAGAGGAAGACCGAGAGAAACATGGGAAAAGGCGGTATCAAAAATATTGGAGAAAAAGGGAAAATCGTGATGCGAAGCGAAAGAAATGGCACAGAACAAAAAACAATGGCGAAAATTCATGTACAATACATAGATGTGCACACATCCCTACACCTACGGGTAGAAGGGAATTTGATTATATATACAGGGTGAGTCACGACGGACGCGTCGGAGTTTTATGGCGAAACGGTTTATATTTTCCAATTTCTGTCGCTGTTAGATTATGTAAGTCAATAAGGGCTACATTTTAAAAATATTTTCAAATATACAGGGTGCTCCAAAAAAGAGTGCCATATCAAAGTTATACTTTTTCTTATGGAACACCCTGTATATTTTACATTTTTGGATTCCTCTTTAAATTTAATTCAAAAAATGTATAAGGTTATATGGGTCTAAAGTCAACCGTTCTCGTGAAAATTGCATTTTCATGAAAATACAGTATTTTCAAAAATTTTCAACATTTGAAAACTTTGACAAGTCTGAAGAAATTCGCTTGGAGATAAGATTGACAATAGATTATGTAACACTTTGCACCACCTACATTTTTAAAATATTGTACAGGGCGTTTTTTACGCTGGGTCAAACTTGTGAAACTTTAAAAACATCGATAACTAATTTTTCTTAAATACAACACCCTATATTTTTTTGCACCGTCTTATAGAAAATTTAATTCTCTTTCGAAAACATTCAGACTGTTTTTCACCTAAAATTGATATTTTCCGAGATATCGCGATTTTATTGTTAATTAATAGGGCAAAGTAATATTTTCAAGTAGGCTATGAAGGTAGACAGCGGTAATTTGAAACAATTAAAAGAAAAAACAAGAAACTTATAATTCTGTCGTTTGCCTACACATTTTTGACACTTTTTTATAAGAAAGTTGTAGATTTACCATTTTTACGTTTAAATATAGGTTTCTCATCAGGGCCACAATATTTTTCATATAATTGAGTTTGATCGTTTGCCAAGTCCTAAAAGCCGATTGATAATGTATAAGGTACGAGAACGGAACGCTGATTAAAAAAAAAGTAATACTGACTTGTTTAATTTTACATTTAAAAAAAAAACATGGTTGGTACTGTTTTCGGTAGAGTGTCGTAGTATCGTATCGTAAACAGACAAAAAATGGTTTATAGGATTTAGTAATTATCTTATAACACTGGTCCAATAAATAAATGCATAAATAATTTTAAAAAATCTTTATTTAAACGTAAGTATGGTAAATCTACAACTTTCTTATAAAAAAATGTAAAAAATGTGTAGGCAAACGACAAAATTAAAAGTTTCTTGTTTTTCCTTTCAATTGTTTCAAATTACCGCTGTCTACCTTCATAGCCTACTTGAAAATATTACTTTGCCCTAATAATTAACAATAAAATCGCGATATCTCGGAAAATATCTATTTTAGGTGACAAACAGCCTTAATGTTTTCGAAAGAGAATTAAATTTTCTATAAGACGGTGCAAAAAAATATAGGGTGTTGTATTTAAGAAAAATTAGTTATCGATGTTTAAAGTTTCACAAGTTTGACCAAGCGTAAAAAACGCCCTGTAAAATATTTTAAAAATGTAGGTGTTGCAAAGTGTTACATAATCTATTGTCAATCTTATTTCCAAGCGAATTTCTTCAGACTTGTCAAAGTTTTCAAATGTTGAAAATTTTTGAAAATACTGTATTTTCATGAAAATGCAATTTTCACGAGAACGGTTGACTTTAGACCCATATGACCTTACACATTTTTTTAATTAAATTTAAAGAGGAATCCAAAAATGTAAAAATATACAGGGTGTTCCATAAGAAAAAGTATAACTTTGATATGCTACTCTTTTTTGGAGCACCCTGTATGTTTGAAAATATTTTTAAAATGTAGCCCTTATCGACTTACATAATCTAACACCGACAGAAATTGGAAAATATATACCGTTTCGCCATAAAACTCCGACGCGTCCGTCGTGACTCACCCTGTATATATAACTGGGGACTATACAGGGTCACGAGTACAATTTTGGCTTTAAATAATTGCTCTATTATTTCACAAAATGCATTAACAATGTTGGAAATATTTTTTACGTTGCCATTATGAGATAGGTATACACATTGTAAATAATAAAAAATTAAAATGGTGTATTCTGGTCTTTAGAATAACATCATGATACTAATTTTGTCGAAATTTTGGAAGTACTTGGAATTTTTGTCATTCATTTTCAACGCATCAAGGGTGACCCGCACCGGGCTACCTCTTCGAACCTTGCTTTTAGTCCGGTCCTGGCCTGACAGTTCGTATTTTTATTGTTAGGCATCGCTAGAAACTAATAACGTTCCTGTATGATAAATAAACAGAGTATACACGCAACCATATAACCACAAATGCAAACATAATTAAAATTCTAAATTAACGGAAGTTATAGATGGTTTACTAACAGCCAGGCGAATAGAACATTAATTTGAAAGTACGCTCGCTCGTGCTGCGAGAGGCGCAATTCTTCGTGGATTTCTTTTAGCCGTTGTTTAATGCTTAATAAAGTGTGCAATTTATTTCCGTAACACTAAAGATCGGTAAAAGATGGGGATGTAAATAAAATAAATTGGAAATTGCCGGGTTTTAATTAATATTCACGGCTTTGAGCGCAAACGGCATGGCATATTTTATGATACTTTACTTCTATTGCTTATCACCATAATTATTACTAACAGTTATTATTTTAAAGTAAGTTTAATACAAGTACAGTTTTCGCTTTGTCCTCAAATCATATTTGTACCCAGAGCTGGGCAATGCTTGAATGCTTACTACTTGCAATAATTTTTTAAGCACTTTTAATGCTTCGAGCACAATGCTTGGAGCACTTTCTAAAACAGGTGCTCGATGCTTAGAGCACCAAGCACTTTCATGAACACTTGGTACTTATTAAGCACTTTAGAAGACTTAATAAGCATTTTTATTTTTACCGCGCTCATTTTTGATTTTAATGAAACAGATTTTATGAATTCAACCCGTGAAAATCTATTAGCCATTTCTATCCATGAACAAAAAACAACGATAGAGTTAGAATTAGCTCAGTATACCAAAGATCCTAGAACGGACTGGGACATAACTTCCCTACAGTGAAGAAATTATTTTTGAGATACAATACTCCTCTGCCATCAAGTGCTTCTGTTGAGCGATTATTTTCTTTCGCAAGTATAATAAATGCACCTAACAGGCATGTACTTTCAGATGATAATTTTGAAAATCTGGTACTTTTAAAAGTAAATTCGAAAATTTAGACCGTCAATGTTGACATTAGTATCTAGCAAGCATTATATGCATAGGTTCAGGCACTAAAATTTCTAGTAATACCTACTTATTTAAGTAAATGCAAAACAGCCTTATGTTTTGCAATTTTTTAAAACGGAACGTGATATTTTGTTTTTTTGATCTCTACTCTAAACTCTACCCGTGTTAATTTATTATTGTTAATAAATTATTATGTTCGTTGTGTTTTAATATGAGGAATTTATTTTTATATCCTACACCTACAACTCAAAAATTTTATTGTTGCGGTATTCATTTTTCTCAAATAGTAAATAAGACACACCATCGATGTTTATTAATTTTTAATCTTGCATGCTTCCATCCAAAATTAGATACAATGTTTAATATAATGGGAGTAGGTACTAGGGTTTCTTCCGGGATCCCGGGATCCTGGTCCATTTTAAGCTATTTTATCTTTCCCGGGAAATGCTTTTTGTCCCGGGAATTCCCGGGATTTAAAAAAAAGTGCTATTTTCGTTTATTTTGTGCTAAGATCTTTGTAATACTATCATAACCTATCAGAATATAATATATAAATATCTTTACTAACAGTAAATTATGGAAAATTATTTCAAAATAATTTTTCTCTTTTGTATTTCTTCTTTTAGTATGGCGTAACTAAGCCCGATCTCCATGACAAAATTAATATCTTCAATATACTTTTACAGTTTTATTTTTGTGTATCCTAGTAATTCGATGCAAAATAGATTAAAAATGAATTATTTTTGATAAAAACGATGTCTCTGGTGCTAGATGCTATCAATACAATTTCACCTAAATAGAGACTGAGAGAACATTTTATGCAGCAAACATTTTTGTTAATAAATCAAGAAAAACACTAATTTACCGAAGCACAGATCACCATTGTTTTCTTAAATCACATTACAAAAATTCATTGTAAAAATTATATTATTGTGTTCATAAATATGAAACTGCGATAGAAAGGTTATATTTCTCAAATGTATGTTTCTCTCACCAATATTATTTAATTATTTATGATAATCGTGAAGCAAAATGTATCACATATATGACTTGGAGTTGTTTTTAAGTAATAAACCGCTCCCTTAATTTTTTTGTCATTTATTTAAAAATATTGACATACTTTATTACATCCCGGGATCCCGGGAAATCCCGGGACAAAGGTCGATTTCTTCCCGGAATCCTGGGACAAGCAAAATGGTCGAATATGAGAAACCCTAGTAGGTACTAACTGATTACATAATCTAATAGCCTATATTATTTATTCTCTATACATATATTATAGGTATAACTACTCGTATTATCTAGGGAGGGTATAAATAAAAGTTTTAATTTTATGTATGCTACATCATGGAAAACTGTTTAAATTTTAAATTTCTCTTAAGCAGTTCCCAAATGCTCAATGCTTGCTGCTTAATTTTTTTAAGCACTTTGGTCAGTGCTTGATGCTTTTCAGCATTTTTAAAATCCAAAGTACTTACTGCTTAATTAGATCAAGCACTTACAAAAGTGCTTGAATGCTCGGTGCTTCAAGCACTTAGGGTCGGTGCTTTGCCCAGCTCTGTTTGTACCCTTCATAAAGGTTTTAAGCCGTCTTTATCACCATTCAAGAGTGAAAAATAGAATAGAAAAAGTATCAGACAAGAATATAGGAGACTAGTATGAATTTGAAGAAATAGATCCACCTTAGTTAAATCTTATGTTTTTTTTATAGGGGGCCAATGAAAGACAAACGTTGGGAACCTCTGCTTTAAGCAATTATTTTTTAGTTTACTAAAATATGTAAAAATAACTTGTAAAGAAATGAAAAGACTTGATAATTATTTGAAGCATTGCTAGTTGCAGGGAAATTCAACCGGCCCGGGAAAAACCTGCTAGACCGGCCTCCAAAAAATTAATAACCCAAAAAATGTAATTTTAAACTGTTGTCATGTTTAGATAATAATAAAATTATTTCTAAAAAATTTCCATGTTCAGTCTCATTGTTCTTTAATGACAATGAATTAGCAGATTCCGATCTGTGAGCCCGAAAAGCTAAACCCCTTTTTCCAATTAGTTTTACAACATCTATAATTCTTTCCAATACTTGCTTGTGTTCAAGAGGATTTTTTTTTGACGTGAGCTTCCTTCATTTGAGAACATTAAACCATAAATATCATTTTTTTAAGTTTAAGCATATGGCTATAAACACAATTTTCATGGATCGTATTATTTTCATGTTCTTTATTTGCAGAATATGCTTCCAGTCTTTTATTCCAACATTTACAAACGAACATTCGTTCTTATGTATGCCAAGCATACGGAACAAAATAGAGATTCTTTTTCCAAACAACATGATAACCATCGTCTATTTATATTATCATCTCTGTAAAATATAACATTTGGCTTAAATGGCAAATAAGTTGGCAATAGTTGGCTGATAAGGATGTTTGTTAAAAAAATCCTCAAAATTTTGACTTGTTGGTGTTGTGAAATAACTAGCTGATAAGCATTCAAAATTTTCGTTACTTGATAAGTTAGACTTGAACATGAAGACTTTGCGTTAATAATCGACGTTTCCATTTTGTCTGTTTCAACGGGGCAGATTATATTGTCTTCGTTTGCCGAATTTGATGAATGCAAATCTTGATCAATATTAGATATTTCAACATCAGGTGCACTAACTTTAGAACTTAAAGCAAACAAATCACTTAACTTGAAACTTTTTTAGCAGCTTCGTGAAGTACTTTTTGCCTTTTCTTTTTCTCTTTTTGAGCAATTTTTTTCCCCATTTTTCCTTGATTAAAAACTATAACCAGAATAATCTCACAATCTCACAATGAAAGTAAAGAATCGGTCTGCATTTATTAAGTTTAATGATTTATTATTAATTACTAAAATATTAAAACTAAAATTATGGCAAGGTATAATATCAATATCACTTGGTGCTCAAAAACACAGCCCGGACGGTGAAATTTAACAAAAACGTCGGACATAGCAGACACAAATCAGAGACGTAGTCAGCTTGTAAAGCTTGGGAGGGCCAGTGGTACAAAAATTATGCTATGTTGTAACTTATTCTTTATTTATTACTAACCGAAATAATAATATTGCATAATTTTTTCATAAAAATCATAACAAGTTCCATGGGCCGCGGCCTCAGAGCGACCGGCCCACCGGGATTCCTCCCGGTGTCCCGCCGGCCCAGTCCGCCACTGGCTAGTTGTATATTACTTTTTTTTTTAGATGAAAACGTTGAAAGTTAAGTTGATGAATTGCTGTACTACAACTGCGTGGTATTGGAAAGTAATATTTAATAACTAATAAGGGAATATTGCACCATGAATTGTTTGCAGCAGTACAACTATCAACACAGGCTTGGAGAACAGAATGTTAATTTAATAGTTCAACATTAAAAAAACCACAAAACCTATTAGAAAAGATATTATTCTTGACCTGTATCGTACACAATATTGTGATAATTTTCATAGGCAACACACTCGTATTCATTATTTCCACATTCAATAGTTGTACAAATTTATTGTCGCGTTATTAACAAACGAAATCCTTCGCAGTCACTCGCCATCGATAGGCAGTTAATCTATGTGTGACATCTGCGTTATAAAACCTCACATGGAAAATGGAAATGGAACTAATTCAAATTATTTATTACCCATTAACGTCAGTCGTTATTTACTGCAATGTAAGTCGCAAAGTTCACATCAGGGCTCAGTGGTTACTGCATTCTTACTCGTATGTAGGTTTTCCTAATTTTTTAGGTTTCGCAATAGCAGATTATTAAAGTTAATGATACACTTGTAATAAATAGAATCAAGAAGCGGAAAATTGGTGTACGATCTTCCTAGTAATTCACACTCCGACGTGGCATATTACATATGTCTTACTGGCAACACTCACGATATAGTAACATAATTATTAGTGATACCGATAGCTGCTAACAAGTTTCATAAAAAAAAAGAACAGCGAAATATAGCGCATAAATTAATCGTCATGTAACAAGTCTGTAATTGTTTTGAACCATATTAATTGATGTGGAATTGTCCAGGACAAGTAAAAATACTGGAAAAAAATACTAGAAAAAAATACTGGAGACTTCTACGTTACGTCAAGAAAGTAACCCGACTTATCTTAGTTAAACTTTTAGCTCACTATTTTAAGATGGCTGTGGAGAACATTAATAATTGGCGTGCGTGCACATACCTACCTACGTATGGAAAATTAATTAGTTATTGGTTTTTAAAACAGACGTAAGCAACGGCAACGCTGTAACAATAAAAAAAATGGAGATAAAGACGTTAGATCAAGAGAGTAACCCGCTTCGCTGTACCTATAGAGTCCACCAACAGGGTAGACGAAAGGGGGAGGGGGCGCGATAGGGTAAAATTATTGGTATTTACAACAGACGTAAGCAACGCTGTAACAATTTAAAAAAATGGAGATAAAGACGTTAGATCAAGAGAGTAACCCGCTTCGCTGTACCTATAGAGTCCACCAACAGGGTCGACGAAAGGGGGGAGGGGGCGCGATAGGGTGAAATTATTGGTTTTTACAACAGACGTAAGCAACGCTGTAACAATAAAAAAAAATTGGAGATAATGACGTTAGATCAAGAGAGTAACCCGCTTCGCTATATCTATAGAGTCCACCAACAGGGTAGACGAAAGGGGGAGGGGGCGCGATAGGGTAAAATTATTGGCTTTTACAACAGACATAAGCAAAATTATTATAATTTAACTTTTCTGAATATTAATTTTCATTTTGTATTTGAATTTTGAAAAATTTTAAAGAACTTTTTTTTCTTTTTTTAACTTTTGAAGAATAATAATTTGTTCATTTATTTAACTTCACTTGTTTCTTAGGGTCAAATATTGTAATTTTTGGTCCATTTCCACATATCTCATAAAATTTTAGCTTTGTTTTAAAAAACAAATTTTTAAATAAAAAAACTTATTTTATTAATATTTGGAGCAGGCATCTTGATGTCGGAGCGGAGCTGGAGCGGAGCAACTTAAAAAATTGGACTGCTCCAAACCCCTGTTTACAACAGATGTAACGCTGTAACAATAAAAAAAAATTAGAGATGAAGACGTTAGATCAAGAGAGTAACCCGCTTCGCTATACCTATAGAATAGAGCACCAACAGGGTAGACGAAAGGGGGGGGCGGGGGACGATAGGGTAAAATTGCACGCTTTTCGTCCAAAAAATCGATTTTTCTTAAAACTAAAGCAAATCTAGGGCAAATTCTTGGAGCAAATATTACTGCTTTTATGAGTAAAACTAATCGAATTTCATTGCGTGCTGTTATTGTGATTTTAAAAAAATATTTTTGAGTCGATATGAGCTATAGGTATAACTGAACAGTGAACACCTTGGTCTTTAACTTAAGGATCTGAAGCTACATGTGGTTGACTAACGCAAAGACCGGCGGAAAAAAATCCCAGTCCGTCTCTGCTAATAAAAATACTGTAAGGTCTGGTACAAACGATCACTAGACCCGCTTGGTGAGATTCCAGTCGGTTATTTCCTGTTCGTCTTACTTATCTCATCTCGTGTAAAACACGTTTCATTCATAACCGCCATTCATGGCCAACTCATCTTTACGGCAGTGTACCTACATACACTTGAACACTGTCTGAAATCGTTTAGTTCGTTAGCTAATAAGGCTATTTTAATTGGCCATTAATAAATTGATAACAGTTTTAATGTTGTGGACATAATTCATTTTAAGTACATGCGCAAATGGCTACAGCCGTTACGGTACAAATAATAAAGTTAAGATTGTTATCCTTCTAACGATTTTAAAGATATAAAACTCATTAAAAAAACAAACTTTTACTTCTAAGCTAAACATGCCAAAATGATATCAGCTAGCACTCTTTAATGATTCATAGAAGAATCGGATAGTTATTTATATATACTAATTTGTTAATTTCATTTCTTAACTTTACAAATTTTAGAGAGTTTAATTATTTGCGAAACTTTATTTCAGGTCTGATAAATTTGTCTATAACTTTGAAGTAGTCTTTGCATTCGGTGAGAAATATGGAAATACTGGTTCTATTGTTACAAAACTACTTTTGAAAGAAAGATGTTCGATAACTGTGCCTAAATTAAGATGTTCTAGGACAAATAGTCAATAAAAATAGCTGTACTTTTACAAAACAGCCAAGCACTGTATATAACGACTTTTAGTATTTAGTGCTTTGACTGTTCTGTAGAATGTAGCTACAGGCAGTTCAAATTTCAATAGCACGAGGTGTACAATGTACAAGAACTTTAAGGTAATTTGTTACAATTTTTATAACGTACCTATTAGTATTACTGTTGTATGCAAACTATTATCTTACAGTTTTCATATTTAATTATTCCTTGCGAAAAACAGTCACAAAAAAGCTAATTACGACAATGCTACAAAGTATTTTGGAGTTCAAATTTTGTTCAAGGGATTTTCAAAGCAAAGTGACCAGGAAAAATCAAAGACTTGTTACATAGACTGTTAATGAAGTTTTCTGCATCCGTTATCGTGTGGAGATGTATGTCCAACGCTGGCATAATTACTGCTAAGAGTACATATAGAAGGTTCAAACTAACATAATTTTCCTACGTTAAGGAAATGAAGTCTAAAGACGATGGATACAATTTTTAACTGGATGGTACTCCAACCCTACTGTAAAGTAAATGATGGCTAAAGATACCATCGGACTCTTGAAATGAACTTTCAGTAGTACTAATTTGTCTTGGTAGAACAAAAAAAAAAAAATCACGCTGGTTGAAGTGTCATCAATGAAAGAACGTGAAATATAAAAAAAATTAAATCTACAAACGGCAAAACCGCCAGAACCTTGTAGACCCTATGCCACAACAGAATCGAAGAAGAGTTAACTAATAAAAACAAAATTTTATAATAAAAAATTGTAAGTTAATAAATTTTTTTTCTACGAAGGCTGTGTTGAGAATTTTCAATGAAACTTAATATCTATAGTTTAATTTTTAATGTATTTAAACGTATTGTTTGCCTCTGTGTTTTTTTTTTTAAATTTTAAACTGATTTGTTTTACTTCGGTATGCTTTTGCTGCTATGGCTAATCACCGAAGTGGAGGACGAGGTGGGTAAGGTTAGGGTAGGTGGAAGTACTGTCACAGCATTTGCCGATAGTAGGTAGGGAAAACCAACTGAAACAATGACAGGCGGCCTCGGGATTCTAACCCAAGACCTCCCAAACATTTGCTAGGTTGCTTACCAACCATCCACCGAGCTCAGGCTCTCTAAAGAGTTTAAAAATACTTAAATTTAATAGTAGTTTTATTAGTAATGGAATATTTTTCGTTTTTTTTTTTAGTTAATTGTACACATTTTAAGCTATAACTCATGTTTTTGAGCTCGCATGTCTAATTATGCGTACTTCAATGAAAATATTGTCGAATTAAAAATAGCTTTAACCCAGTAGCGCCATATAAGTCGCAATTAAATTAATTGACGTAATTATTTAATTTACTAACTCGTTATTCTGCAAATATCAAGATATGAAATTGATAAGGCTGCTTGATTAATTGTTCTATAAACTGTAACGTGTCCGGCTGCAATTGCAAGCAACATGTAAGTTTAAATTAGGCAATAACTTTGCATATTTTAGAATTAATCCCAGTTTAAACTACGAACGAAAGTTTAAAGTATCGCCTGTATAGAACACAACTTTATGTCCTGTGAAATTGATTAACAACGGAACATGTCTTCGTAATGTACGATTATTTACATCATTTGTCACGAATTATAAATTTAAATTATTAAAAAACTGTTGTGGTGACAAGTCAATACGTGTAATTAACTGTAGAAGTGCGTACAGTGTGTACGTCTGCCTGGTGTGCGTTATTAACTAATACAGAAGACTGGTCATTCCGTAAAAGGTCATTCTTACGCTCGACAGGAATTGAAATCCATTGGAGTGCCATCTATCCTGCGTTTTGTATTGAATAAAACATGTCGTGTATCGTACATGAACTTCTTGCCTCGTCAGGTTTAAAGTTTTGAACCTCGTATATTATCCACACGATGTCATTGAACGATGGCGAATTTGTTATTCTAAGACGGTGCAATTTATCTTTATGATTTTTTGCATTCTTACACGTTTATAAATGGTAATAAGAAAATTGAGTTAGCAGTGACACGTGGTGATATATGAAAAATGAATATAAAAATCGCAACGGCTCACATGCGGTTGTTTTGCAGCAAAATTATCCTCAACTGTTTTTAATAGGTGCAATTATTCGCTCTTCTAGGGCGAAATCGTTCGAACCAGCACTGGACGTGCGATAGAATGAAGAAGTTTAACATCCCGTGTTTAGACTTCTTCTTCAAGTTCTTAATCGGTTCCTCCTGTACCTTTCGGTGTCGAGATATGATTTCCTAGTTCTAGATTAAATTTCTCCATCCCTATCATTAGCTAGCCGTGACACATCTCTCCAGCTGACTCATTTTTCTTCTAGTCTATGTCTCACTTCGTATTCCCATTCTTCTTGGGCTTCCTCTACTGCTTTTTCCCTATGTTTCTCCATCTCTGTCTATCATTGGCTAACCGTGGCACATCTCTCCAGCTGACTCCTTTTTCTTCTAGTCTATGTCTCACTTCGTTTTACCATTTTATTCTACGTCTTCCTCTACTTCCTTTTCTCCTTAACTACGTTTTTCATCCCATTTTTGCGTACCAGCTTTTTGGCATGGATGTTCCTAGCCATCTTAGCTGGTGTTTTTGTTTTTTTAATTAATCATACCCTTATATACCCGAAGGTGTTGAGGTACGTCACAAAACATCAACCAGTTTCATGAACAAACACTGCCCAGTCTCTTTTGTTCCTTGCCTTCCTCATCTCCTCACTCCAAGTCATTCCTTTATCCTTCAGACATTCAGCCACCACTTGGTTCCTTGCTTTCCTCGGTCTTGCTCTTTGTCTTTTCTGTGTAGATTTGGCTAGCCATATTCTATTCGTTTGTCTTCCATCCTCCATCCTTACTAGATGCCGAACCACTTTAGATGTTGTTTTTCTATGTTTTCCAAAACTGGTTTAACATCGAGTTCTGCTCTAATTGTCTCATTTCGTATTTTATATCTTCGGGTGATACCTTTGACGTCTCTTAAATACTTCATTTCTTACTTCTTACTTCCTCTGACTTTATTTCTTCATGTATAATGTTCTCTGTATTCGTTATTTTCTTCCGTTTCAATTTCTGCATTTACTTGCGTTGTATTTAGCATCTTCAAAGTATTCCTTAAACCTATATATTTACACAGTTACCGATACTGAAAGTTCGTTGCGTTAAGTTCCAAAAACGTTTTGAAATCCCCTGTAGATAGCTTCTCAAAGGAGCTTTTATAACGCAGCTCCAATCAAAACTTAATTTTACATTAAACCAGCAATATTTTAACGTTTCTATATTTATTTACTTAAATACACACACATTTGAAAGCAGTCTGAAGTTCAAAAACACCAAACGACATTTTTGAGGCTAATATTCGTCACAAGTTCCAAAAAATGTGTCCAGATAGAACGAAATACCTGAGAGA
The DNA here is from genome assembly GCA_947652605.1 of Elmis aenea. Classification (NCBI taxonomy): domain Eukaryota; kingdom Metazoa; phylum Arthropoda; class Insecta; order Coleoptera; family Elmidae; genus Elmis; species Elmis aenea. The sequence continues at coordinate 64,214,729 of OX393577.1, forward strand.
AATCACGTACGCTTAACTAACTGCATATATCAAACAAATTATTAAAGATGTTATGTATAATAGGCATTATAATTGCAAAACCAGAAAAATTATGTACTCTTTTCTCCATCCAGTTAGATTAGTTAGATAATTAATGTAAGTTAACGTTCTTTCATAAACAACAGGTGTCGTTCGGATGATGCCCTGGGGTACACGTTTCTTGCACACAATTTTTACACCTACGTTTCATCAACCGCATTTTATGTATAAGCAGAATCAACAACTCATTTCATAGGTTAATGCGTTTAATTTTTATAGTTTTAGATGTGTATCGGAAATATTTCACCAATAAAAATTCATTCGTCCAAATATAGCAACGAACGACGATGTTTCTGGGAATATATTACAAATCCGGCAGATATATTACAGGTATAATTCCGTAAATGTCTTAATGCGAGTTTCAAAATTAAAACGCTAAAAATAAAGATGTTGAACAACTGTTAGAGCAAGAAAAAAAATCGTGAGAAGCTGATGAAGAAGATGATCTGTTTATACAAACGTGTGGTTCTTTAGCAAAACGACTGGATGTATAAAAACTAGCGGTATAAAAACAAAATAAAACTGGGAGATAAGATGTGAGTTGATTCCTGGGAAATCTGTTTGATCAGATTGGACTTGATTACCAGAAGGAGAAAATGTACAGGATGTCCAAAATAAGAGGCTTCAAGGAGCTAGGAGGTTAAAGAGGGCCAAAGTTGCATAATTTGGCGCTAATACCACACCAAACTTATGTCAAGAAATAATTTTTAAACAACTCAAAAAAGTTGTTTTTAAAACATAAAAATACTTTCCTAGAGAAATTTTAATTTTTTTATGCTCCTCTATCTGTTCCGTCTCAGACGTCTAATTTGGATCATCACAACTTTACTGTGTCTTATGATATTATCCATACAGTAGAACAGTGGTCTCCAAAGTGGGGTGCGTGCACTCCTGGGGGTGCGCGAGATAATTTCTGGGGTGCGCGAGATATTTTGTAATACATTTTTAGTTTATTAGCTATCTATATTAATAATATGATTAATAAATTTGAAAAGCTTCGCTTTGATCACGGCATTTAGCACTAAAAATGAAGAAATCATTGTAAATCAAGTCGACATTACGTTAACCAATTGAACGAGATGGTATTCCTGCAATTTCTAACGACTCGGCTTTATTGTGCAAATTTTTTATAAATATCACAGCCATTACACGGCTCGCCGATGGTTATTAACGATAATTATCGATGGAAATCAATAGAAGAATTCGTTTCAAATATTTCCGACACATTGCATAAGCTATTGTCTTCAAGAAAGCAGAACAGGTTGTATAATTATGTATGCAAACAACGGTTGATATTTATTATTATAGTTAAATAGACTCATTCAAAATGCGGCGATAATGTCTAACAACAAAAGCACCTCGCAGATCGTAAAACAATTATGCACATGTTTCCTGAAAACGAATTCTACGCTTCAATTGTTTCAGAGAAATTTCTACAGTGTGATTCAAAAAGTCCCATATTTTTTATGTAACTATTTTATTTTCATCTTCGGTTTAAACCTTAAAATAAACATAACAATCTCTGCGGATTGATTAAAAAAAAAAATTAAATAATTCTTATGCACACTCGTTTGGCTAACGCCAAAAATTGAGAATACTGACAAACTGGGCCGGGGCTAGGGTGACCAATCACAAACTCAGATTTCCTAGAAACGACCAATAAATATAATCATACACTGATAATATGCTTTTCGCAATTAACAGATTTTCATGCGTTTATTGGTCGTTTCTAAGAAATCTGAGTTTGTGATTGGTCGAAAATATAAATTTGGAGAGGGAATTAAATATTTTGGTCTTGATAATGTTTTGACGAATTTCGGCGACCAGTAGCGTTACTTTAATATAGATTAATTAATAATTAATAATTAGTAAGATATTTGACAAGACTTAATAGAGGTCTTCAAAAAAAATGCAGTGCAAACAGCAATTACAAAATGTCGAGTAACGTCAGAGTCCACACATTTATCTTTTTGGCTAATTGTTTTCTGAAATAAACAATTAAATTTGTTTTTTCCCGCACTGTATTAAATTTTTAATGAGACGTTAACATATCGATAACGTAATAATTATACCGGAAATTAAATAAAATGCAAAGCCAATACAAGCCCCCGCGGATTTCTTTGTAAAAATAAAATTAATTAATTAAGAGAAGTCACAATAGAAAATTAATTACGTCAGACGTCGCGTTTATTAATCACGAACGAGCTTTGGGACGAGTTTGTAACATGACGCGCTGTGTATACAACGGAAAATATGAGAGCGGGACTGGAACACAACACCTGATAGATATTAAATTAATATAGGGAGGATAAGCCAAGCAGGTTCATTTCCGTTGTCTTGTTTCGTGGATATTTTTGTCCGGTATATCGCGATTGTGCGATCCTTGTTACGCGTTATTAATTGCGATTGTTTCTGGGAACACACACGTTGATTTCAAATTTAAAAATGAAATTAATTTGTCAACATTGCTTGGAGAAACTCGTCTACTGCCGTTAGCTGGGGTTCTCAAACAATAACTTGCCCCTTTGCTATCTTTTTATTACCAGCCATTTGGTAAAGTGAGAAATTAAATTCCATTTCTGGCTCTCACTTAAACAGTTCTGCATTGAGTAAAATAGAATAGTTATACACGTAACAAGACCGAAAAGTGGTACTTTACTGGACGAGTAGGAAGCTTTTGGACGAGCCGTAGGCGAGTCCTGAAAGCAGTAAAGACACTACGGGTATGTTACGTACAATATTTTTTTGTGTCCGCCACTGACACCAAAATCACTATCGCCACCATCCATAATCAAACAATAACTTAACAAACTGCAGGTGAAAATGCGCTTGCTTGTATAACGACGCTTGTTTGACAGCGCAAATCAACAAAACAACTCATGACCATGGCAACCAGCTATTTTCCGGCCTAGGCCGGTAAAGACAACATTACCATGGCAACCAGTTACTTTTTGACCTAGGGCAGTAAAGATGTATTTTCCAGCCTTAAAATTCATCGGAAACAATTGATTTTCTAGAGTTCTAGACGGACGCAGAAAAAAAATTACCATAAAAAATTAAAATAAAAAATCTATTTAACAACCAGTAAAACAGTTAACTTCCTATATCGCATTAATCCTCAACATTTTGAAAATTAAGAGTCAACTGTTTGAAGACTATATAAATTTTGTCTAGTGACTTGACGATGGCTACTACAATATTAGACGAAACATAGCCCCATTTTATATTTTTCAATAAAGTTTGATTCGGAAAATTGCAGGAATTCAACAGATATAAACGCTACAACATACAATACAGAAGTATTTAAAAGTAATGAAATTATTCAGAAAGTTGGACAATATCTTGTTAAAGCTGATTTTTTTTTGGTACTAAATGAAAATAAAAAGCTTATAAACCTATAAATAGCAATACCAATACATTTAAAAATCGTATTTATTGAAGTTAATTGCATTTTCTGTGATCTATGGGATCGTTTTTAGTTTATGGCTATACACAGGCCATTACATATTTATTACATTTATATACAGCAAACCAGTATTTACTTGGTAAATAATTTTGCTATAAATGCACATGAATTTGTTAATCACAATTTTATTCGTGGTTAGAGTAATATAACCCATTTATTAGACTAAAAAAACCATAAAATTACTCACGGGAACTTATTGGTATGTTCTAATACATTCAACAACTTTTTAATATACTTCTTTGCATTGGAAAAGGTACAAAAAAGAATGTTTAAATTTTAAAATAGAGTAAACAGATTACAAATTGCAAAATGTTAAAGTTTTTTTTATACTGGGTGGTCTTTTTGCATTAGAAATTTTATATTCTGCATGTAAGGTTTTGTGCTTAATTTTTTCAAAACATTTCTATAAGATTTTCAATTTTTTTAATTCACATTAATGGTGGAGTTTTAAAGGTAGGTAAAAGGCTTTTTTTATTTGCTTTAATCAAACATACTGTAACTGTAAGATTTTTTATGTTTTATTCTGACCCATCCAAAATTTTCGAAAATTTTGACGTTCACATGGGTTAGGAAAACCTCTAAAACTAAATTTTAAAATGCAACCAAGCAAAAATAACTTTAATTCTAAACAACAAAATCGTTATACAAATTTGCACAGGGTGTTAAAAGTTAAGAACAAAATTTATAAAACTTTAAATAGCATTTCCTCAAAATTTATAAAACTTTAAATAGCATTTCCTCAAAATACATAAAACTTTAAATAGCATTTCCTCAAAATTTATAAATGGGAACCTCAAAGATAAAAAATTGTTTAAGCTCATATTTGGTATTAGATTTATTATAAGATGGAGACGAATCAATTAAGATGGCTTGGACATCTACTACGCAAGCCAGAAAGTAGATACGCGAAAATAGGATGGAAAATGAAGATGGAGGGAAAAAGAAAAATAGACAGATCAATAATAAAATGGAAAGTGAGACAGACACTAGAAGAAAAAGGAGTCAGCTGGAGAGATGTGCCACAATTAGATAACGATAGGCAGGAGTAGAGAAACATAATACAGAAATAGAAAAGCATACCTGGACACCGAACGGTACAAAAGGAACCGAATAAGAAGAATATTTATTTAATTTGAAACAAGAATTTTGAGAGACTTATTTAGTTACCAAATGATTACCTAATTCAAAATATTCTCAGAAAGAATTAAATCTTTTCGTTATTGTGTAAGTTTTGCAAAAATTTGTAATCATTTGATGATTATTTCTGCAAAAAGAATTCACTTGAATTAGGCCTTTGGTAAAAAGCGGAAAAATTCTACACTACAACCTCATGGATATTTTTTTTATGAGGAAGGACCCCATTAAGTTTTATATGATAAGAGTAAGGTGCAAAAGAAAAATTGTTTGTAATTACATAACAGTTTCTCACCTAGAAATAATTACATTAAATAGCCTACTATACGCAGACGACATAGTGCTTATAGCAAATACCAGAAACAAAATGCAAAAACTAGTGAATGCATGGACCGAGGAAATAGAGAACATGGGAATGGAAGTGAATATAAATAAAACAAAAACAATGATCATAAACGAAAAACAAAAAGACCCTCAAAACATCAACAAAATTAAATGTAAAAACAATGATCTAGAAAGAGTTACAACATATGAATACTTAGGAAGTATAATAACAGAGGACGGGAGAATAGACGCCGAACTAACAAACTGGGCAAACAAATCAACAAAACTCTATTATTCACTAAACAAATCAATATTAGGACACAAAGAGATAGACAAAAAAGTAAAAATGAAAATACACAATATGATAACAATACCGATAATAACATATGCAGCGGAAAACTGGACAATAAAGAAAAAAGATGAAAATAAAATAAACGCCATGGAAATGAAACACCTCCGGAAAATAGCTGGGAAAACAAAATGGGATAGGATAAGAAACGAAAACATTAGAGAAATGACAGAACAAGAACCAATAATAGATAAAATAAAAAAGAAACAACTTAACTGGTATGGTCATGTCATGAGAATGAATCCAGACAGACTTACAAGAAAAATAATAGAAATAGGAAAACCAGCCAAAAAACAAAGAGGGAGACCAAGAAGAAAATGGATGGATCAAATAAGGGATTGGGGAGCAGAAAGAGGAAAAACACCAGAAGAAATGAAAATTCTTGCAAAAGACAGAATGGCATGGCGAAAATGGACTCGGGATACGAGACTAACCTCCGACGCCTGAAAAGGCAGAAGGAGACGAGAAGAAGAAGACATAACAGTTTCTCAGGCAAAACATAACTTTTTTGTGGGAACTGCCTGGTTGTTCAACGCTTCGTCAAAATTTAACAAGGTAACACCATACTTGTTACTATGTAAACAAAAATTGACAGCTAAGTTTACTTTTAACGAAGCTTTGTGCGGTCGGACTAAAGCGTTAAAATGTATTCCTTTGCAAAAGTTATTTTTTCCATAAAGCACATTTTGAGCTACACTGGATTTGAGCAGAAACTCAAGAAAAGAGTCATAGCCTGCTATTTATTTTTCCATTCAAGTGTAGGAGAAGACGTTTATAAATAGGTAAAAACTACCTGCATTTTATTAATTATTCTAAAACTACGTGTGCGGTTGTCACGCTCTATACATCTCTGTCACACGAAATGACTACTGAATGCACCTTATCTGCTTAATCTATGTTTTTTACCTGATATTTGACACCTATAATTTAATAGAAGTAATTTTTAATTTTACACTTAAAAGGCGAACCAAAACGAAATGAATGCTGCTGGTGGTTACTTAATACGGGAACTTGTTAGTAATATTTATGCTCTCAAATGTAACGCTCATTCGTTAATCTCCGCGTGAAAAAGTTACTCTTCTGTTTGTAGACGCAGTTTAAGATTTTATAGATAACCGACTCCTGTAATTTGCTAGTTAGCTGATAATTATGACGATAAGCATCGCGAAAAATTTTAATTGCGGAAAGTCTACTTAATAAGGTAGTGCCAATAGTTTATTTTGTTAATAGCGAAGCCGCTTTAGCAAGTCACTGTTCGGGGAATTGCATTTTATCCGATAAAAAAATTTACAATACGCTAGAAAATTACATGGGACTTCTTACATGCGAAAATATAAAAAATGCGTCGGGCAATTCACTCGGCGGTTCCTGGAATGCGCGCTAAGAACACTGTATAAGTTTCTTATGGTGCTGTAAATGTGTATAGTGAACGTAATTTTTGCTAGATCGTTGCTAAAAGTTTTATACAATCAAGAAGAGTTTGAAACTTAATTTTACAGTACTTGGTGATATCACAGCAATCAAGTACTGTGTGTGAGGGACAAGCTAAATTCATTGGGAATAAAAAACACAGGTCATATTTCCTAAGATTTGATTTTAAATAATCAAAGTAATTCCTTTCGGTAATAATACTCTTTCCCATGTTGACTTTCCACTGCTCAACAACCCTCAATAATCCTTCTTCGGGAATACTAGCAAAATATCCTTCTCAGATAAGTACCTACTTTCCACTCCGAATATTTTTATTGCCAAAAAAATCACCAAAAGTAGCAAATTGGTAAGTCAGGTGAGTATGGTGGATGCTCTATTACTTTTGGTATTTCGTTACTTTTAATTAAACGCTTGCTGAACGAGATTCATCCTTTAATATACTTCTGAATTTATTTTTTATGAAATTAGTTTGTGAAAACAGTGATTCAGATGCACATGTGGAAGAAAATATAGTTAAAATGGCTGACTCTAATTTCTTTAAAGATTTGAACTCTTCTGGAATCGTTTGCCACGCATTAATAATTTTGCTTTCAGCATTATCATTTATTTTTACCTCCAACGTTCCCTTTCAATAATCTCAAAATTTTCCCTTAAGTCGATAAACTTTTGCCTCCAAATTGCACTTGATTGAAAAACAATTAATTGTGTTTCAATATTTTCTAATTTTAACCATTCGGAAATTTCCAAATCGAGTTCATCAACTTTGATTATATCTGGGTAAATTATGAATTTTGAAATTTCTTCGACAATTTTAAATTGAGAAAATCGCGAGAAAATTCATGTATAATTGATTTCACAGCTGTGGTAAAATTTTCAGTCAAATAAATTTGATTTGTTTCAATTTGACGTCGGATTTTCTATAAAATTTTTGAACATTTGAAGGCATGAGAAGCAATATCTCGTTTAAATACTTGTAATTTTGTTGGAAATTCAGTTTCGAAAAAAAAATGCATGAATTTTATTTGAATAAATACAATTTGGTGTTATTAATTCATTATTTAAAAAAAAGTATTAATTTTTCCAAAATTTTAAAAAAGCAACTATTTCTCCTGCGTGCCGATAAAATTTTTCTACTTACTAGCGGTGGTACGCGTGCCATAGGTTCGCCACCCGTGCTAGACCAATTCTTACTTATAATTCAAAAACCATACTGACAAGAAAGCAAAATCAAAGGATACAGACGCAAAAGATGAGATTTTTGAGAAGAATAGAATTTTGTAGAGCAATTGAAAAGATTAGCAGAGATAAAATCAGAAAAAGCCTAGGAGTGAAAGACAAAGAAAAAGATATAAACAAACTAATTTACTACACATGCCAGAAAGCAAGTACGCAAAAATGGAATAAAAAACGAAGTTTGAGGGTAGAGAAAGATCAAGAACAAAATGGGAGAGAGACTAGAAGAGAAAGGAGTCGGCTTGAGAGATGTGTCACATTTAACCAATGATAGACAGGGGTGGGTTAACATGATCAAGAACTACGAAAACCTACCTTGACACCAAAAGATACAAGAGGACCCCCGATAAAGAAGAAGAACTGTTTGTAAAAGCAAGTGATCCAATTTTAAGTTGATGTTCTTTTACTATTATTGCTGACCAAGTATTTTTCCTTCAATAAAGTCAAGCTGGCCCTTGTAATAGATCTATCTGTATTTTTTAACTATCTATAAACGACACCTGTTTTTATGTAACATCTTAAACATTTATTGACAGCGTTCATGTATATCATTAATTTATAATTGATGGACACTCTTATACGGCGAGCATCTGCATCTCCAAAATGTCAATGTGTGTGCAAATTTTAATCGTTCGCGGACATAACACACACACCACATGTTAACTTCCATTATAATAATTGACGGTGCCGGTTGCTACTTTATGCATAGTATTAACTCTAATACATAATATACCGTTGTGTACACAAACTAATAACATATTGTACCGCGCCATACTTAGCGCTTTTAATAAGTTATTTATCGGGTGTATGATGCCCGGTACGTGACAGTGCCAAAAAAATACGTGCCATTTTTGCGAATGTCGCGATAAGGGATGTGTAAAGTGTCGCCCGGTTCGTACGTGCGTATGTGGCTCGTGTACAAAAACTACGTGAGATTCTTTGTGTATCGATGGCTTGTTTACAAATCCAAGAAATAGTATTTACATGTTAAGTGCAAAGCTCGATTCTGAAAATCTACCTCTGGCGCCAGCGCAGAATTCATATTAGCTAGTTTTGGTGAATAATTTACCGCATAGAATTGTTGTATAGGTACAATACGTCCTTGTATTTTACAGCGTGTATCTGTGAACAAAAATAAACAATTTTAGGGCGATTGGCACTAGCTGTTATGATGTGATTTACATTTTGTTTACAATTAAACAGAGGAAACCTAAGTAATATCGCTTTTTTAGTTATGGCTAGGCAATTTTTAAACGATTTTTTGAAACGCAGTCCGGTCAACCGGAAAATTAACTAAATTAAAATAATTTGATATTACATGCACTCCATCTTATGTTACCAAAGCTTAAGAAAGCTTTTCTTGTCAAACTTCAAAGAGATAACTCATTTTTTCAAACGTAATCACACTTATTTTATTCCGCTATTCGACAGCTTTTTTTCCCCTCCAATTTTTATAGATGATGTCCCATGTCTAAACCCCGTAGTTGTTGAGATATTCAATACTTTTCACAAAAGTAACCATTTAATTACATTTTTATGCACCGAAGTAGGCCGCGCTGTTGCAAAACAAATGCCAAAGTGTAAGCAAGTGTCAACTTGACATTTGAATAAATTTAGTATTAAAGCGGATATTAATAATGTAATAAAATTAATTGTTTTGATTCAAAAACGATGAAAAATAATAAAATTGAAAATACATAAAAGAGAAACGACTACAATAAATGTTCGAAATGTCTTCCATTTTCATCCAGACACAAATCAATTCGCTGCTAAAAAGACCTTTGCACTCTTCTTATTACTTTTTTCGATTGGAAAGTTCTAAATCGTTTATTTTGCACATGCTTTCAATTAATTATTGAACCTTTTATATCTTGAAAAATTAAAAATATAATCAGGGCCCAAAAACTACGTTATATGCAATATTTTCCTTTACAGCTTTCTTGTAATTGTTTATGTAACACTAAGTCGTTTATTAGTTGTAAATTTATGCTTTAATATACTTAATATTAGTAAAGAATGATTTATTATATCAGTACCGACATGTAGTAATAATATTTATGTACCTAGTATAGTTGTTGGTCGCTTCCCGTTCTCTTCCCTGTCATTGTAAAAGCTAATGGTAATATTAATACAGTTTCACGTCAAGCAACAATCCGAACCATAAGTAACAACAGCGTATTACATGCAGAAAACCAGGCTAGGAAGTAAACTATAAGAAACAGGGCAAAAGCTGTGTGTAAGATGTCTAATTTATAGATAAATCTAGCATTCTGGAATCTGATTTTCAAAGGTTAATACATTCTGCATGTTATGTACGCAACGTTTCATACCTTTTCCGTAGTCTCAGTTGGTCTTATTAACTTCAACATCTCTTTCTACCATTCTTCAATGTAACGCAACGTGTTTTTACTCGGTGTAGCGTAGATTCAATATCTTGTCGAGTTTACGGACGATGATAAATAATTTAATATTAATAACGGCCTGAATCGGATTTGCTAATCGAGATATATGAATGCTATGCCGAGCTGCTTGTAATAACTAGTACCTGTAGCAACATTAAACGCTTTCATAAATATTACGGGGAACACTTTATGGCTTATTAAGTATTTTAGCACGTGTGTTGTTTTGTTCTTTTATTTCGGTTTTAGTTACGAGGATAAATTAGTCAGTAATGGAACGGTTGTGTTTATTGCATATAATTTTGGCCGAATTGTTGTATTGTAGATGTTTATTTTAGATCTCTTTGTGTGCATTTCTTTTCAGTAATGTTTTATTAGAAAGTTCGACAATGTAAAAAATTCTTTTTATAATAGGCAGGGGTGTTGTTGAATTCAAAATGGAGGGGTCATTTAGGTAGGGGAAGTTGGGGTAAGATGACGAACGGGGTAAGATGACGAACGATTTTTACAGGCAATCCATCAAAAACTCAAATTCAAAATTTTCACTGCCATCTGGAGGTTAGTAGACGAAGTTAATATTAGCTGATAAGATTTTAATATAGTTCAAATTTCTTCCGTTAAAAGCAATTGTTTGTCATCACATGTTCGGTTACAATATTTATTGCCGGTGTTTAGTGTTTTTTTGGAAAACTCGGGTAAAAACAAATTGAATTTTGCTGTAGGTTGTACATTACCTGTGATAGTATTGGTATTCTGTTTAAATTTTATAAATCTTTTTGTAGTTTTTTATGTAAATTAGAAAAACATTTTTAATATGTAGTGGGGTAAGAGGACAGGGGTAAGATAACGATTCGTCATCTTGCCCCAGCAACCAGTAAGCACTGTTTTTGGTAATAAAATTTTATTACATCCAGAACATCAATGCCAAGAACCTACAAAAAAAAGACCAATCGTGGTCAGTGGTCTCAAGGCGCAATGATAGCGGCTATGTACGACATTGAAGAAGGAACTACATCCTGCAATGCAGCTGCTGCTGCTGAATGTTTCTGACCATATCAATGGTAACATTGGTGGAGATACTAATGGTAACATTGGTAGGGAGATTCCTGATGAAAACTCAGATGATTCATACTTTTCTTCAGATGGCAATATTCCGTTGAAGCAAATGAAAAGCTATGCTTTGTTTACGCCTGTAAAAAATGATGGAGAACCTGAACCTTCTTCATCATCAAGGATTGTAAAGGGCAAACTATTTACCTCTAAAGGAACAAGCCCTAGCTGCTCAAAGTCGAAATCTGACACCTCACTGTGGAAAATCAGACCCTTGCCAACTATTAATCGTCCTGTTCAAAATAATAAAAAAAACTCTCAGCGAGCGTAATTACTGGCACTCCCATAAAAAATCAATTAGAAGAGAAAGACAGGTTAGCAAAACAGAAGGGAGGAAATGGGTCTAATGAAAAAACTGCTATATCTTCTCAAACAACTGAATCTTTATCCTATTATTGTCTAATCTGCCACAAACCTTCTACAGAACCACCAGCGACAGACTGGATTCAGTGTTGCAAATGTCAAGAGTGGTGCCATGAAGACTGCACCACTTATGATGGCCAAGGACAATTTATTTGTGTTTTATGTATGTAGGCGCCATCTTACCCCATTATGTTCGTCATCTTACCCGCACTATGGGGTAAGATGACTAAAATGACATTTTTTGTTTATGTTTTTTTATTGTAATATTGGAAGCGCTGTTTAGTTTAAAATCATAGAGAATTCAAAGGTAATTCACCAATGTATGTATTCGTCATTTTTATTTAATTATATCATTTTCCTCTTAGCCAAAACTTAATTTTCTTGTTAACCTAGTCATCTTACCCCAACTTCCCCTATTCATTATAATTATCTTGTATGTATGTACAATTTTCAAATTATTCTAGCAAATTCAAAAGCAAACAAATTTTTCGCAAACTATTGCTACTGCAAATGTTAGCACGAAATTTTTATTATTTTTAACAACGTTTTAAGTAAAAAGATTTACTAAACTGCACTTTATTTTATTTACAAGTAAGTAGTATCTGTAGAAATAATGACAAATACCTATCAACTTAATACACAATGATAATTACCTGTTAGAATTTGCAAGTAAACACCCTGTATACAAAAAATTTTGTTTAATATGTTATTTTTTGCAACAAATTTTATTTTGCAAGTTCAAAATGACCTTGTTAAATGTCGATGCAAATATTAAACGATTCGATACCGTACGGAATAAACTGTATTACACAATTATAAATGCAAATTTTAACGAGCTTGTATGAGCTGTAATTGAACGTTCATTGAATGTTAATTAACTACAAAATAGGTGTTTAAACTATAAGAGTACAAGCAGAAAGAGTAGTTACGATAACACTTAAGTACACTTGAGAAAAAAAGCTTTTAGTGTAAGATTTTAAGACTCTTCTTCTGTTTGTTTATGCATTAATTGTTTATATACATGTGTGTTTGTTTTGCGTAATGTAGGTTAAAAATTAAAAGCTGATGTATTAAGTGCCTATCGAATGGTAATTTTTACTGTTCTTCTCTAGACATTAAGAGCAGGAACAATTGCTTAAGAACAGTACCAAAAATGGAACACTTGTGGTTGGGCATGTTTGCTAAACGATCGTGGGAATATGCAAATAAAAACCACTCAAAAACTTATCTAAGCGAGTAATTGATAAACCACACAAGATGTTTTGTCGAAGAACGCTTTTAATTACTTAAAAACTTGTTTGATATCGTAAATACCAAATTCAACCTAGTTTGAAATGATAACGCACACAGAGGCGTATTTAAGAATAGTTGAATAGTCGAACTAAAGGTACACCTTAGGGCTCCCAACTTTTTCAGTTGAATTTATCATTGGTATCGGTTTTTTAATCTAATATAGTAAATACCATAAAAAAAATTAAGTATCTACGAAAACTGCTTAAAAATATAAAATGTTTTGGAAATTTTCATATTTTTAGATGTATTTGTTTTTTGTTAATTTCCTCTTTAGTCCTTCTACTGTTAGGTGCAGGATTTTTGAGTTGTGCAGTTAGTTAGTTTCCGTTATTTCTAAAACCTCTATGTACTGTTTCATCGTTTCTTCTACCACTTTTTCTTTTCCAGTTATTCTTCTAGTATTCCAAGTTCCTATTCATATTTTGTCTTTCTTAGAATGTTTTTTTGTTTTCTCTTTCCGTATTCTGCTTCTTTCCCTTTAAAATACTGCACATTTCATTAAGTATCCCATTTTTCAAATCTGTTTGCCCTTTATTATTTTTCTTTTATCCTGGTCTGGTCATTATCCCTGTTGGCCATTCTAAGATCAGTTTCTTTTGATTTTTTTAATTTTTCTCCATTTTTGCTCCAATTCCGTTCCTACCCTACATTTTTGCCACTCTCCGTTTCTGTCTTTGCACTTATACTGATCTGTCTTTACTTTTTCTTTTCTTTTCCGGCAAATCGTTTCACTTTCCTTTACATTTTTCACATTCGATTTATTTGCTACGCTAAATTCTTTTTCCCTCTGGCTATCCAGTCCTATCCGACAAGTCTTTGCCCTTTGCGGTCCAATTAATTTTCCCAAAATTCTACCCACCAATTATCCAAAATTATAACTAAATATAATTTTTTTTGGAACGACATCTACTGATAACAGTCCCTTATACACACAGCTTACAGGTTTATAGTTATAAAATGGAAATTAGCGGCAGCTATAACGACGTCAACCGACCTTGGACCGCAAGCGTTAAAATATGCCGTCGGGAGCGCCCCGACATAGGACCGCAAAGGTTTATGCATCCATTTAATCTGCGTCTCGTGTAATACTCCAATTAAAAATAATTTTAAACATTTAATGTTAAACTTATATTTTATTTACCAGCTCTTGTAAATATCTTTGATTTCTTTACAAAAAAAATCAGTGTAAGCCGGTCCATCTGTTTGTCTGTGAAGTCCCTTGTAATTTTTGCCGAAACTACTAGACGCTTTTAATTAATGTAATGTTTTAGGTCACACATCATTGACAGAACTGTTTGGGTGGCCTTAATCTGTTCGCAAGTAATAAATAAAAACGTATCATTGTTTTCAATTTTCGCTTTTGTATGGTAATGAGTGTCAAAATTTATTGCTGTGGCGGTAACAATTGATTTGTGCAAGGGGGCCGTATAAAATCAATCAAAGCATACAGCATTTTGTATCAGTATAAACCGAACACAAATCATGATAAATGAAATGTGTCTAAATATGCATAAATACATAAAAATAGTCATCCTTACCTAACGTGCTATAAATAAAGAAAAATTCCAATGTCTATTAAACGTGGATTAAAATTAATTAAAAAAAAAATCTGTACGAATTGTTTTTTGTTTCCAAAACATTTTACTTGTATGGCAAATATTTTTTTAAAACTATATAGATAAACAAGTAAAACTTTTGTATATCAAAACCAACTTTACAGGAAACTATAACTGTAAACCGCCTTGATGTACCTGTGCAGAACCCGGAACAAATCTTGCCCCCGCTGAGAAGAGAACAGCATATTCTTACGATTTTTCGAAAGTCGACGTCGTTACAAATCAATGATTTTCCGTTATCAATTAAGAATTTTCATTATTAACAATCACGATTCAATAAATCGGTGTGAGAATAAACACGCTGCAATGTTACCACAATTATTTATACTGAACCAATAAAATTTATTTGGTAATCAAAAGAATAAGATCTTCGTAGTTTTAAGAAGTGATCTATTTTGTGCCATCAGTTAAAATAGGCTTTTGCTTGAAATTTATTGTAACCAACTACAAGAGCTACATGCTGGACTGTTAAAAAAAATGCAATTTTATTCAACACAAAAAAAATCTTTAGCATGATAATGGCATGTGACGTGACGGCATGCAACAAGAATTACTCAAAAAATAAAGTAGGCAGTATGAGTGGGAACTTCTAAAAACCACATCACTATAATCACCAGACATTGCTTTATCTGATTACTCTTTGTTCGGGCTTTTGAAGCATTCCTTGGCAAATACAATTTTAAATCTGTAGCTTATATCCAAAGTTTTCCACATTCTTATTTTTCTACAACACGACCATATTTTTACATGAGTGAGATTAGAAGTTTACAGAAAATATGGCAGTGTCCTTAAATAAGTTGTGCATACTTCAAGAAATTCATGAATAAATAACTTTATTTTTAATTGTAATCGTTATTTTTTAATTGAAAATTTAATTTAAATGAAAAGTTTTGGCAGTCATTAAAACTATATTGAATAACCTTTTTCTGTAGGTGGGTGATTAGATTGTGCATGCAGATATCTGCTAATATATGTAGATATTCTGTTAATAATATTCCCCAATGTTTCATTGTGTTTTTCTAGGACAGTACCTATAAAAATGCTAATTTGAGACGCAGTTTTCAACGTAAATTTGATGTTTTATATGTTTGTAAAAAAGGTGCTAATCGTTTGTTTTTCTATAAATTGTTGATTTTATTGTTGGAAAATCGTCGAAAAATTATTTTCTGATAAAGATCTTAGGAAAAAATATATGTTTTGTTTTAGCAGCAGAATCTCTATGCTTTAAATTACGGTAATTTGTTGTAGTTCTTGTTTGTATTTGCTACTATAAGTGCAATTAATATTTTTCCAGTTCATTTGACAATTGTTTATTTACAAGTGGATAACAGATTGTAATATCTTCTTTCTTCCTAATTGGGTATGGTGTGGGCGAATAACACAGTAATATGTACACAAGTCAAGGAAGCAATTATCCGAGTAATTAAGTAATTTTACATGACCACGATTTTTACAATACAATAATTGCAATAATTCTGCAAACATAACGTAGGATTCCGATAATAGTAATTGGAACATAAAGAGAGATTAATCATTGCTAATTGTAGGTGTTTTATGATCTATAAATTAACCTTGATATGTACAAAAAAAATGCATTTCACGATACACCATTATCGGATAATGTATGTAACATTTAAGTCTTAATTACTTCGTATTGCGGGATATATGCCGACTTTTAAAATTTAAAAAATTGACGGTCAAATTGTTACATATTCAGCTGCAACAGGATACAAAAACTTTGAAACAGCTGTAACCTATGCGGTTATAATTTTTCAATGCTTACTCCTATGTGCAATATGCGATTTTTTTTACGAGACTGCGATATTTATTTGTGCGAAAATTTAAAAAATAATGCGTGCTCGAAACATCCAATAATTATATAAAGGGCTTTGGGATTCCAGTCTCTTATAAACTTTTCTTTTAAGACTGCTTCTCTCCACCGCCTTCTCAGTCGACCTTTCTTCTTTTTGTAATTTGGTGTTTTCCATACTATCCTTTTTGGTGTTCGTCCATCTGCCATTCTTTCGATATGACCCAGCCACTGTAATCTTTTCGTTTTTATTACTGAGTCAACCGCTGGTCCCTTACATATCTCATAAATTTCCCTGTTTGTTTTTTTCTCATACCCTTGTTTTGTTTTCCTTCCTCCCAACACTCTTAAGTATTTTTCTCCCCCATCTCTGCAATCTTTCCTGCGCTTTCTTATTCAGTATCCAAGTTTCGCAGCCATATAGTAGTGCTCTTGGTCGTAATACTCTTTTGCAAAGGCGAAATTTAGCATCTCTAGTAGTTGGTTCAAGGCTCCGGCACAGTTATTCGCTTTTATTAATCTCGCCTCTATTTATTTTTCTTCATCAGAGTTATTCGTTATTCCGACACCCACAAACTTGTCCACTTCTTCCAGACTCGTTTTTCCCAATGTCGCAGTTATTTCTAGGATTGCATTCTGCTGACTTCCTCCAATGGACATAGCTCTACATTTGTTCTGGTTTAAATGTAACCCGATCTTAAAAGCCTCCTCCACCAATCTGTTTGTCGCGTGTTCTAATTCCTTTATATTTCTGGCTATAATGGCGATGTCGTCTGTATATATGCACGTGTTGATTATATTGATTAGCAACCAGTTTTAATGTTGTAAGATAACGGTAAAAAATTAAGCGCGAGTTATAAATATTTAATGAATATCTTAGTCTTAAAAGGATTTTATAGTTCGCCATTCTAATGCGTCCATACATGCATACATAATATGCAGTGGTGTAACTTGTAACGGAACCCTACCATAAGACTTCGTGTAAAACACATTAAAACACATCGTTCAACTGGAGGCTCCAGGCGCGTGCCTCATACAACACGTGTAAACACGTTCACATAAATTAAATGTATATCGGTACTTCCGTCTAAGTCGCCTTTTGCGCCAGCGATCAATCAATTACATAATTTGGTGTCTGATAAACGCTTACACTACCGAATTTAGTTAGAAACCCTCGGGCCATCGATTTATCCGTCGAATTATGGTTCAATAGCTGTGAATGTGTTTGCCCCGTTCGTGGTGTTGCGCAAATTCGAAATGTTTCTTACTGGAATGTAGTGTAATAAATTTTAAAAAAGGCGGAATACACGGGTAACCTTGACTTCCATGCAATTATCGTCATCTTGCACAATCGTAGCTTCGTTTTTATTATGAATAAGGCCTTGTGTCGTCGTTATTGTAGTGGCAATACGCAGTGATTTTTTATATACCTAATGTAGACTATCCAGAAGTAAACAATTATTCTAAGATAAAAAAGAAATTTAAGCCTTAAAATAAAAGTGGAAGGGGCGGTATGCCTAAGCCATGGAGTGAATAAGAAAAAGAAAATAAAGTTCTCCTTTTTTAATCAAGTACATTATAAATATAAATTGCTAACATTATTAAGATTATACAGGATGTCCTAGAGATTTGAGTACAACTTTAGATATCTCCTTTGATTTTTAAAATAATCCCCAACAAACCTGACATTTTTAAATGGCAAAAAAGCTACATACAGTGTGTCCAAAAGGTATGGAATATGCTATATATCTCAGTTAATATCCACTTTAGGGAAAAATGTTTAAAATAATAGTTGTTTGGTACTTAGTTTTCGACCATAAGACAAACTTCAAATATTTTTTTTTCGAATAACAAAAGCGTGATGAAAAACAATTGAATTTTTTAAATGGCAAAGTACCCCTATATTATACTCATTAGATTTTCTCTTTTCAATGATGGGGTCACCCTAAAAATTAAGTTTATGCTAAGAGGCCGGAGAATATCGAAAATTTAAAAGATCGTATTAGAGAAATTACACCTGAAATTTGTGGGAACATTATAGACGGGGTTTAAAAATCGAGTTTATCATTGCCAAGCTGTAAATGGTTCACAGTTTGAACACTTATTGCAGATTTCCTCAAAAAAATGTAGATCTTATGATGTTTTTGTTAGAAATAAATACTAATCAATTAAAATAATTTTTGCGATTTTCTCAAAAAATTGCTTAAGTAAGGGTACTAAAGTTTTGCATCATTGAAAAGAGAAAAAAATTCTCTATCAAATGAGTATAATGTAAGGGTACCTTGTTATTTAAAAAAATTCAATTGTTTTTCATTGCTCTTTTGTAATTCGAAAAAAAATATTTAAATACCAAACAACTTTTATTCAAAACATTTTTCCCTAAAGAAGATATTTACTGAGATATATGTATAGCATATTCCATACCTTTTGGACACACTATACAGGGTGTGTATAAATTGGCGGAAGCGCTACACGTGACGATGTTCTTCGTAAAATTCTAAGTCGAAAATCTTGATATAAAAATGTTGTACCATTCTTCCTATGGCCTCAGGAACCATTTAAAGAAAAAAAAATTGGCAACATTGCATACATTGATTTGCGTTTGGACATTTTTTTTATCAGCAATTATTTTTACTTAGGTATTTACAATTTTTGTTCGAACTGAAAGCCTTTAGTTCGTAAACATAGCTGCAAACTTTTGGGTATCGTAAAACACAAACTAGAAATAATTACGAGAAAAACAGAGATGACACCTAATGACAATGTTGCCATATGTATTATTTTCATTCTAATCAGTGATTTACATATTTTCAACACCAATTTTTGAAAGGAAGAACACAATATCTAGGAAAAAATACTATTCGAAATTTATTTTTATTCCAAATTGCAGCTTTTTCATTTGCAAGTATTAAATAATAACGCTTATTAAAGGACTAAATGTCAAAACTTTGAGGACCTCTTGCAGACACAGCAAGCATGGTACAACATTTTCGTATTAAGATTTTCGACTTAGAATTTTACGAAGAACATCGCCATGTGTAGCGCTTCCGCCAATTTTTACACACCCTGTATAAGAATAACAGATATATTACAATTTTTGATATGCTTTAGAATCATAATCAGACAGCAAAGTATTATTTGTCCACTTAAAAAGGCCTGTGATGCTCCTTTTGCAGGTACCTAACTGATATTAGAACATGCAAAAATGTTATGGTTCAAAAATGTTTTTTCTCCGTGTTTTATGTCAAAATCTAACAAAGTTACCAGTTAAAAATCTGCGCACATTAATTAATATATATTTTCCATAAAATCAACAAAACCAATATATCACAATTAAAAATTGAACTATAAAAATATCTATGCAAATTTCGTCCGACAACTGAAGACTGATTTATGAAAATCTTTCTGAATTAAATTCCCCACCGAACACTAATTATCGATAAAATTTTATTACGCGACATAAATACATCAAGTGAACAGTAATAGCTAAATTATTGGACCTACTTCAATAAATAACGAGATTAGCCCGAAAAAATGGTTAAGTTAGAATTAGCATTACAACTGGTTTAAATTGGCGATAAATCAGGTAAACTTTTGAAATGGCGCTCTGTGGAACTAAAAATAAATTCAGCGAAATTGCAATTAATACTATAATGTCGGTTTTAATTAGCTAAGTGGCGGTTCAGCAGCCCAGAACTGAGTTAGGCGTTAAATCATTCGATTTAATTTAGATGGATAACGCCTGTTAAAGCAAGAACTTTTTTAGAAACAGACCAATTTGGTATTCGTAAAAATATACACATTTTATTGATTGTTTGTCATAGAATATGTCGCATATTCATAATGCGTGCTAGTGTGTCATTAGTAAAATAGTGTGATATAGTTTTAATGTTCTTGGAATGTCATGTGGCTAAAGTAATGACTAATAGGCAGAATAATTCTTGTTGCTGTTATAATATCAAGCAATTTATGGATTCACAATTCTGCAATCAGCAATGACTTTAAAAATACACCATAACAAACCCAAACTCAACCCAAAAATTTCAGACAATGATATTTTTATCAGTGATGGATGGAGTAATGTTATTCTACAGAGCAAAGTTGCTCAAACTTATGAGTACCATATAATTAATTAGGTTTGGTGAAAATTGCTCGAAAACAATTGCTCGAAAGAAAATTTCTCGAAATCAATTGCTCGAAAAATTGTTCCTCGAATGGACAATACCTCGAAAGCCTAGTTGCTCGAATAACAACTTCTCAAACACAAAATTGTTCGAAATACTTAGTGAAATAAGTTACTTAAAGAAAATTTATTAAATTTATATAAATACAAAATAATTAGAAAAGTTGTGTACGTTTTTTTACACTTAGAACAAAGTTTTTAAATTTATTTACAAATACATGTACACTTAACAACCAATGTTGTGAGCTGCAAAGATATCCTGTAAAATCTACGTTGTATTCAAAATTCTTCTTGAACAATCGCGATTTTGAGGAAAGAATACTGTATAAGTAACTTATTTCTTTATTTCGAGCAATTTTGTTTTCGAGAAATTATTATTCTAGCAACTAGGCTTTCGAGGAACTGTCCATTTGAGGAACAATTTTTCGAGCAATTGTTTTCGAGCAAGTTTCCGCAACCCAATTAATTATACCTACAGCAAATTATTGAGATTAACATAAACTTAATCAGTGAAACTAATTGAACAAAATTGTACATACAATGCATCAAATGTACTGGGGTTTCTTTCCCGGGATACCGGATCCAGGAATCGCAAACCATTTTGACCTATTTTATATTTCTCGAGAAAGACTAAGTGACCGAAACATATATCACCTTTGTATTCGTAAATCATACCACAAAAATTCATTGCATAGATTATGTTATTGTGTTCATTAAAATTGCAGTGCAAAGGTACATTTTTTAAATGTATGTTTCTCTCATCAATATTATTTTATTATGTATAATTATCACGGAGCAAAATTTATTACATATATGACTTGGAGTTGTTTTTAAGTAATAAATCGCTCTCTTCCTTTTTCGGGTTATTTATTGTAAAATATTGATACAATTTATCAGGGGTTTGGAGTAGTCCAATTTTTTAATTGCTCCGCTCCGGCATCAAAATGCCTGCTCCAGCTCCGCTGCAGCTCCGTTCCATGCTCCAAATATTGTTAGCATTTTTAAAAAAGTTTTTTGATTTAAAAAAAAATTGTTTTTAAAAACAAAGTTTTAATTTTATCGAATATGTAGAAGTTGGTCAAAAATAACAATATTTGGCCCTAACAAACAAGTGAAGTTAAATACATGTTTGAGAAAACAAGTTGTTGATTTTCAAACGTTGAAAAAAAGTAGTTTTTTAAAATTTTTACATAATAAACTGGAGCAGTGGAGCAATCAAAATTATTTGCTCCGGACTCCGCTCCAGCTCCGGGCAAAAACCCATTGCTCCACTGCTCCGTCCTCCAGCTCCGAGCTCCGCTCCAAACCCCTGCAATTTATTGCGTCCCGGGATTACGGGAAATTCCGGGAAGAGGTCAAATTTCTTACCGGAATCCCGGAATAAGCAAAAATGTTAAACATGAGAAACCATTAAACACTTAAACAGTTTTTGGGACACCATTTGTAAAAAGTACCAATAAACAGTTGAATAAGGCGATAAAAATCTTATAAAATTGGAGGCCAACTTGAAAAATTAAAAATATGCACTTTTTTATTCCCAAAATACATAACAACAAACTTTTTCAATGTTCCACGAGAAGCTACTGATTTTTTAAAAATGTAATGGTATATGTAAAAGCGTCAAAATGTTTCCTGGTGATTTACTGCACGTTTGCGACCCCATACTCTTCCTAATATACGGTTGTTCGTTCGAACTACATAATGTTTCGTTAAAATACTCATCTAGTAATGACTAGGAAGTTCGCCACATATCATATAAGGGGCCGTCTATGGGTACCTCGCGTGACGATCACGTTTAGCCGTCGCGCTGCTGATGCGTGGCGACTCGCATGCCCTCTGACATTGCATATCTTGAACTTATAACTGTATTGTAGCGCTACTTAGGCTTCCTCATTTATTATCCAGAAAAAATTACTTAATTATAAAGTCAGCGCATGCAAGCGAAATGAGTAATTCCACCAAGATGGAAATGGAGGTTAGTTGTATTCTATTCATTACCTAATGAAAAAATATCGCTTGATTTAATTAAGATAACTATTGAGCAGGGATAATGAGGAATCAAGGTTTTTCTAGAAGTTCATTTCTCTTTCAGTTTGTGTTGGCAGTCGAGTTCAGAGTTCGCGAACATTTTTTGAATCAAGTTGTTTACCTTTCAAAGGCCGTTTGGCCAAACATGGAAGATTAAAAAACAGCAATTAGTATTGAATATTGTATTTTTCACACAAGAATATTTTGTAGGTTAATGAGTAAACATTTTATTAAATGCAATTTCCTTAAATCCTACGGAAATATTAAATAATTTCAACACATATCTACAGAGTAACCTTTTCTACAGCGTCCAACATGCGTCCTACATGTCCAACTTTGTCAGAGTCGGCTAAATCAGTGAACTTCGAATAGCATCTATGATTAATATACAATCTATTCTTTATGAACAATAAGTAAATTGTTATGGCTTTAATTTATCGCGAAGCTTGCCCAGTGGCAACTACCCGTTTAAGTTTACTTAAATTAATTTATTTATGGCAGCATAGATTAAATTTTTACTTAAAACGATTAGACAAGTCTAGGGGTTTATGCCTCTTTAGTCTTTTAATTTGTCCAGTGTTCACTAATAACTTTGCTGCTAAAAGGTTGGGATGATGAGACAATCTTTCTAGATATTTGACACTTAAGCTTTGAATCACATTTTGCACTGAGCACATATGAAGATCTAGCTGTATATTTTCATCAGTAATATACCATTGGTCATTGTTTTTAAAGTTTTGGCCTGAAATTGTTGTAAGATTTCTATGTTAGAGTTACTGCTTGAATCTCACAGTTGTATTCCGTACGTCCATATTGGCTTTAATATCGTTTTGTAGATTAGTAGTTTGTTATTGATCGACAGTTTTAAGTTTCTGCCAATAAGCCAGTACAATTTTCTAAATTGCACTCCCAGCTGTCTACGTTTCATCCATATGTGTTTCCGCCATGTCAGTTTGTAAAGAAGCCTTCGTGCCAAAATTTGTCCAATGCTTGAGTGATATCAAGGCAGGCTGCCGAGCAGAACCGTTTTTTTTTTCAGGTCGACTAATTTTGTTTGCGACTCTATGCACTTGTTCAATGGTTGCGTGATTTTGGCGAAATCCAAATTGGTGTACCGGAATTAATTTTTTTCGTTGCGATAGAGGTCGTAGTTTTCGTAATAGTATTTTCTCAAAAACTTTTGAGACGATTGGCAAAAGGCTAATCGGTCTGTATGAAGTGGCTTTCTCTGGTGGCTTACCTGGTTTGGGCAACATTATAATTTGGGCGACTCTCCACTGGCTTGGAAAGAAGCTTAGTCGGAGCATGACATATTTGTGTTATATGCTTAACCGCTTTTCTGGTAACCGTTTAAGAATTTTTTCTGTTATCAGATCATATCCAAGCTTTTTTGAAGTTCAGCAAATCAGCAGAGTTAAGTAGCACTTTATTTAATATTTGATTTAATAAGTAAAGAAATACATACTTTTCTAATGACCTTTTTAAAGGATTAATATTAAAAATACTACCATTAATATCTTAATTATGTCTTGATTTATTTATTTATTACCTAATCGATATTTCCTCAACAGTACTAACAACTTTTTTAGCTACCAGAACGTTTTGACAAATGATTTAATTTGTGGAATTAAAAAGGTATGTATTTTGTAGATCAAATAAGCCGATCTTAAAATAATGAAGATCTGACAAGATCGTTCTTCTTTTAATTAATTACCGGTCAAAACGTTCGTTGCCCTAAATATTCCTTTATTTTGTAGGCTTGTATTTGAGAAAGAACGTGTTCAGTAGTCTACCTTGGCGAATGAATTAGATGGGTCAATCAATCAATATAACCATGAGGCTGTCGTCTGACAAAAACTATACAAACACAGCTAGATTACCTGCAGTTAACGCATTCCTTACTGCAGCCACATTTATGCCTAGTTAAAACAATGTAAAACATTTTCACTATCACGAATATTATAATATTAACGAATTCAGTAAATACCTAAAATCTTAAAGCAGTTTCCATTGACAAATTTAGACGAAAACAATCAGAAATTGTCAACTAACGTCGAACGAACATAGTGCAATTCAAGTGTTTTAAGACAATTGCCTGTGTCAATAATAAATTTCAAGTCCTTTGAGTTGCATAGTTAACACATTCTTGCAACAAAAGCTTTCCCACGTATTACATTGAAAGTTTTGGTTGAGTTTAAGATTATATTTAGTTAGCAAACAATAAAATCATCAATTATGAAGATTTTGTACATACAGATAATTATATTAACGCATCCAAAACCAATTAAGTTTAAGAGAAAATATTTGATTGATAATATTTGCATTATTTTCATCATATTCGGTATAGCTTCCACATAAATTTTAAAAATTAATACAGTTTTATTGATTGGGTACCAATTAAGGGTTCTAAAAAATGACGTTTATTTATTTTTCAAAATATAGCATTCAATGAACATTTAATAAATGATTAACAACATTATTAGAATTTAGGCCAGGACCAAATTCCCTCAACTAAACCTAATTAAACCTGAACCGAAATTCGCACTTAACATAAACCAAAACTTACGCAGAACCTAAAACAAACCTAAATTGAACTTGAAGCGAATTCCGAAATGAGACTGAATCAAACCTAAACTGGAAATGAATCAAATCTAAATTAAACCTGAACCAAACCTGAATCAATTCTAAATTAAACCGGAACCTAACCTGAAATGAACCTGAATCAAACCTAAATTAAACCTGAACCGAAATCCGAATTAAACGTGCATCAAACCTAAATTGAACCTGAACCGAATTCCGAAGTGAGCCTGAATCAAAACTAAACTGAACCTGAGTCAAACCTAAACTAAACCTGTACCGAAATCTGAATTGAACCTAAATCAAATCTAAATTAAACCTTAACTGAACCTGGTTGAACCGAAACCGTACTCAAAACTAAACCTCAACCAAACCTAAATTAAACCTTTACCGAAACTCGAATTGAACCTGTATCAAACCTAAATTGAACCTGAACCGAATTCCGAAGTGAATTACCTGAATCAAACTTAAACTGAACTTGCGTCAAACCTAAACTAATCCTGAACCGAAATCCGAACTGAACCTGAATCAAACCTAAATTAAATTAAAGTGAACCTGAATCAAACCTAAATTAAACTGAAGTGAACCAAACCTAAATTGAACCTGACTGAACCGAAACTCAAACTGAATATGAACCAAACCTAAATATAATCTAAATTGAACCCGGACCGAAACTGAAGTTGAACCAAAATATTAACTGATCGTTTAATTTTTTTTTTGAGGCAGTACCCACACCAAAACCCATTTTTAGTGAATATCGCTATCCCAAAACAAAACCGAATCAACTTTTTCTAGGTTTTAATAAGGTTTTCGTCCCTGATTTAGGCGGGCGCTAGTTTTTCTCAGTTTTTAATTAGTGTGGGCACAATTAAAATCCGAAAAACAATTTTTGTTGGCCAAAATTCTGTTCCACCATATAAAAAAATATATTGCCGAACTGAATCCTTCCCTATTTGTTTGGAACTATTAAACCTAAACCGGAACCGAACCCTTTTTTTAGGTTTTCATTTTCGGTTTCAATTTCAATGTCGTAAGTTGAAGTAAAGCTTAAATTAAAGAGTTATCTATGTTAGTGTAGTCGTGCTGTACGTTTATTATTAATGATCTGTGTTAATGGCGGCAGTGTAGAATACTTTGCACCCCACAATTAATATCTTTCATCGAAGTCTTTACCTCGGCTACTACGTGTACCAACATCGTGCAGATTGACGACTTCTGCAGTGGACAACATCGCGGTAGGCCCCAGTTAATAGCCAGAAAGGTCAATATTCTGATTCAAGTGTCTGATACCGCTCGTTCAACATACCTACGTAATGATAGAAGCGATTGAGCCGGGGAATTATCATTAATAATTTTAATTAAAAAATATATACACACACGTCAGCTCCTAGGTCGACTAGAGCAGATAGTTATTGCTCGCAAGTTACTTTAAAAACACACACATTTTCGTTTTCGGCAATATTCGAGTAACAGTAAGCGCTGAAAAAAAAATGCGATAAGTGTCAGAGAGTACAAATTAGGTGTTTCAAAGTGACGTGTAGATATTTAACGCTACTAATGGCAAGACTGTCGATAGATGTCCCAAACGCCGAAGTTGAGCAATTGACTCAGTCTCATTACATCATGGCGAAGTATCGCATTCAAGTGATGGGTAATTATTCCGATTATGCTGATTCCTCATACGTGGATCGGGACCCGAATAGCGTTGAAAAACACACACACTACCATGCTGGCCCTGAAGCAATACGTATGTTATTTAATTACTCTTGATAGAGATTTTTACGCTCATAAATAAATTTTGATTTCGCGTAAGTT
The DNA here is from genome assembly GCA_947652605.1 of Elmis aenea. NCBI lineage: Eukaryota > Metazoa > Arthropoda > Insecta > Coleoptera > Elmidae > Elmis > Elmis aenea. The sequence continues at coordinate 64,241,938 of OX393577.1, forward strand.
TATGCAAAATTCTGTTTCCACCAGGGATGGCAGTAGGCAGAAAAATAACCGATTCCTGAGTCGTTAGTTTTTTAAACCAACTTCGACTCCAGACTCCGTTCAAGTAAAAAAAAATAATACTCAGCGTCATTTAAAAAGTCTGCAACAAATGGAAAAAAAAATATCATTGATTTCTCAGAAAATTTTATTCCTGATAAAAGTTGGTGCATGGTCTAAAACTAATTTTAACCCTTTAACAGGCAATGACGAGCTCAGTTCGTCAACTGGTCACCAAAACGTCTGGTTTATTATGCAACTAAACAATATTTACCTTAAACTGAGAGACCCTATAGCAGAATCATCCTCCTCAAAGTAGTGCAGTGTTGCCAAAATAAAGAAAACCGTAATTTTATGAAATATGCGTTTTTTACTTTTTTTTATGCGTAACACTTGATAATTTTCTTATTTATTGTCGTATCTTGGCGATGTTTTCATTAAATTATTCTGTTTGATGGCTAAATCGCACCGTGTGAAACAATTATTCTTCGCGAGATTTTATAACTCTGACAAATAAGTTTAAAGCGCGACTTCGTACATTTTGGAAAGCGCGTACAGCGTAAAATGCCACATGCGAAAACTTTTTTTATTGTTATAATTATAGGTCACTACTATATCGAAACGAAATTGTCACTAAATATTAACGAGGTTTTTACAACAACAGAACTTAGATTCCCTAACAGTTTAAAAGATACGCCCTTTTAGATAAATGTAATTTTTTAATGACAACTATGATAAATTAATTTGCCAGTAAGAGCGTTAGGGCGAGAAAAAAATTAAAAATTCATAGGACACTAAATTTTAGCGATTTTTGAAATATTCGCAAGAGTAAAGTGCCCTTATTTTAAGAGATACAAAAACATTTTATGGGAAAAGGTTATTTAGGATCTAAAAATAAGCCTAAATTTAAAATTTTGAAGGTTGAATTCTAATTTTTATTTTTTAAGAAATTTTAATATTCAAAAAATCTGTAACAAATGGAAAAGTTTATTATTATTGCGATCTTAAAAAATTTTATTCCTGATAAAAGTTGGTGCATGGTCCAAAACTAATTTTAAGACGAAAAAAATAAAAAGTCATAGGACACTAGACTTGACGAATTTTTGAAATATTCGCAAGAGTAAAGTGCCCTTATTTTAAGAGATGCAAAAAAATTTTATGAGAAAAAGTAATTTATAATCTAAAAATAAGCCTAATTTTAATTTTGACGGTCAAATTCAAATTTTTATTTTTTAAGAAATTTTAATATTCAAAAGGAAAAGTTTTTTATCATCGATTTAAGAGGATTTTAAAAAAATTTAAAGTTGATGCATGGTCTAAAACTTATTTTAAAATGAAAAAAAGGTCGATAAAATTCAGGAAATTTTCCATTTGTTGCAATCTTTTTTAATGTGGAAACAAAACAAAAAATGGAATTTGACCGTCAAAATTTAAATCTTGCCTTATTTTGGATTCTTAATAACATTATCTAGGTATGTATTTTTTGTACTTGCGTATTATATGCAAAATTTTGTGCTCAATCTACGAAAGATTTTTGGTAATCTTATAAAACGGAAACACATTAAAATATTATGCACAAGTTAGCCTCCACTACTGCGCAAATGCGTGCCAATTTACAAAACTTAACTGCAAAACAGCCCTTGTTATACATCGACTTTGTATCTATCAATTTTCTCATTTACTAGAGTTAATTAAACTAAACAAGATTACTCATTAGAAATGTTTTAACATTACAACCATATTTCTATAAATCCTGACCTTAAAAGCTTCAAAATAAAGGCCCTATCGGCTTTTGAAAACTGTCAAATGTCAACACGTGGTAAGATTTGGTTGACTACAGAACTAACCCTACCGTGCATCACACGATCATGCGTTTTGTATTCTTGCACTGTCTATAAACTTTATCCAGTCAAGTATTTTTTGCAGATAAAAATTGGACAAAGCTAGTTTGTGTTACTTTAATCGTTCCCGTTTCCGTTAAAAAAAAAAAGATTGACATTGTTATTCTGTTTTAAATTTTCTCATTCTCTTCCCATCCTCGAAAAAAAAACGAAATCAAAAAAGAGTGGGGAGTCGGAAAAACTACCGATTCCCGAATCCGACTACCCGACTCCTTGCCTCCGACTCCCCGCCTCCGACTCCCCATCCCTGGCTTCCACAAATATTTCGTTTACGTATCATAAAAATACTGTTTTATAAAAACATCGTTGCTCATTTTGTTATTTTTCAAGTATTTTCCATCAAATACAAACGAGCAAACGACCTCCATTGACTATTATACACTGGCATTACAAAACAAATAAATTATATTGCATTTATGCACATAGGTACAATTTGCTTTTAGTAATTCATTTTATCACAGCACCCTTTCCTTTGCAGCATACAACAAAGATGGCGGGAAACTGGGATGCGATAAAAACTCAATGATGCAAATACTATGTTGCTTTTGCCTACCATGCCATTGGTTTCTAAGATTCTGGTACAGTTGTTGCGAAACCTGTTGTGATTATTGTTCACAAACCACAACCCGCTTGGAAGAAACCCACACATTCTCAACAATATGTTGCTGCAAGTGCTGTAAAGTCACCCTCAGTTGAAAGTCAAAAACTAACGGACTGTACCATACAACTATCCCGGTTTAGCTTTGAAATCGAATCATGTCTGATGAGTTAATAGCACCATGTTTTTTTAACGATATCTATCTTTCAACATTCATTAATTATGAAGCAAAAGGAATGTACATGTAATAACATATTGAAATACTAAATACATACAATCGTGCAGAATCCAAAGCGGTCATAAAAATCATGCATGAGATGTTAATTATTGATTGTAATTAATTGTGGATTAATTTATGCAATTGCGAATAGGTTAGGAATTGATTCTGTAGTATGAGTTTGACTGGCATGCCCTTGTGCCTTGATGAGATACACTAGATTTTCAAAATTTAAAAATGTGCTTAAGATGAGGTTTAAGTTAAGCAAAAACAATACCCAAATACGAATTTGACATCCGCAGCTCACCAGTAACAATTTTCTATTATATTAGAGGTATCCATAAGCAATCAATCACTTTAATATGAAAGAGAAATTGAAATCTGTAAAATTGGTTTTTGTTAATGGAGTACATAAATGCTATTCCTCGAGGCCGATGGTAAAAGGGGTTAACAGATAATATTATTAATGTTATATCTTCAAGGACACTTTGCCATCTTTCCTGCAAATTTTTAATCAATTTTTTGTAAGAATATCGTCGCCGTGTAGAAAAACAAAACTTTGGACATCAGCTACAGATTTGAAACTTTTATTTGCCAAGAAATATGCTCCCAAGATCTGAACACCAAAGAGTTTCTACCTAAGCTGCCTATTTTATTTTTTGAATGATTGTTCTAGCATGTGGTCTAGCATTATCATGTCGAAGAGATTTTTATTTTCTTTTAAATGAAGTTGCTTTCTTTAACAACAATTCTACATGTAGCTCTTGCAGTTGGTACCATAAATTTTAGCAGTAACCGTTTTGCCAGGTTTTAATAACTTGCAATGAATTATGCCAGAATAGTTCCACAGAATACACAGTAAAACATTTTTATTTAGGATTTGGTGTGATAGACCTTAGTCTGTTACGGCGAAAAAATTTTAATCTCATAGTCGGATAGGATTTTGTCTTCTGATTTCAATGATATATGACACTTAATATCTAAGATAATATTTTACTAAAAAAATTTGAGAAAAACTCATTGTGTCCAATTTTTGAATCAAATGATCTTGTACAAAAAAAAACATGTTTTTTGTTTTTTTGTGTTTCTGTTAAAACTGCCACTTTGACATTAATATGATCGTGATTAATTGTATAATTTGCAAAAAGCTAGAAATTCTTTGAATTTGTGCTTTTTTTAAATTAAATATGACAATCAACACTTTTTAAGGAATTCGAGAAATGTCATAAGATACACAAAATTTTGTTTTCTCATGGTATGCTTTTTAATTTTCAACAGTTTATTCAATAGTTCATTAAAGTCAATTACAATATCATATTTGTAACACCTTTTATTTTCTATAATTAACAAAAATTATTTTAATAATACTCCGCAATACACGAAGATAACGAATAAATAAATAAATTAAAAATGTACTATCCGAACATAGTGAAAATAAAAATTGCGAACAAAAGCACAAATATCAGAGAATTTCTAGCTGGTTGCAAATTATACAATTAATCACGATCATATTAATGTCAGAACCACAGAACAACAAAAAAAAAAACAAAAAAAGTGTATTGTTTTTTATTTTGCTTTTTTTTTGTATAAGATCATTTGATTCAAAAATTGGACAAAATGAGTTTTTCTCAGATTTTTGTGGTAAAATATCATTTTAGATATTAAGTGTCATATATCATTGAAATCACAAGACAAAATGCTATCCGACTATGAGATAAATTTTTTTTCGCAGTATTAAAAAAAAATGAAGTTGATGTTTCTAAAGAGACGAAACGTTGTTGGAAATTCTATGTTACCTCAAAATATAGAGCGTAAGAAGTTGCCATGGAGAAGTGCTTCCAGATTGTCGATATCTTAAAAAATCTAGGAAATGGGGCAAAAAAACGAAAATCAATATTTTCAGTTTTTCTTGAATTTAACCGACCTCGTAGCTCTTAAGATAAGCGAGATCCCCATGCATTTTCTCGAATTTGGGACACCCTGTATAGGGTATAGGTTATGTATACTACAGTTGACAACCCCATGTACTAATGAGAATTAATTTTTAACGGACGTCATACAAAAATTTAAAATTGTTTCTTCCTTCAACATGGTCTTCAATGACTTATTCGAATCAGATGAGCATAATATAACTTCTGGTGCGGCTATTAGCGATTATTCTACGCCTAAAAGCTTTTCTTTCGTTACGCTTCCCATTGTCCTACTAAATTTGTTAATGTTTACCCGAACACCAAATGAAATAATGACCGTAACTCACGAGGAAGCTTGACGTAAAAAAAATTAAGTGATATTATCAACCCCATCTAATTTTGTCGGCTATTTGTTACGCGCTGGTTCGTGTTTGTGTGCTCCTTTAAAAACGCTATGCCCTCGGTTTTTGTTCTCTCTCCAATTCACCGCATGAAATTGTCAAGCTAGAGGGGATGACTTTCATGCATAAGGCGAGGTGAGGTGATGGTGTTTAAACAGGGCTAATGTGAGACACGCGTGCGGTAATTTGGTAATGGGGCTGTTATGAAGTCAGACCACGCTTAGGGGAAGAGTTATGACCTCATTACTATAATTGCGTTACCGAAGGTACAGGAGGAAAACAGCTATCGCATATCGCGTTTACACTGAAACGTCCAGTTAGGTTTTCGATGAAGCTGTAATTTTAAATTTTGCGATTTATTGAGCAATGGGGGTTTTCCACATAAACTAACTAGTGTCACAAATGTATCACACATGCAAACTTTACTATAATATTAATAAAGTTTGACGTTATCTGTTGGTATGGGAAAACTAAACACTCGGTAAAGTCGAAAATAGATTTACGTTAAGCTAAACTAATGACCGCGAACAAATTTTGTGTTTTTTTTTGTATCTTTACCAGGGCTGTGGAGTCGGAGTCGGAGTTTGGGAGGAATTTCTGTTCTGGTCAGTGGAGTCGGAGTCGGTACATTTTTCCCGACTCCGACTCCGACTCCGAGTACAACAAAAAATTGCGAGGTGGTCTTTTGCCGCAAAATTTAAACTGAAATTTTAAATAATTTTTTTGTTTATTATTTTTTTTTCTTATATTACACACCATAAAATGTCTTAGTATTCGACCTACTAAAGTTATCAGGAGTCGGAGTCGGAGTCGACTTTTTTTTTACCGACTCTGCAGCTCTGATCTTTACTAATAAAAGAGATATGCAATAATTCGTCTTGGCTGTAAATGTGACATTTGTAAATTTTTTTTTTTAAGGAATTAGCCCTAAAGTAGTTTTTTTTTTAATTTTTTTATTGCAAGTCGAACGAATGGTTGGCGATGAACTTTGTCATTTTCACTTAAATAAGGGGCACAAACGCTTAAAATTAATATTAAGTGAAGCAAAAACGACCTCTTGTTCATGAATTTGAAACTTAAAATTTTTTTTTTTATAAAACCTTGTCGTATCGGATCTGAAATAAATTGGATGCCGAATTTGCAAGATGCAGTAATTCGCAAAACACAAATTAACTTATTCAGAGGAGTTGCACTTTGCGAATAATCACTGCACTAACATTTTTGTTTAACTTGCAGCATGTACCAAACTGCGGCAGATTTCGAAATTAAAAACTATTCATACAAGCACGAAAGAAGTAGGCCACAGTGTAGACAAAAAACAAATTGTTTAATCATTTAAATGTTCTTCCTGTCTTATAACTGCCACTGTAAAGACATGACCCAACAATTTTCATTACTATAATTTAACAAATAACACGTTTTCTGAACTAAATAAACAAAATCGTATAAAAAAGCTCGCTAATTATTAGTTAAGCTATCTCATTGGCAAATTACAAGCTAGAAAACACACATATGCGTTACGGTAATGCTATAATTGTGTTTTTGTAGATGATTATCTCGCACAGAAGTCTTAAGTTACCTTGTATATCATGTAATCATTTTAATCCTTGAGAGATCAGGGTAGCCATGAATAATGATGCGAAGCTGACAGCAAGAAAGGGTACAAACAATGATCTGGCAAAATTTGACGGTGACTTGCCCTATTTTAATAACGTTTTTATTTCTCGCAGCTGGACAATGACTTTTGGCTGGGTAGATTAATTTTTGAATGATTTATTTGAATGAGTATACTGGGTTTCCAAGATATGACAAACTTTATACGTTGTTGTTGTTATGTGGAACAAAGGTTGTATTATAAATGCATAACGTTTTTTGGGGTTATTTCTAAATGCAAACGTTATCACTGAGGGGTAAATATTCTTTGAGATTTCGTGCATATTTTTCGTTTAAACGATTACAAAATTAAAGTTCTCGAGTATTTAAAAAATAGTTAATATAAATTAAATAGCTATACAAATACAGGGTTATCGGCGTAACTATTTTAAGTGGTGATAGAGAACCTTTTTTTAAGAAAAAAATTCTTAAAATCAAATGCTAAGCAGATATTAACACTTACTGGATTTTTTTATACTTCAGCATTTAAAAGGCTCTATCGCCGAAAATTAATTTTATCGTAAAATACCTTAAAGCTTTTTAATAGAGCATGAAATTCTCTACAAAATTGGTACGAATCATTTTTTGTCTACAGGCAATGGTTTAAAAGTTATAAAGCAGGTTTTTACAAAAAAATTTAAAAAACCTTAATTGTATAGATATAAATGGCTTATAAAGCAATTAAAAATTTGCACAATTTGCATAGAAAACACTGCCACGAGATTCTTAATATCCGCTAATTGCAAAATTCGATGTAATATGCAACATATTTTTAACAGATTTATAATCAATGCTAGTAAAAACGCACCTTTTCTGTTAAAGCTCATTATATTATTTACTTATAATTATCAGTCAATTACCAGTAAAGTTTTATGGCACAATTTGGTAATTACAAAGGTAGATAAAGAGATTCGGCGGTTTGATTTTTCAGTACGTCTACAACAGTATACGCCTAACTAATAAACATATACAGTTAAATCGTTTAGATAAAAGGTACAACATGAACATAGAGTCCCAGGAAGTTTGATGTAAGGCTAATAACGTCCCACAAATAAAAATGTCTTGCAAATTACACTGCATTTATTTATGTTTTAAAATCTAACGGAAATTCACACATTTACATAAAGAGTGTTCATAATTATACCAATAAACTTAAATAGTGATTCCTGGGTTCATCTTAAAAGGAATAAAACATATAAACACGTCTTTAGATGCTCTAAATACAATTGAACTAAATAACAGTAAGAGAGACCGGGTATGAAAGTAACATTTTTTTGTTTTTATTTAAGTTTTCATAGAGTATATCAAGTTTTTTACATCCAAATTGATTTAATGATAGATTGGACATTTGACTTCCTTCCAAGATATTTATTTAATATATTTCGTAAAGGTTATGTGAGCATGTTTTTTTCTATAGTAAGGCAGCTGTTACTTCCAACCTCAATGTTGGGGCTAAAAGTAAAAAATGATCGGGGTACGTTGTAACAGCAAAATAATTTACACAGCTTATAAGTACTGGGTAAATATTTTAGTATTCATCAACAAAATTCAAATTTGATTCCAAAATATACATTAGCAAAATTTAAAAATTTAGAAAAATCGTTGGTTCAATAGAAAATGATAAGTTAACATTATCAATATTCAAAAATGTGAAACAAAAAAATACAACAAATTGAAAAATTAATCCGACAAGTTTTATATGTTCTCATCCACGAAGAAATCCACCAATTATGTGCTAAGAGTGAACATTTACAAGTGAAAACATTGATTGGGGTTGGTTATAATACTGTTACTTTTGACCCCGTGTACATAAAACAAATTGGAGGGAATCCACAATTAAACACAATTCCAACGTCAAATTGTATTGCATTCACCAATAGCCTACAAAATTTAGAACACAACAATCTAGGTACTTCTTTGTTCCTCTTTTAGATATCGCCTAAAAGGCACTCGACCGGTGACACAAAGCATTAACTTTTAGGCGGAAAATTGTGACTCTGGCTGGCACAAACTTAGACTTTATGACAAATAAAAACTAGCAATGTAGGTAGGGAGGTGGATGTAAATGAACATTGCACAAGCGCTTAGGGCGACATATAACAAAAATTAAAGAAACAATAAGCACTGTTACAACCTACCCGTGTTACTTTCTTGCCCGGTCTCCCCAATTAAATTTATGCTGTATTTTTATTACAATAAATATTATTTTCCAGTACAACTGCAACAAAAATACATTTAAATCAATTACTAAATTTTGCAATCCATCGAATTGGATAACGTTAAAAACACAATGAAAACGGTAATATCAGATATTTGTGTATTACCCGTGTTCCCAAACCAAAACAGTTTCAATACAGTCTCTTATAGAAGCATTTAATTTAACCACAAAAAGTGTGCTGCTATTTACAAAAGGTAAATTACTTTTGATTAATTAAACATGCTGGGTTTTACCGGTACAAGTCACGAACTTGTGACAGCTACTGTTAAATTATTTCACAAAAAAAAACACATTTTAATCAAGCCGACACTTGGAAACGAAACGAATCTATTTCGTGAAAATAATACATTTTTTAGACCAAAAAAGTTGCTAATTTAAATGTTCACTCGTATTTGATTGCAATAACGGTTCATTAAAACGTTAAAATAAAGAGAAACACAAAAAGTTTGAGTTAACAGCGTGATTGACGCTAGTACATGGAAGGACTTTGACTGTGCAGTTTTTTGTTTGTCTTCTTTGAGTCCAGTCGTGAGGGATTTTGAGTTATTCGTGATAGTTTCAAGAACATGTGTGAAGGTACGAGAATTTGAAAAAATCATACGCTAATCGTTTGCAATAGATTTTTAACAAACAATTAATGCATATAATAACCACGCCTTGAAAACTAACACAAAAAGTCATATTTGTAGGTTAAATAATTCATTTACACGTCATGTTTTAAATGTAAAAATACATTTTCTGTCAATCACAGGTACTGACTACCGATCAACGTTTTCATATTTGTTACAAAATCAGTTTCTTTGCTATTAAAATAAAGAGTTGTATGTAACTAGCAACACTATTAAGAAACATGATATTTGAGATATGAGCCGTTTATTTTGAGTTAAGGGTAGTTCGCATGGTGACACTAGTGTAGCGACATCAAATGTCACGACATCGCTTGACATTCGGTGTCGCGGTACTGAGTGTTCACACGTAACGTGACATATTTGAGCATCGCGACATCAAAATAGAAATGGCCGTTCTTGTAACTGCAGCAACGAGTGTTGTAGAGCAACTAATTATTTTGAAGTCGCTATATTCTGGAATATATTAGTCCCATAAACAAGGATATTGTTGATAACGCTCTAAAATCGTTGGAGAATCTATTGAGGACATAATAAATTGAAAATCGATGACAAACAAATGTATCTTTTTTGTCTGTTATGTCAAAATATGAAAGTATGGTAGGCTTACGTCAAATTCCGCACTGTCAATATAGGTATCGCGACATTGCGGCACTAGCATCGTGACATCGTGGCATCGCGACATCAGGCTGTACAGACGACGACATTTGATGCCACCGTGTGAACTACCCTTTATGTCACAAATACAGCAGCTTTAAAACATTAAACCTGCGCAGAATCGCCAGGTGTTTAAAGAACTATTTTAAATGCTGGTGGGACGTACCAATGTAACTTAAATGTAATTTAATTTAGCTGCTAGTTTTAGGGAGGATTGCAAACTACAGTAACAAAAATTCGAGTCAACAATATTCCTTATTCAGTTATAAATATTAACGAAAAGTATAGGCAAATGACTTGATAATGCTTAAATGTCACAGATGAAGAAATAAGAGTGATTAAAAACATAATTTTGATTTGTTCTTGAAGCATTTTCATGCAAATGTTATGTGTTTCCATATTCGTAAAAGGTTTTTTATTTGATCACGTTATGTTGCTAAACTAAATTAAAATATAATGTTATTTCTTAATATAAAAAGCATAATTAATTGTAATATATTAGCAATATTACCATAATATAATAATAATTATGATATTATAATGTTCGTAAAAAAGTCTCTTGATTGAAATATCTTTGTAATTATCAGTTTTATGATAAATAAATTAAAAATGTGACGATAAGTTCGACCCAAATTTATTTCTGAATTGGCACTTTACACAGTGACGAAATATAACCAACCACAAGGTGCAAAAAGGGAATGAATTGTTATCTGCATACCAACTTTACCGTGTGGGAAGGTGCGAAAATACAGTAACTGGGGAATTAAATCCGAAAATTATGACCCAGAGATTTTTTTAACGGGTGTTGATTAAAAATATCTACTGCATAAATTATGCAGAAAATATGTCTTAGACTAGGGGTCCATGGACCCCCAAGAGGTACGTAAAACTTCAACAGGGGGTATGTATCAAGTATATGTACAATGACCGGAAAAATTTATTGGTGGAAAGCAATAACCAACAATTTTCGCACTAATATTTTTACATTGTGTGTTTTACGCATAAATAACGTTCTTATGAAATGGAACAACTGACGAGGGGTACATGACCCTTCACAGTTAGGCCAAGGGGTACATTGACGGAAACTGGTTCAAAACCACTGCGATAAGGCCGTTTTTGTCAATTTTAGCAAAAGACGCCCAAGCGTCGGTACCTCTTTTGCAATATATAACGCATTTATGAATGATAACATTAATACCATAAGACAACACCCCGTACAAGATACAATAACTCGAAAATTATTAAAGTCATGGTTCTAAAATTACCTGGGCATGTTCAGCTAACATAGCCGAAGCCGTTTTAGTCAATTTTAGCAACAGACGCCCAAGCGTCGGTACCTTTTTTGCAATATATACCGCATATATGGAAGATAACATTAATACCATAAGACAGGTGTTCTATACCAGTAATTTTCTACTTCAAAAATGTGTGATAGCAGAAATTTAAGTGTTTTTTTTTTAACTCAAAGGTAAACAGCCTATAAAAGACGTAGGTGTCCATCTGCCTGTCTGACTGTTGATCGCAAGTACCAAATTTGAACAAGGAATTAAAAGAAAACAAAATAATTAACTAAGATTGTTAAATATATTATTTATTGACTACTCTACATTTCTAAAAATCTGTCGCCCAGATGCGGTGCACCCCTTGCGCCCCCCGGGTTGCGGCGGCCCTGATTACACCGTCGTTTGTTTTCCAACTGTCGACAAAATTGAAGAGCGATATAAAGTGACTAAATTATTTACATTTTTAAAACGTTTTAAATTATCTTGAGTGTTATTTTTATAGGTAATTCATGGTGTTCCATCACATCAAGCGTGCAATAACAATCATCATTTAAAAGTTATCTTTTGTAGTAAAGAACGCTTAACGTAAATAACAGCGCAACAAATATGTGGCTCCAAAACGTCTTGCCTTATACGGTAGGAATAAATCACACATAAGTGTTAAAACTGCACCGAAATTTGAAGATTCTTAGTTGGGTAAACAATGGCTGAAGATTTCTCACGGCCAAGGTGATAATTGATGTCAATATAACGTCCTCCATTACAGTGTTAATAAAATTATAATTCACATGATTTTGACATGTACAAATTTTAGCTTAAGGTTTAGGTGTCACAAAAATACTTAACACTAAATGACTTTATCGTGTTCTTTTTCTCTGGGATGTATTGGCCGCCCACGGACGTTTTGTGAGCAGTAATAATGAAAAAGTTCTTTATTTGAACACGTATAGTTACAGCAAGATTTATATCCGTCCACAGCATGTTAAACAAATAAGACTTAGAAACAATAAATTGGAAAAACTAAACATAACTGTGTATCTGTTGAAAATAACGTCCTAATAAAACAAAAATTAAGCATCTACTCAGATAATTGCTGATTATCAATTTACCAAAATAGACTGAAATAAGAAATTGCACATCACACTAAAAACAGAGCCATGAAAACGAGAATTTTAAACCGAAAATAATAACAAAAGCCAACTGAGTATTTTGATGTAAATCCAATTTCTCATACAAACAGAGATCCAATTCGCGAAAATAATTTAAAACTAATTTGAATGACCTACTTTTTAAGACAAAGAATGTACAATCTTAAAAGTTTTATAACGAAAAGAGGTTTTTGCGATCAAATCTCAAAAACTTGCCAATATGGCCTGTCCTAACCAATATTGGCCAACTGTATTGAACAATGTACGGAATAATTACAATTATAGGTTTGTTCCAACAAGCCGTTTAAAACCAATCCATGCATCAATGCATAAACTGGTTTATTCGCATGCGTGAACTATGTACTAATAAATGTATCGGCCAGTATTAGCCGTTGTTGGAACGCTTTTACGACTGGTCTACCTGTAAATGACATTTGTGTCTGTCTATTGGGTTCATAGAAATGTGCGCATCGCAAGGGTAAACACATTATGAATCCAGTACTAAATGGGATTTGGAGTGCGATGCATAGCTACTTGAGCTCACGTTAGTTATGAACAGCGCATGCGTGTAAGAATCCCAGCAAGGGTTCGTCCCTTCGTTCATGGACTGTTCTGATAGTCCGCAAACCAGTACATAAATTAATTTGAGAGTTGATGGAACGAATGACTGACGGTCCAGTGAACTGTCAGAGACTGTGATAGGATGCGATATCGATGCTGCGCAGAATCCTGACAGTATGTCGCATGGTCCGTAGACTTGTTGGAACAAACCTTATAAATTTCGCACAGTCCTACACCTGACGGTAAAGGGACGTCGACTAAATAAATAAATACGTTTCGGACCTGTATTTTAAACTGTGTAAAACTTCTAGATGTACAGGAAAATGACTAAATACACCCAATTTTTGAATGTTTGCCGAATTTTACACAGATCGCAATTTTAACAATAATAATCGAAGTAATACTTGATTAAAAATGTTAGATTTTTGATCATACCAATTGTTTTCCTCTAAATAAAATCCCAAACAGCGAAAGTCTATAAAGTTTATCGCTAAATTCGCGTTATCGAATTGACTACGCAGGAATTTATGTGAACTTGTAAGAACCTATAATAACGCAATGAATGATTAATACTTTTGCTAAATTAAGTCAAACAACCAACCATAAATTTTCCAATAATTTATATCCGTTTAAATTGTAATCAAACATACATAAATGGTTATAAATCAGACGTGTTTTACCGTATCGGTTTGCTAGTCAAAGCATGGCCAATATATTTTTTTTTGTGTCTAGATGTGTATTAAATTTCGTGAGTTACGGCTCATGCCTTTAGTAGCTTGTCGATTTTCCTACAGGCAAAACGCATATAAGATTATTATGATGCAGCTAGCGGTGGATGTAATAACCATTTAATTAAGTAGATATTGATTTGAGAAACTTGGTTTATAGTTTCCGGCAATTACCAAAGCAAATACGGTTTTACTTTGCATAAGAACAATTATTTGTCAATATTAGTCCCGCGAGGATAACACTTTAGTAGACTTTATTTAGGAAAGTTAATTAAGGAAAATTATTTTTGGTTATATAAGAGAAAATTTAGTAGGAATAGTTGGTTGCCGATATGATCCAGAGTGTGAAAAATATGTAGGTCCCAAAATGTATGCACAGAAATTTGACTAACGACTTTTGAGTGAATGTTGTAGTAGTTTGACAAGATATTTCAATAAATATTAGATTTAATTAATTTGGTGTTTATAGCTCTTAGTGTAAAAGTTTTTATTGCCTCTAAAATGTTATTGACAGCTACCAACTGTATATGTGATAATTAATTGCCAAAAAATGGCACAAAAATTATTGGCTTAGTCATTAAAAATGTCGACGACCGATTTTTGTCAAAGATATCTAACTCCCAAGAAAAGTACGTAAAACAGAAGTCATTAATTAAAATTAATAGTTCAATGTTGACGCTACCGACTGATATTAAAATCGATTAACCTTCTCTTTAACAACTGGACCAAATACCAGTTAAGAATCTGACTAACTTCTCTAGCCATAGGAATCCATCAATTTGACAACTCTAGGACAGATAATTGACAGCTGATATTACACGCGGTTGTTATGGAATGTCATTATTAAGCTAACAATAAAAAAGTTCATAGCCCTAACCTACGAAAAGTAAAAGCTGTTTTTTATGGCGCTCGTTTGGACTACAACATGACTTGATGTTCAAACTATTGATTATATTAATATTGGCACGGAAAGAAAAATTCTTTTAAGCTCCAAGAAGTTCTACAATATCACTAAAATTATCAACACGATGGTTGAAATATACAGGGTGTCCCAATTATACACCGCCAAAAGGTAGGTGCATATTCCTGAGTGAAAATGATGACCATTTGTCAAATATTTTGTTATCCGAAAATGCTTCCTTTCAAAGTTAGAGACCTCCAAAGTTGCAAGAAAAAAAATCAAAAAATCGAATACGTCCTAGCCGTTTAAGCTAGATCTATCAAACTTGGTCGAAATGTTTAGGTGTTTCCCATTGACTTTGTGGAATAATTAGAAAGAAAACACGTAATTGGAAGTATGTTTTATAGTCAGGTCATCCGCTTACCATCTTCAGAATTTTTTTCAAGCATGACATTAGCCAACTAAGTTTAGTAAAAAAAAAATATTTGAGGTATAGGTATAAACAGAGTTTGTCGATGCATCTTTAGCGCTAATTTTCTCGAAAACGGCTACGTTTACAGCAAAAAACAAAGAGGGACGAATTTTTTCCTCTTAAGTCGTACTTTTTTATGGACAAATAACATTTTCAATTTTATTCCAGAGAAAAAAATTCTGAAGATGGTAAGCGGATGACCTGACTATAAATCATACTTCCAATTACGTGTTTTCTTTCTAATTATCCCACAAAGTCAATGGGAAACACCTAAACATTTCGGCCAAGTTTGATAGCTTTAGCTTAAACGGCTAGGACGTATTCGATTTTTTTTTTTTTTTTTTTTGCAACTTTGGAGGTCTCTAACTTTGAAAGGAAGCAATTTCGGATAACAACATATTTGACAAATGGTCATCATTTTCACTCAGGAATGTGCACCTACTTTTTGGCGGTGTGTAATTGGGACACCCTGTATGTAAATCCTTAGACAGAGAGTCACCAGGCAAAATCTTTTCTGCAGAAACACTTGAATAATTAAAATAAATATTCTAATTGTACGTACATAGATTTATCTTCGTTACCAAGAATTTAATACTCGATCAGTTTTGACGGAGCTATTTTTGTTCACTTTCAGACAATTTTTTAGTTACTTAGTTGAACGTTTCAAATAGCAAATAAATTAAATTGGATTTTTTAAAATTTATTTCACTTTCCTGGCCCAGTGGCCGGACCTATCTAAATTTCCCGGTACTTAAGTTGTTCCCAGTGCAGCCCTGCAGGCTACCGAGTCGAATTAGTATAAAGTTAACAGTCTACTAATGGAAATCACTAAACGTTAATTAATATTGCAAATAAATCACAACAATATGTGCAAAAATCTGATTGTACTGTTTTTTGTTGAATTTTTTTATTGGTAATGTTGTGTTATGTAGAATTTTTGCACATTCACTTCCTTGTATTCATAATTTATTGTGATATATCACCTTCATTAGACAACGGGCATCTATTTTATTGTTTATGTTCTTTGGGTGTGGTAGAAAAGTGAGCGAAGGAAACTGCACGCCGTCATGGCTTGCTCCATTAACAACCAAAAACTGTTTTAAATTTCCATTTTATGTCCGTTTTTATGTGTCCGCTAAAGTTTAGAGCAAACTTTTAACATCAAAAACAACCACCAAAGACCATTCCCTGCTCATGTACAATTTTTATGTTCGGAATTGAGCGAAACCATCGAATTCTCGTTTTTATTGACCGAAAGGGCCGATATTCCGTACTTGCCAATTTGCTTTAACACCCAAACTCGTACGATTTTCGCTGTTAATTCGACGGAAACCGAAAGGAGCACGGGATCTTTTCTATAACGCACGCAAAGAGCACACGCAACGCTACGAACGCACATCCAGCTTTTAAAAGCAGCTGTTCGACGTTTGGTAGCGTGACATGGACACGCGCGCCAAATTACACGCTTCGTACTTAATAAAACGTGAAACCCCAACCATTCCTGTATACTCACCGTAATTGAGTAGACACCGGACAAAAAACCGTTGCATAAAAGGCCTGATTGCCTCTGATTTCATTTGTAATATTGGGAAATGCGTCTGCCCTAATACAGAGCGAATATCATTTCTATAAAATAATCGATATCTGCAATTCTTCGTTCCTTACAAGGTTCGGCTTTCACTGTGCAGCGATAGAATTATTAATTGCAGATACACAAGAGAACTTTCGTAGTATTTGGAGTAATCTTAACGACTCTAGAGACTTTTGTATGTTTTACAACGAGGAATTTAATTAGAAAGAGTTTATAATAGTAGGTATATTACATAACAAGAGTTGTAAGAAGCATATTACGGTATTTCTACGAGTGCGTTACTGCTTTATAACTCGTGTTATGTAGTTTACTTTTTCTACGATCACATAATAGAGTAGTGCCCTAATATGGAACAGTTACCTATTATGGAATACATCAGTTTTATGACAATGAATAAGCGATATCTGTTGAAAAGTATGTGTACCTATTTGTACGTTGATCACACATTCCCAAATGTAAAATAGTTAAAATATATTCACTAGATTACATAACAGATTCAAATATATTTTTGACGTGCTACTGAGTTTTTAGGCTAAATCTTTCAGTGCAAAATATTATATGCTAAGGTAAATGATATAAAATATTTTATTGCATGTTTATTTAGCATGAGCCTTTACATTTCAATTAAATAGACCAAAATTTTGATTGGGGCCATTTCATGTTTTACATATACCGATTTTTGAAATGTCACATTGATGCCTAATATGGAATACATGGAGGTGCCTTATAATGAATATGATTATGGTCACTAAGTACAGGAATATGGGTTCAGTGTCAAAAGTGTCAGAAATGGGCAGACGAAAAATGTGCGAAATACCCAAAAAAACAATTCTATTGTCCTACCTGTAAAAAATAAATAAATTATCAACATTTTGAATTATAATTTAATTTACATAAATAACAGAGTTTTGGTTTGGTTTAGGTAATAATGCAAATCAGAAAGAAATAAAAGATTTATCTGTGAGCAGTTGTTTATTTTAATGTATATTTCCTATATAATTCTATATTTCATATTAAGAACCCCTAGTATTCCGTATTAGGTTCCCCGGGAGCTTAATATGGAATATTAGTAACATTTAAAAAAAAAATAAGAAATATCTACCGTAATATCGTACCAGAATTCGAGTAATGTTTTGCGTGTTCATTACAAATTCTTTACAATTTTGTTTTGCAAAATTTTGTTGAATAAATGTGAATATTATTGCCCAATACAAAAAACTATTCCATATTAGGGCACTTTACTCTACGGTCACAACGTCCGCTGTTTGGATTTTGTCAATTGTTGATAATTTTGTACATAATGAATAGAACATATTACTTGTAAAAATGTGCTTACAGGAAAGAGTGACAAGGATGCAATTACAATAAAAAAAGGATGACAACAGGAACCAAAATCTTGGAACAGTCGCGCTCAGGCAGATAAGAACCAACCACCGAGAAATGTACAGCCGGTCGAAAAATAAAGTTTGTTGTTAAAATTGTTTTTCTCAATATGTATTTAACAATTATATGAGTAATCATCAATATTTATAAAGATAATTACACAAAGTACATTTCAAACTACAATTTTCCGATAACAATTAGCGATGTCCGGCAAATGATTAATAGTTCCGAAAAAGTACATCCGAAATGAACCCCTTAATTTAATTATAGTGGTGCCTTTATTTAAAGACGCTATCACAGACGTGATCGCGATGAATTTGGAGAAAGGTTTTATGGTTAGCCGCACGCAAACTTGCAATCTGAGGCCGTCTGAGCTGCAAATGGATGTTACTTTAATGAAATTAAAATTCATTTATTCCGGTACATTATCAGTCTCGACATTCAGAGAACGAAATTCTTAGAACCTTGCATTAGCTAATTAAGGGATAAAAGTCAAGCCAACCTATCGCTGGCAGAGCATGCATCGTTTATAAGAATGCAAAGCAATATTTTCACATTATACGTTAAACGTGAAATATGTGCTTGGTTAAGAGCCTCTTAAATTTAAAGTAATGTTACTTAGGTACAAATAGTATTGAGAACACATTTGCTCTATAGAAAAATCGGGTTGCTCTATGGAGCTGCTGAGCAGGGTGACAATAATCTACATGTGTTGTAATAATAATAAAAATAATAGCCTTTATTTGTTCTGAATATTCAAAAACGCGTAGAACATGTTACAATAATGATAATACACATAAAATTAATATTTATTTAAAAGAGTTTTTAAAGGAAGCATCATTTATGTATTCACTAACTCCATAGTAAGCTTTAGAAATTAGAACATTTCTTAATCTTTTCTTCAAGTCGAGGGTGGGAAGATTTTTTATACTCTTAGATGATGTGTTAAATTTGTTATATATAGCAATAGTTGTGGAGGCAACATTTTTTTGAAGATAGGTATTTAAAGCAATCGGGCTTTAGATTTTTTTTATGTAGGGTATTGGCTGCATGGTTTCTTATATTCTCTTCAAACAGATCAAAATTATTTCTTACGAAAAGGATGGCTTCGAGAATGAATAGACCGCAAAAAGTTAATATTTCTTTGTCACGAAAAGTGTCTTTACAGTGATCTCGGTAGTTTAGACCAAAAATATTTCTTATACATCGCTTTTGTATAATAAAGAGGCGTTCAGAGTCTCTAGCGTTACCCCAAAAAATTAAAGCATAGCGTAACCTAGATTCGACATATGCATGATATGCAGTTTTGGCCGCGTTTGTATTGACCAATTTTTTAAGGTTTTTTAGTGCGTAAGGATACCGTGACAGGCTTTGTGACAGGTGTTCGATGTGATATGACCAGTGCAGTCTAGACTCAATACATAAATCAAGAAGTTATATTTTATTAACAAAATTTATAGTTGTGGAATATTTTGAAGTTTTAAGTAGGAGGTTATTTTATAACTCGAGTTTTTTTTACTTTTAAGGTTAAATTGTATAATGTGAACCAATGCTGGAGTTGACCTAAGCAGTCAAAGAGTCTTTGTTCAGAATTTTTGAAATCCGAGTCACTAATAATAGCAGATGTGTCATCGGCAAATTGTATAAGGGAAGTTTTGGCAAAATCTGAAAGATCATTAGTGTACAGTATGTATAAGAGGGGGACTAAGATTGATCCTTGCGCGACTCCTTTTTTTTTTTTTTTGTTGGATTTTAGAAATATAACTGGCGAGTCTTTTCCGGCAACATATTGGTTTCTTTCTTAGAGATAAGATTTTATAAGGTTATGGGCGGTCCCTCGTATACCATAGTGTTCTAATTTCGCTAGCAGTATCTCGTGGTCAACACTATCGAAAGCTTTTGAGAGATCAACACACATGACCATGGTGTGTTCGTCTTCATTGAGGGATTGAAGTACATTGCGGATTGCCATGTAAATAGTGCGGGTAGTTTTTTTTTGACTTTCCTGAATCCATTTTGAGCGTTGTTTATTAAGCCAAAGTGTTCTACGTAATTTTCAATTCTATTGTATGGGTAACTTTGTAACTACGGTTAAATTGGCAAAGCTGGGCAGAATTTTAAGACAATTTGCTTGTATTCTTTGTAAAATTATTCATCCGTATGGGAAGGATAAAAGAAAACATATAAAGCTCTTAAGAAAGCGTCGTCTCTATATATGATAACACTCTCATTTTTATTTCTAACTACCTAACCTAGCAGTTTTCGATACACTGCATGCTTCTTAGACACCTAGTATAGAAAAGTTTCTGTTTTATAGCTAAAACTATTAACCAGTGTGTGAGTAAGATAATTTTTGTTCAATAATTTTATTTAAATATCAAACGCCAAACTGATATATGCATATAACCCAAAATACCAATCCAACCCATAATATTTTACTCAGATTAAAGGAAACGCATGTACTTTTGAGTTTAATTCGTTATTTATCTGACTTAAAGCTAGCTTTATTGGTTAGTTAATTGCAGTATTCACTTCGAATGTCAAGCGAGATTTATGAACATTACATGTAGATCAATTTATATTGAAAAGATTGGTAGTGTCGAACAAGTTTTAAATGCGAGAAATAAATCAAATCGATTTAGTTTTCACTTCTCGAATTTGGTGTGTAATTATAGCCGCGGGGTTTAATTTTATCTCGCGCTACGCACAGACCATCGGCTGTCATATTCAAATATTAATTAATAAGTGTTTGTGATGAGTTTGATGCGGTGAAGAAATGTTGTCGAGTTTTTATTGCTTCACAATGGGCCGGGAGAACAGGACATTGGTCCTTAAAGTTACTGTTTAGTAAGGTAAACTAAAGAGAATTATTTCACTGCGTTAGCCTTACTTGTAAGACAAAGGCAACTTGACAGGCGGTTGTCTGCAAGAGGTTACGATACAAAGAATCCGCAATCGACAGCAAAACTGTCGTGAAAATTTTGAAAACCGTCCGTCATGTCTGATGGGTAACCTTTAAAAATTGCACGAACACTCAGCGCATGAAGTCATAACTTCTTCTTAAGCTAAAATTGAATTTTACAAATGCGTTTTGAAGTGATGCCTGTATTTCGTTTTATATTGAGGTAAAAATTACAGATATCTTTGCAGAGCACAGAATATCTTCATTGGTTTATATGCAGTTGCATACTGTAAGCAAAAATCTGCCAAGTACCTACCTCGATCAAAAAAAGTCCCCAAAATCAATGTTCCAAAAACTCATAATTATACGTATATTAACTACAAAGAATAAGTTTCTCCACTAGAAAAACTTGTACAAACAAATATTAACATCACTGAATCAAAATTTTCTAGAGTACTTGTACAGGGTGGGCAAATTTCGATGTTTTAATAGGGAATCTCGGTAACTATAAGAGGTATCAAAAAACGGACCGCGCATCCTCGATCTTTTTTTCAAGAAAAACTAATGACGAAAACTAAAATTGGTTATCGTCTTTTGCTTTCGAGTTATCGCCGATAACTCAATTTTTCGACTTTTCGTTTTATGACCATATCTCACTTGTTTATAAAAATAAACAGAAATAATTTTGACGTTCTACAGGCACTTTTTTGATAAAAATGCAGTGGCGTCGACAATTAAAAAAAAAATCCAAATTCGAGTTGTGACATTAAGTTGTATTTTTTTAAATAGAACCCTTAGTTGGCTATGGCTTATTTAAATTCCTTATATATTTGTCATTCCAAATATATAAGGGTTGATGTAGTTATTTTCAATAATATGTAAGTTGTGAAAGTATTTTAGTTTTTTTTTTTTAAGATAAACATAGTAGGCTGTGAAAACAAAAACAAAACTAGATGTAAAACCTTTTAAAACTCATTTGGTAAAAGTTACGAAGGTGTTGTAATTTGTTGTTGTGATAAACATTATAAATATATGAATATAAGAAAACAACGGAATCTGCAGTAATGTAGTTTATTGTAGTTTATCTTATGTTTCGGATACCGTTTGAGATATTTCCAATTTTTCTTCGGATTATAAATGAGCACAGAATTTAGCAACTTTGTCAAACCTATACTCCAGCTATTATAATAAGCGAGATACCCATGTTTAAACTCGAATTTCAAACACCCTGTATTAAATGTACCACATTATGGTATGTTTTAAGCTATTTTTGTAATAAATACTGCGTATGTTAAAGACAAGTTGACGAAATTTTTAATATCATGTGTAAAATTCCTTCAACATTACAGCTGCTACTTATTAAAGTACACAAAAACATATCCAAATTTGTCGCTTAACTGTTTTTCTAATTAGGGATTTGTAATGGGTACATAAATAATGCCTTATTTATTGTTTTAACTAACAAAAAATTTGCAGCGGTCAATTAGTTGTTGTTAAAAATAAAAGGCTATCTCCATAATGAGAACATAATTTGTTTTTTTGATTCAGAATTGTAATTAGCAAAAACAATGCGTTAATTGGATACTTTGTACGTGACAAAACACCAGCCATTAGTTCTAAAACAATTAAAATCTATGTTTACATCTCCTAAACTGTGATTCATCTTTCACCCAGGAATAACAACGAAATGTTATTCAGTTATTATGGTTCTCCCTGTATATTTGCAAAATACAGCAAAATTTGTTAAACAGTTTAGATTCCAGAACCCATATAAAACCATTTATCGCTAGCAAATAATATCAATGTATGTATTTGTCCTAAATTTTGGTAGTTTCATTTCGTTTTTGTTGTTTAATATTTGAAAAATAATGCTTTTTTTGGTTGATGATTTGTTATTTAACTTCGTTTAAGCTAGATTTACTTCGAAATTGCATTCAAACATTTATTTCCAGTTTTTAGAACCATAAAACCTTGAAAAAATCTAGTTATATTATTACATACGTGACATCAAGGCACCCACGACTGATAGAAGTAGCCTTCCAATAATTTCTTATAAATCTATAACTGTTTTAAAGAGGAAGTCGTTAAATACGAGACCTTGATTTAAATATTTCATAAATACCGATAAATTTCGCAATTATATCGAAACGAAAGCGTTACTTTCATGTTTAAATTTTCGCTAAAATCTACTTCAACGGGATTAATTTTTTGAAACAGTACGATTAAAGATTGTTAGCGAAATTCCTCGTGCTTCAAGTTATAATTAATCGCGTAAAGGTCGTGTGTGCTAATTGCTTACCAGGATATTAGCAATAGTCAATAATATAAAACATATGAAATGGATGTAGCAATTTGAAGATAATAAATATAACTTAAGACACATTTAAAGTGAAGCACGTTTTAGCTGTAATAATAAATAACCTTATAAACACTGACTTGAGAAAGGCCACCTCGACAATAATTCAATAAAATCAACTGTAATTTAAAATTAAACAGAAGTTTATTTAAATATATTGATAAGGTAAAACTTATTTTGTTAATAAAAACTTTGCTATGTTGTCACCCGTCTACAATTCACACCTCGAATATAAAATATATTGACAAATTCTTTAACAATCTTGATATAGCTTTAACCATGACAATTTATCTCTATGGCTACTTAACTTTTACTCATAGTTCTCGATAAGTATAGTAATAAAATTTTTTAATGCATGGTTTTAATGGCGGGCATAAATTAGCAAAAACAAAAACGTTATTTGGCCGTAAATTGCGAAATAATTTATAACTTTGAAACATTAAAGTTAATTTAACTGTTAAATATCTTATTTGCTAATAGATGTGTGGTCAGATTGCCAAAATTTAGAAGGGGTACCGCTTTCAAAGCCTTTTTACACTCTATTGTTAGGTTTATAGCATTCTTGATATTAGTGAAACACAAAACCGAGCAAATGTTAATAGCATCTCTGTATTGATTCAGAAAATAAATTGCTAAAGTAGAATTTGCTGATATACTGGGTGTAAATGAAGTTTGGTACACCCTCTTTTTAGTTTTGATTTTAGATGAAATTTTAGACATATGATATGTGCTAGAAACCGGGCCTTTTGAGCACATGCACACGTTTGTTTTACTTCCGGTTTCGCCGGAAATGACCCCAACTTACTTATTTTAAATGGAACACCCTGTATATTTTTACATTTTTGGGAAGAGGAAGCGATTTTGGATACAACTGCACTATTTTGGTTAATTTTTATAATCTCAAAATTTTTTTTAAACAAAATTTAGTTTTTTATTAAGGGTGCCGTGACCTGCATAAATTGATTTTTATTACAATTGTCCAAAAAACGTTTTTGTAAATTTTAAAAGACATTTAGGTTACTTTAATCGGCTTTGAAGGTTGCGGAATCGGTTTTTTGACAATTTTTTTTTTTAAATGGAGCTATGGTGGTACAAGCCGTTATTTGGTTCTAACGAATTCATCGACACCAATAACTTGTATTTTTATTAAGAGTCAGCTTCAAAAACTTCAAATTATTGTGAAGATATATTAAGAGATCCTTTTAATCGCAGTAATCTAATTATGTAAAAATGATTACCAAACTTTTTTGACTTTTTAATTAAATGACCATAGTAGTTGAACATAATACAACGATCATATGTTTTGCTGCAGTTATGCACAGTGTACTGCGATTAACAGGATCTCTTAATAAATCCTCCTCCGAATCGACATTGTCATTTCGTTCCTGATGCGCAAATGTTTTTTTTTTACGTAAACGGCTATCATTGAAGAAATTAACACAATTCTGAAGATCATCGCAAGCTATAAATAATATTTACAGTTTTTTATTTAAATTCTGTATTGATGTTTAACCTTAAACCATGATTTGAATTGAGATTTGGATCTAATCTAGTTGTCGGCTTCTCGGCTTCTAATATGTTAATATAATCAATCTATTTGCAATAACCGTAGCAGTTATATAACTGCTAATGTTCCATTACAAGAACCGTTTGATTTTTATTTTTAATACGTCTTTAAATATGAGCCAGTTTTGCACACGATATTTATGTTCCGATAAATTAAATCTAAAGTTATTCTAATTCCCCGTGGCGATATCGACCTTGTTGATAGCCATTTCAATAATAATTTATTTAAATTATCGTCGGTGATGTTATAATTAACGACAATTTT
Source organism: Elmis aenea (assembly GCA_947652605.1). Classification (NCBI taxonomy): domain Eukaryota; kingdom Metazoa; phylum Arthropoda; class Insecta; order Coleoptera; family Elmidae; genus Elmis; species Elmis aenea. The sequence continues at coordinate 64,267,311 of OX393577.1, forward strand.
GTGTGCGTTCCATTCCCGCTTCTAGTTAATGTTTACGTCACACTGTAAAATCGATAATTTGTGGACGTTGGCAGTATAATTTTCATCTGCGACTAGAAATGCCCAAAGCCGCGTTTTAATTGAAACTGTGAGTAATTACTGAACAATTTCAATTGTATTTATGCGTCCTTACACTTAGGTCGAGGTGAAATGGTCTAGTAATAACTCATTTTGCTACAATAAATATAAATATATCAAATTAGTCGCGGAAAGAAAATGGTTGGTTGCTGTTCAGTGTTGTGGGTGGTTAACCATGGAGCATGGAGCAATAACTTCTTGTATAAACAAGTTTAGCACACAATATTGTAGGTATTTTTAATATTTAAACTCACGTCAACAAACTTCTGTTGCAATGTATGTAGTAGCATTATCATGGTTATAAAGGGTGTCCCAGAAGCATGGGGATCTCGCTTATTGTAGGAGATACAGGTTTGTTTAAATTAGATGAATTATTCCCAAGTGTGAGAGGAGCTAGAATCAATTTTTAAAAGTACAAAATTCCTCGTGCTTCAGATGTTTTAGCAAAGAATTTGAAAATGTCGAATTTCTTTTTTCTCTCATAACTTTTTTGTCTTAATCATTAGAACAATTTTATTTGTACCTTCTCAAGGTACTTTTTTATGTACAATGTAACTATTATCTTGGACTTTTTTTTATCACCAACTATTTCCGAGATATTACCCTTAATTTCATTTTTTCTTAAGGGCCGCGAAGTTAATAGAATAGTTAAATGTGTTTTTTTTTCTTTTTTAAATGAGATATTACTTGCTATATCTATTTTCATAAATAAGTAACAAATACAAGAAAAATCGTATTTTACCCATCACTTATCAAGCTGTCCGTGAAAATAAAAACAAAAAACCAATAATTAAATGTCAAATGACAGTTACCATTTGTGTGTGGTATAATTTATTAGAATTTTATATTATTGTTGTGTAATTCGATAGTCTTTGTAGTAATTGCTATAATGATGGCTACATTTAGAAATAGCGGAAAATATGACGTTAAGATGCTATATACTTTACCATAAAAGCTGTGTGGAAGCTGAGCGAATATACTTGGAGATATATCCCGAGAGAAGGCAACGAGGGGTGCTTAATTACAGAAAGTTAGAAATAAATTTAAAAGTAAATGGTTTTTTCGAGAAACCACCCAAAAATCCAAAAAAAAATCAAGAAATAATTAGAATTATCTGTTTTTATACAGTTTCTACGGCAAAGAATGTAGCATTTTAACATAAAATCTTTAATTAGTTGTAAATGTGCCCATAATTATAAAAGAAAAAGAAATTCAACATTTTCATATTTTTTTGCTAAAACATTTAAAGTACAAGAAATTTTGTACTTTTAAAAATTGATTGTAGCTCCTCTCATACTTGGTGTATAAGAATTTGTATTTTTTTTTTTTGTAATAAAATTTGATATAGGTACTCAACTGTACTGCCAAGAGCGGTCAGTCGTCGTTCACTAGTCAAAGCATACACGTCTTTATATCTATACAGCCCACTATTAATAAGTTACAGCAATCAGCGAATAAGTTTTATACACTTGGGAATAATTCAATTAGATGAATTAAACAAACCTGTATCACTTATAATGAGATCCCCATGCTGAAAAAGTAATCTGGGACACCCTGTATGTTACATGTGACGTATCGCCTCGAATTTTTGCAATTACTTTGAAGCATTCTATCAATTAATTGAGCTTAGCTGATCCTAATATTTATAAGTTCCAACGCCCTCTATAATTTGTCTTTTTTTAAATTTTAAATTAATTTAAGTTTAAAAAGTTGTAAAATATAAAGCCTCTGCAAAACTTTCGAAATTTTGTCAAAAAAGACAATGTTGTTACACTCGGTATTGTTTAAGACCGTTTTTAAACAAACTAAATATGTAAATGCTTATTTTGGGTGTTTTTAACCTTTTTTGGTAAAACGAAGAAATTTTGCCGAGAAAAAATACACTTGGAACTTTATTTCGAAATTTTGAAAAGCCGTAAAAAATTGTCTTAAGACGTTTTTGAACAAACTAAAGATGGAAACGCATTGCTAAGAGTCTCTTTAACATTTTTGGAAAATATAAAGACCATTGAAAAAATTCGAATTACATATGTTACAATGGAAAAATAGAGTGAACCCCACATTTGTAAATTTGGCTAATACACATAATTAAAATTTAACTAAAAAGGTTTACAAACAATCTCATTCTTTTGTTGTACGTTTTAGTTAAATATTTTGATCTATCTATGGCATAAACGTGTCATATTCAATTCAATCAACAACTTTTTGTTAAGCTACACATTCTTCAACCTTTTCATGCCACTTTTACGCAATATTTAAACCATTAAACACATTTAGTACTTAATAATTATATAGAACATTACGAACACATTTAATGTGCTTATGGTCCCAAATCGATATGTTATTAATTAAAAAAATAACTCCACCGAAACACATTATTATTATTTTAATTAAGACCTTGTGCATAACGCTATTAATATAAATTTTTTACACACACAAGAATTTAGAAAGGTGTGGGCAACAATTTGGAATAACAATGTGATTGACATGCCAAACACGAGCTAATAAAAACTGTACAAAAATATAAATAATCTGATTCTATGCATGCATGAGTTTTTTCAGCGATATATCATGTAGCGAGTATTATAATACGCGAAAGAAACGTATAATCTGAAATTTGTTTAATAAATGGTTATTAGTTAGGGTAAAATAAGCAACAATAAAGAAGTTCATACATAGTGGGCGTTGGCAAAATACCCAGGTGTGAATTCGCTAATTATATGATATAATATTATTGTTGTTAGGCCACTATTGTGTGATAGATAAAGTCAATATATTATTTCACAGCTTTTGCTTGCATAATATGATAATTGCACCACAGTAGTACATATCATTAACAAAAGAACGCTTGCAAGATTGTTTCGACGCGTTTTTGTTTGAAGTATTGATAGATTATACTGGATAAGTAAAATACAATGACAGTTACTCTACGTGTTATTTTATTTACACCGTTTCTCATACCTAACCCACAATTATTTATTTAAAAATCTAAACAAATCAATTGTCGAAGGTCAGTTTATCGTGATAGACGACAATAAAAGCTGTGATTAAATATAATTGAAGAAATACATGGAATTGTTGTGGAAAATTGATATTGTAATTCAATTAGACGTTGGACATTGAAATTATTTCATTACTTTGTTAAAGAAGCCGATAGGCAAAAGCAAAATCTTGTACTTGGAACTTTATGGATAGTGTACTAAATTAAACATTTGATATACAGGGTGTTTCTTAAATATTGCGAATTTTATTTACATACCAAAAAATAGTGGTTTAACCCGTCAAAAATGACGAAAGATTTTATAAGGTGCAAGAAAAATGATGATGTATTCATGTACTCAAAATTCATCGGCTATTTTTACTGTAAAAAATAAGTTTTCTTGACAGTGACATTGTTTCTAAAAGCACCCGCTACATATTTAAAATTGCTTCTTTGCATGTATCGTGATCGTGATTCGGTCGTGACAGTTGAGTTTTTTTTTTTAAATTAAACCAAATTCACGGATTTTGTTTTTGAAGCATTTATTTTATAAATAAGGTATAGTAGTAGGAGTAGTATTATTATTTTTAATTAAACCTACATTCTATAGTAAATAAAGCATATATTTTCAAGTAAATGCCTATTTTAAATAAACTTAACAATTTTCATTAAACTTTAAAACATAACAAGCAAAGGTAAAATATATTTTTACTAATAAACTTAACAATTATCCTTTAGCTTTAAAGCAGACAAGAAATAAACATAAATAATTAAATATGGCTGGCAAAAAATTTTAATAAAATTAAGTAAATACTGATTGTTAGTATAAACTATAAACATAAAAAATTATGAAACAAAACATTTTTGTTAAACTCGTGGCAGTAAAATTCGTTAAAAAATTAAAAGTATAAAAAATTTATTTCAGTGTTCTGTAACATTTAGTCTCGTCTCGAGTCTCGAACTAAATGTCCCGGGACTCGAGACTAAGAATGTCCCGGGACTCGAGACTAAGAATGTCCCGGGAATTCCCGGGACTTACGTCCCGGGAGAGTCCCGGGACATTCTTAGTCTCGAGTCCCGGGACATTTAGTTCGAGACATGGAACCATGCAACACGGGAATCGCTCAATGCTGGAAAGCTCAAATCTGGAATCCAGAAATGAAGAATTTTTGCTTCCCTGTATACTTATAACAACAGCCAAAGTATAATATAATTACAGAACACTTCGTTTTATATCGTCTAAACTATTGTATAGTGAAAGATAAAAACATAGTGTTAATGTACCTATCTCAAGGGATACGAATTTGGGCAAAGTTGCGTAATTATAATGCTTAATTTATTTCAAAAAGTAAGAAAAAGAAAAATATTTTTGAATTGCAAAATTTTAACCCACCAAACAGTTCTGATAAAAAAACCAATAGGGGCCGCATTTTTCAGTCCCCTGTGAAGGTGGGAGATGATTAAAAATATTACCATGGGAAACCTTACAATAAGTATAAAAAAGCTACCAAATATCATTCTTTTACACTCCAAATTTGATAAATAAAATAAAAACCTAATTTTAGTGCTCCCCTTTAGGGGAGTGTGTAACTCCGAAAGGAAACCTCTAAGCAAAAAATGTTATAAAAAAGTCCCCCCTTAATTTTCGATAAGGAATTACCTCCCAATTTTTTTTTGCAATATTTAATAAACACACTGTATATTCAACGAAAGTTTTTTTGTTATAATGTTTTGGCACAGGTCAATATGTTCCGGGTAAAAACTATTAATTACAGTTACCCGATTTAAATTCGAACGCTGTAAAACAATTTTGGGCTAATACAACTCAATAAACAGGGCAGCACCTGCAATAGTGGTTTTGTTTTGACTCGGCGCACTATGCGTTTTTTAAACGACGCTGACAATCAACACAAAATTCCAAACCGAACAATCAAGCGTCCAATAAACATTTTGTCACTAGACGCTTACTTAAAAATATATTATTAAAAATTAGTTATGAATCGCCACAAATTGTCAACAAAATAATAAAATATCTTCAGATTCCTAACAAAAAAACTAAGCCTGAACTAGTAGACCCGCGAAAAAGTATTTCTAACGACTTTAACAGCCTATTCAAACATCTTAATTGGAATAAGTAAATCTATACGAAAAACTATGCACGTTATTAAAAATGCAAACGTTAAAAATTAATTTTCCTTACATATGTTGTTTTCATTATAGGTGACGAACAGCAATGGGGCATTACCTGAAAATAAAAAAGGGCATATAATAATAATGAAATATTAACAACCAACAGTAACTTTCCAGTTAAACAACGTTATGAGATACATTAAGGCAGATTTCCTATTCATAATTTCATGGTTTATATATTCCTCAAGATTTTTAACAATAACCTTGGAAACTCAACATTATGTACCTGCATATTTATTGTCCACGGTTAATAACTAAGTAAAAATTTTAAAGCGTATTATTATCTACAGTTACCCATAATAAAATTAATACAGTTTAGCACTTGTTTCTAGTTTACTACGCATAACAATATCCTATAACTAAAAGTTAATTCAGTGGAAACATTTTAACACATACTTTTTTTGAATCGGTGCTTTCTAGTGCCAATTTTTATTTACAACATGTCCGGGCATAATTTCCTAAGGTCGCATTCATCATCGGCGCAAGGTATCAACGAGTTCATAAAATAAATCTTGCAAAATGAAGTTTAATATACAGGTACGCCTAGGGCCGTATAAAACTCATAAAGATTCCACACATCGAACGAAGAATGAGATGAATGGATTACGCCAAGTTAGCTTAGGCGATGTTCCACAGTCAACTAAATTAGTTACAATTTATTCACGATTAAACATCTGTTGTTTAAGATAAAATATGGACAAAAACTAGGAAAAAGGTCAAAAAATATACTTAATTTAATTTACAAAATAAATTTACTTAAATAACTGAACTTATGTTGGAAGATCTCATGATACAATTAACGTGGTACAATAAATTAACATTATTGGGGCATTGCTCTTTGGGGTGCAGTAAAAATCAACAAAACATCTTGAGCATTGTTCATTTTAATATAAACAAAAGCGCTGTAGATTCAATTGTTTTAAATCAACGCGAAATCAGTCACGCAGTGAAGTAAGTAATTCGTATACTTTAGATTAGCGTTACCTGTCTACAGGTAATGGAAACATTAACCTGCAATGTTTAGCGTTAAAAATCCCTAGAAACTCCGACAGCCTTTTCCATGCTCTCCAATATCCTGGCGTTCAAGTGTTGTGATATCCTGATTAAAACTCGAGATTGTTAGTAAACGCTTCAATTAAAATTCATGCACAGATATCGCGAACACACCTCATGAATAATAAATGAGATGTAACAGTAAAGTTCACATCGTCTTGTCAAAAAAAATCAGATGGTTGTGTACATCAATATCTCGAGTAAATCAATTTAATATGTTACACGAAATTGATACGACAATTAATCTACCATACTTATGCAACACGCCGGGAAAGCACAGTAAAAAAGGATGAATATGTCGGGATGAAATACCGGCGTTGTATTTACTAACTGTCTTGGTATTAAATAATGTTTTGTATGCATTCTTTCGTGTTGAATTTCCTTAGTTATTTGTTCACGAAAGGCAATTAGTTGTGAATGAAAATAATTGCTTCGTGGTAGATAAAAACACTTCGAATGCTATTAGTAATTCATGTATTTGAGCAAAAATTTAAAAATCGAACACGATTAATGATCGGAATGATAGAATCCTGGGACAAATCACTGTGTTGCAACTGACATATTGAAACATTTTTTACTGCGTTTCTGTCTGATTAATTCTTATTGTGTGGTACATTTCCAGCAAAGAACGTACATTAAACACATTTTCCTTATTTTTGTTTAATTTTTGAAGTTATACCAAAATATTATTACTAATATGTAGTTTGTTTCATGCAAAGAATAAATTCAAAATATCCGTGTTTGAATACTCTTGATTTTCCATTTCTATGGATACTTTAGACAAACGCGATAAAAGTGTTTGACAGTTATTAATATTGCCATTTGTTGTCATTTTCAAGGCTTACTAATTAAAAATGGTACAATTTCTCTTAACTTCATGAAAAATTCTTAATAACTCGAAAATTATTGCAGATGGTTATAGGAAACGCTAATACAATTGATGCAGAATTTAATTTTGCATTAGAAACTGGAAAAAAAAAATAAAAATTGTCTATAAAAATTTAGTAATCTGAAGTTGCATTAATAGAAAATTAAATTTTGGACACCCTTTAAGTAATGCATTGATTGCAAAAACTCCACAGGATGGACTCCAAGGTTTCTTCTATGCATAGTCGAAATTTGAGCGTTTTCTCTTCAAAAATGGCGGCGGTAGATAATATTAAACATGACGGTGAAAATAAAAAAACTTTTAAAAATTCCAAAAATCTAAAAAACAACTGCACTTAGGTATAGAGAATGCTAGCAAAACTTCCTCTAAAATAAAGTATTAAATCCAAAAATGCAATAAAAATAGACCATTATGTATCGCCATCTTGAAAATATTTTCATTATACAGATCATATGCCATTATAGTCATAATCAAAATTGCAGATCAATACTATTTTTCATTCTTCATATATTTTTAATGCCCGGTACCAATTAATCACCATGTATATTGCCTACGAATTTGCAAATATAACCTAAGATGTAAAAAAAATACACTCATAAATTCTTCACATTTTTTCACAGCCAATTAACAAAGAGGAAAATGACTTACTTTCAGTACAAAACTAGCAAGAAACATCCGTTCTTCAGGCAATATTTCGCCAATAATGAAGCAATTAGTTTCCCGTACTAATTAGCTAATTATTTTAATTATTAAAATGCGTCGTTACTTTAGTTTACCTGTTATGTGTAATTTTCCTGTTGTTAAAAATTTTGGAACGGAACACAGTAATTAAAAACTTACTGCGATCCAAATTACATTTATTTAATTTGGAATTGTACAATCGAAAAAGCTTAAGGCACAAACCCAAATCTAAAACGAACACAAATCGAAAAATAAAAAAGCTCAATTTTTTGGTGACACATTCCAACCCATTTTTCATTCGACCATCTGTTTGCAGATCGGAAACGATCCAATTTCTTTATACGGATATAGAAACACTAAATTTTGAATCCGATTTTGTGCATATCGACATAAATAAAAATTCAGGATTAGTGTATTTTGGATTATGGCAGGCCTATTTCGACTTAAGAAACGTGTTTTTGTGTCGTCAGCATTGTCATCGAGGACTCTAGACGCCAGATCCCATGTAAACTTGGTATAAAGCCAAAAGTAACTACTGGATCTGGGCCTAATTTTCTCAATACAACTGAATCCAAACCTTAGTCTTCAAGATTTCAATTTCTGGCTTAAAACAATAATAGGCTATCTAAAGGAAAATAGAGCTAAGAACGTCAGAGCTATGTATAAAAACAAATTTATTTTGCGGTTAGCTCTTAGACAGTTTTCACAGTTCGATTTTCTGTGGAGTAAATTAAAACAATTTGAGTCACCAAATCGAACAAGAGCGATTATAACCGTAAGCGATGGGTTCCCAGTTTTGATTTATAGATATATGTACATGTGCAATTAAAACTTCTTTAAAATGAAAAACGTCATTATAAGAAGAGTTTATTTGAACTACTCTTATCTTTGCTGCAATAACTGGAGCAGGTGTGCATTTGAAAACAAAATCCCCATAGGCCACGAGTGACAGAGGCTGTAAACGTAATACTGTTTGGAATGGCCCATTTATAATCATGACGTTAAATGTTTTATATTGGGCATTAACATATTGGCCGTTTAAGTAGTTCCCTACGAGATTACAAAATAGCGTAGTAATGAACCGGTTTATCTGGTAAACTTGGTTCATAAAGGATGAACGGTATTTAGCGGTGGCATCGCGCAGGAAGTGGAAGGTGATATATTCAAATGGGACAAAAACTTTATTAATTATTGTGATGGGATTACATTAAATACCGATGATTCACGCGATTGGTATTTATATGTGTACTATGCAGACGGTTTTGCACTTGGGGTCAGGCACTTTGGAGACATCTGCCTCACCCACGCGGTTATCCTCCGGTTAAAAGCCGCGCGCGTGGGTGTTCTGAAATCGTATTTTTTTTCAGATGCGGATTACTATTTAAAAAAGTCATTGTTTCGCGCGGACGTCAATAAGTATGTAGGGAATTTTTCATTTTATTAATATGCAAATACTTGTCCTTCGGATGGTCTGTTGCGCACATCTGATTTTATGTGTTTGTTGAATGATGAAGCTGAAAATTATTAAACTTGATGGCAGATAAATAAAATGAAACAGCATTGATTACATTTGTGTTTACCTTGAAAATTAGTCCAAGCTTATAAGTAAAGTAATAAGTAAAATGATCCATTTAACCCAAAACTTACGTACACGAAGATTAGAAAATGGATACTGGATACTCTGGTCAGGAGTAGAAAAGAAAGAAAATGCCAGGGCAGGTATATTGTTAATAGTAGAAAAAGAAAAAATGAAAAACGTGGATTAAAAAAAAATGATTAACGAAAGACGGTTATCGGTTAACGTAAAAGAAGATGAGGAGGAATATAAAATAATAGTGGCATATGGCCCAATGAGGACGCAAGAAAAGAGGAAAAGAAGCATTCTTTACAGATCTGCAAGAAGAAGTAGACAACAGTGTTTGTAAAATAATATTAATGGTTGACATGAACGGAAGGGTAGGTAGGGAACAACAAGGAAGAAATAGAATGGTGTCTGGGAAGACACGGAGAACAAATAAGAAATAATTATGGTGAAAGGATAATAGACTTCTGCCTAGAAATTTTGTACAAAGAAAGAAAAACATAAAATAACAAGACAAGTAGTAAGCAGAAATGAGAAATCTATTATAAATTATTTTTTAGCAAACAAAAACATATGAAAAAAAAGTGAAAGACATAGAAGTAAAAAGAAGAGCAGAAATTGGAAGCAACCACCACCTAGTAGTAATGATATGCAAAAAGAAAGAAGAAAAATATGAAGAGACAAAAAGAAAAATTGTTAAAAATAAAATTAGAATAGATAAACTTCGGAGAACAGAGACAGCGGAAACTTTTAAAAGAAAATTTTGACGAATTACTGACCAAAAGTAAGAAAAGTACAGATATAGCAGAAAAGTTGAAAAGATACAAAAGCGCAATAATCACGGCAGCAGAGCAAACATGTGGGACTACATATGTAGTGAACAGAAACATAAAAAAGACACGATGGTGGAAGGCCAAGGCAGCAGTAAACGAAAAGAAGAAAAAATGGAAAACATATTTACAAACAAAAGAAAGAATAGACTATGAAAAATACAAAGAGTTGAGAGCAAAAGTAAAGAGTATAATCAAAAAGAAAAAGTTGGGAAGAATTTGGATATAAGATGAAAACGGCTTACGAGGGAAACCAAAAACTGTACTTCGGAGTCTTACGCAATATGAGAAAAAATAATACAGAAAAAAAATATCAAAGATAAAGAATGAAAACTAAAAACTAACGTGTCGGTCATTAATTTTCACAATACCCCATAAAAACCAAACCAATTAAGTCTGCTCCTATAAAAAATATATTGTTTGCCATTAACAAAGCCGTTCAAAAAATTTGTAGCAAATATTTCAACACAAATAACTGCAAACTTTTTTCTACGGAAATGTAACTTTTAAAAATCAGTAGGTCGCTTGTTAAAACTATAAGATTAATGGACGACATTCCTGTGTGTCAAACAACAGTCAAATTTATTTTAATTTTTTGTGGTAACTACTTGTACCTGAGAAACATTCGCTACATTTCACCAAAGGTTTAAAACATGTAAATTGATAAAACCGCATTCTTGCTTGTAAATAATATTAAGTACAAATTGCTTTTAACTATTACAGTTTATTTGAACTACGAGGTAATTAAATTTAACACATTCTTATCTTGTTTTGCTCACAGATAAATTTCTTGGCCGAAAAGAAAATTGTTACAACAATTTCCAAATGTTATTTTAATTTATTTTAGGTAGATTTAGACAAGATCATTTATTTCTTTAAGTGTGAGAAGTTTAACGTTTTAAAAGTTTTAGAAAAGATCATGAATAATATTTAACTCGTGTGCATATTGTGGTAGGTATTTGTGTATAAACATTTACATACATCTTCTAGTACTTTTAGTAATTGTCTATTAATTCTGACTTAATGTATTATTTTTTCTTAAATTAGGTAGTGCTTTCTTTTCGTGGTTTTAATTTTAATTGAAATATACCGTTCAAATAATTAATTTAAGCACCAACCAATTAAAATACCTTTGTAAACTTAAGAATCTTCTTCGTCAGCGTAAATTTTTGGCCGTTTTTGGTGCAATTTTAAGTGTGTGAAGTTTTTTTATTTTCTTAGGCACAACTTTCTTCATGCTTTTTATTACTTTAGCTCTTGGTAGTTTATTATTATTCACTTATTTGGCACAAATATTACTGACTGATGGTTTAATTTTAGTTTTTACTTAACTTTTTTCGATTTTACTTTATCATAGGTAAGTACTATTCTATTTTTTTTCTATATCTCTTCCCTTCACTTTTACCTCGTTTTATTATTTACTTTTTCTTACTCCTCAACTTATTCTTTCCGTATTTTTTCCTCTGCACTACACCGTCTCCTCTTCATCAGCGTTTCTTTTCTCCTATTCTTCACGTTTTTAAATACCATTAGGGCTCCTATTTCGTGAGATTAATTATATACTATTAGGGTTCCTAAGATTTGTAAGATTATTATTGGTTTACCAATTTCTTTCTTAACATTTTTTGTCTGCATCATTTTCCGTTAAACTTTCTTCTGTCATCTGATATTCTCATATTTCTTCTCCACTCCGTTCCTATATTCAACTTTTCTTTTCCTCTGCATATTCTTTTTTTCTGGCTAATTAGCATTTTATTTCTTCTTTCACTTCACCCTCAAGTGTGCATATATCTTGAATTGTCTTTTATTAACTTCTTGATAAGCTGAATTTAATTCTTTTATTTGTTTGTATTTTTGGTTTGATTACAAAGAGAAAACATCGTTCGAACGTTTTTTTTTGTTGGTAATTATAATAGAGTTGTCTTTTTGACGTTTTATTTATTATCATTTACATACAAAAATGTTAGTGGTTTACACTGTGTTTTTGTTGTTAAAAAAATTTCTCTGACACACTTTTGTCGTTCAAAATCTTACAACTTTATAAAATACGAATATGGTTGTGGACATCAAATTCCAACACATTAAAGTTTATTAATACTATTCTGTGTTTGGAAAAATATATTTAACATTAGTTATAAAATCGACGATATACACATTACAAAAATATGCATATAATGCCCATAATAAAAACTTTGTTAACCGAAAATGTCTTGTAAACACCTGCTGTCATTTCCATGTAAATATTTTGTTTTATCGTTGGGACACAACTATAATTCCATTTTTTGTTTCTTTAATAAAATGTTGAACACAGTTATAATACGTCGTTATCTTTAATTTAGTGCAGCATTTGATGGAGCAAGTTTTTTTGGTGCTGGTGTTTCTATTTAAGACGTGTTCGCACGTTTAACTATGGATTTAACCGGTTGCAGAATTACAGAAAATGTTTGGTGGAAGATTTTCGACTGGTAACATATTAAAAGTAATTTATATCAAACTGACCTTGTAATTTGCTTTGCCTGCGGTCATAATTTTGCGAATCGATATTTGTTGCATATTTAATTTGGATCATCCATAACGCGTATAATTAACAACGCTGGTTAATGTGTTTCGTCTTCAGCTTTTGAGGTCCTTAGATTGTTATTGCCTTGAGTATGGCGTTTGAAGTTTGTTAGTAAATTCTGCATCTAGAAGGACGTTACAAATTCATTTTTTTTTTAAAAGAAATTGGCAGGGATGTATTCACGTATCTTTGTGAAGTTCGTTTAGAATTTGCGCATCAAGCTATATAGGAAATAATGAAAAAAAAGCTTGTCAACACCAAAAGAGTTTTAAATTTACAATACACCCATTTACAAATAAATTCTCGTTGCAAGAAGTCGTACATCAGTCAAACAAAGAGCAATGGATCCTTTAAATTTCGGTTAAATTAGGAACCTGTAATTGCAAAGCGAACGTAAAGCACAAAAGCAATTTTGACCGCTAAAACAAGTCACCATCAATCAGTCCCCCTCAAACGGTACAACTTCACAGCGACAACGGTTTCATTTCAAAGTTAATGTCACACTCCTTTCAATACACTAATGCTTATGCATTATTGAAGTGAACTAAACCAATTAGCATGTGTAATAACACATTTACACCATATTATTAGCGCTTCGAGCATATTTGTTTTATTTTTACACATACCAGCGTAACCCAGTTCCCACACGTAGTACGTAGTAAACTATTAAATTGTATGAATAACGTACACTTCATGTACTTTATTTATTTATTTGTTGCTAGTTCGCACATTCGCGGCAGTATTATCGCGCGGTGTAAGGACTTGCATATTCAATTAATTACGCATGTGTGAGACAAGTAACTTCCATATTTATAAACATATGCGATTACTAAGCAGTTATTAAATGTTTACATAAATTGAGATTATTTACAAAATAGCGAAGTTAACTGGTTTTAAATAAATAAGCGTCGAGCAAGAAACCCCGGTGTTTAGCACGGCGTTTTTAACTATGGTTTATTACTTTTACTGCGACAATGATGATTTTTAGTAGCAGTCGAATTAAAATATTTAGTTTTATAATAATTGGACTCAGTGGCGACTAGAAAAAAAAGGAGTCAGCTGGAGAGATGTGCCACAATTAGCTAACGATAGGCAGGAGTGGAGAAACATAATACAGAAATAGAAAATCATTCTTCGACACCGAAAGGTACAAGGGGGACCGATTAAGAAGAAGAATTATAGAATGCTAATTATGTGATAATAATAAATTATATGGAGGTGTTGAGTTTGATTTTCATGGTCTTCTACTTTTTTTATTCTTAAAAAGTTCAGCTTTTGCCTTGTGCAAGCCCCTTTGACTAAGGACATAGTTTGCTGGGTAATGACGAAATTTTATTGGATTTGATTAAAAGTTCTTTGCAGAATTATTTTACAATTCGTTTGTGATTTATCACAGCAGTTGGATTAACCAAAAAATCGATAATCCAGGAGTTATTTTTCCCATCGAATCCCGTGAATTAAGAGTCCAAAAAGCTAATGGTAACAACTACGTTCAGAACTTAGCTTTACAGTTACATAATAACATTAATTTTAAAAAAATCTTAAGTAATAAAAGCAATTGTAACGGATATGATTCACATTAGCAAACATCTTAACTTTACTTTATCAACAAAAAGCTAATGCAGATTAAAGAAGAAGAAAATAATATTTTGTTAACCTTGAGCATCAAATCTAATCTAATCTAGAGTCTCAAATGTGAAATATTATTTGTATTTACTCTAATAAAACATTAAAAATATCTAGTCAAACGTTGACTAATCTATAATTATAACAGAAAAAGGTTTGGACTTTAGAAAAGCACAAATTGGAACATTACAACCCGAAATTTTAAGTTATTTGTGTCTAAGCTTAACTTTGTTTTTTGATATTAGTCCAACCATGCCCAAACAGTTATTAAATTTTAATTTAGCTTTTCTTGCGTCAACTTCTAAAAGAATATTGAGTGTTTAATGATATTTTAGCATTTGTACTGTCATATATAACTTTAAGCAAAAAATCAAGATGTTTTTGCAAGGAAATCAGATCACTTTAGGTCAGGTTTCTCTCCATGATAATTCTGCTGCTCAACAGATGCTGACAAGATTTTTAGAATCACTAAAATATTACGAAAACTTTTTTAACAATTATAAAATCAATCGATGGAAATTTACAACAGATTTAACCTTACTTACACTATTTTTAACGACCGCTTAAGCATGTACACCACAAGTATCACTAGAATCATCTCTCCTTTCATTTAGAAATGATTTGTAATAATCATAATTACAATCCACTTATACTTAATAAGCCCGTTCCACGATGTAATTAATTATTCAATTCCGTTTGTCAATATCATTCATCAACGACCTATTTTTAAAGTTTATAAAAGTGTAAATAACCTCTCAATGATTCGACAACATTATATCATGTTATCTTTGCTCGAACCACCCACGCTAACAACAGTTAGAAGTTTCACAGATCCTAAGTTTAAGGACGGTTGTAAATAATATTAATAACGAAGCCGTATCGAACAATTGCCGTTTGAGAATCAAAGGTAGAGGACAAACATTTACCCTTGCACAATAACTGCGAGACCTCATACTGTGTCCTCAAAAAAGACATACAATGGAGAAATGGAACGATTAGATATCTAATGGTTTGTTTCTCAACTTTTAAGGTAGTTTGAATCAAATCTTGTTGTAGTTTTGTTAGAATCATAAGTAATCTGTTAGGTTCCAATTTTGCTTATTAACCGAGGCGTTTTTCATTTGGTTTCTAATGATCATTTATTATTATTTATTTCCGCGGAGGTGGTCCCCTTTCGGGTTCCTGTACTTCGACCTGTTGGTCTATTGTACCCTCTGGTGATAGCCACTTAAAGAAGTCCTGTGTTTTTGAAAATCTCCAGGATTTTCTTTAAGGGTGTTTTTCTTAGCTCTTCTTGGTTGGCTTTTTCCATCCCTAGAAGTCTGCGCCGATAGGGTGTGAATCCTTCACACTGGCATATTACGTGCAGAGGAGTTTCTTCTTCTTCACCACATCCTCTACATATATCGGTCTCAGAGAGCCCTATTATGTAGAAGTGTTTGTTTAACCCACAGTGCCCTGTGACAAGCCCTGTGGCTGCCCCGATGTCTGCTCTGCTCATCCTGAGCATTTCTTCTGTCTTCTCTTTGGAGACCATTGACAGGATAGCCTTGGAATGGGCTTGTCCTGCAACTTTTTTCCCATGAGCATTGTGCTCTTGTGTTAGTATGTCATTAAGACACCGCTTGGCTGTTCCATAGGATGTACCAACTGCGGGTTCTGGTCCGAAGAAAGGTGTCTCGCTGCCAATTTTGGCTAGGCGATCCGCCTTCTCGTTTCCTGGTATATTAGTGTGCCCTGGGCACCATACCAGTTTAACATTATTCCTGCTTCCTAGCATGTTGAGTGCTTGTATGCAGTTCAGAACAAGTCCTGAGTTTACTTCGGACGAACCAAGAGCTTTTAACGCTGCTTGGCTGTCGGACATTATGAAGATTCTTTTGTTATCAAAATCTCTTTCTAATAGTGTTTCTGCACATAAGTGCACAGCATACACCTCAGCTTGAAATATGGTTGCACACTGTCCAAGGCTTACAGATTTGCCTTGTCTCAGTTGTGCTGCTCCCCATATTCCGCAGCCTGTTCCATTTTGCGTTTTTGACCCGTCCGTATACCAGACCAGGCCATTACGCTCTATTTCATGGCGCTCCCATTGGTCCCGTGTTGGAATTGTGATTCCAAAGGTTTTCTCAATGGCTAGCGTCCTGTTTATTCTATCCGAGATCATATTTAATGTCGGATGCGTGTCGATCTCGTTGAGAATAGCTAAGTGCCCTTCTCTACGTCTCCCCTCTTTGGAGGTGATTTTTAGTCGGTACCCCCCTCTTAGTGCTTGTGATTTGACCACAAGGTAAAGAGGAGGTAAGTTCAGCAACACTTCCATTGCCGCCGTAGGCGTTGTTGTCATGGGGTATCATGATGAGGTATAACTTTGACTGGATAATTGTTATCTAAAGCTACACAAATAGGTCAGTAGCCATAAAAACAAAATTCTAATGGAAATTGGAGCAATAAGAAAGACAAAATTTACCCGAAATAGCAAGAATTTGCATTTTGGCATAATCTAAGAGGCACAAAATAAATCTTTAACTGTTGTATTTCCGTTTAAATTTGACAACAAACTCAGTTTAAAAATGGTTATTCAATTTTTTAATCCCTACGCGACGTATGGTCCGGTGTAAGTGTTCTTTTTGTAAAAGAACAAACGTTCCAAATATGTTATTCTGCACCAACTGCAGGGAATTTGCTATAACTTGCAGATTGTCCCATGATATGTTAATAGCAGTTATAAAGTAGAAGTCATTGTAGCGATTACATGAGATTACTGTCAAAATACGCATGTGTGTTGGTTGGCAATACAACATTCTCGTAAATTTCACTAATACGTGGTCTGTACACACAGGACAGAATTAAGAAAATTGGTGTCGTTTCGGAAATAACTGAATGGTGAAAATGGGGTCTTCTCAAATATCGTAAAATCATTAATTTCGCCACATAATTGCAGTACCTGTTGCTAGGTATCATCATACTCCAAAAACAGATTAAAGAAGAAGTATAAATGAATAGGAAATCTGCTGAAAAAGAGACAAGAGACTTAAATCTAGTGCAGATATTCATCTCATAAATAAAGTACTTTGTTCATCAATCAATATGACAATAAATATCGAAAAAACTAAATCTATGATCAACACAACAGAGAACAAAGAGCATAACATCACTTTAAATGGGCTTTGGTTGGAACAGGTAGAAAGCTTAAAATATTTAGGAGTCATCATAGAGAAAAATGGAGGAATGGACAAGGAAATAAGCAAAAGGAGAGGAAACGTGGGAAGAATATTTAACAGTCTAAGAACAACATTTTTTGAAAATAGTCCCAAAACGAACAAAAGTGGAAGTGGTAAAAAAGGAGTAACTCCGGCTTTTTTATGCGCAAGTGAAACGTGGGCACTCACAAATAAAAATAGTAGCCGAGTAAATTCAGCAGAAATGGGATTTCTAAGAAAAATCCTAGAAAAACCAAAAAAGATCGAATCAGAAATGAAACATAGAGAACAACTAAAGGTAAAATCAGTTGAAACAAAAATACAAGAAACACACGTTGGGTCACATTTATAGGATGAAAGAAGAAAGGTTAACCAGAAAAGCCTATGAAGCAAGATCGCATGGAAAAAACAAAAGAGGTAGACTGAGAAAAACCTGGAAAACGAAGTTAAAAAAGCAGCAACAGATAGAAACATTAAATGGAAAGACATAAGAAAGCTAGCGCAAGACAGAAAACATGGAAAAAGTCAGCACAACAGAACTCAACAGTCCTACACCTAATAGTAGAAGGACATGACTAAATAATCTTTAAAAATGAAGGACTTTAATATTTTTAACTACTATTGCAAATTTTTGTGTGACGTACGCCTGTTCGCAAAGTTTTGCAATAAGTGCTTCAAACTACTGCACTAAATCTTACATGGCCTCTGATTTGATGGTTAAGAATTATCTACCAGCTTTATAGGCTCAATTTCTTTATTTAATGTTCATAGCACGCCTTTAATATGTTACAATCTATATAATTGTACACCTCGCATGTGTTTGGCTAATGATTCTGTGGTCAACAACGTTTTCCACAATGAAGGCTGCAAATATAATAAAATATCACGAACATAAGCAAAAAATTGTAATAACGACTATAACTTTACATCGTACTATTTAGCATTTACTAATAATAATTTATACTTGCATCAGTTCTGCATTTATGAGTATGTATTAAGACAAAATTTAAATTTAATAAGGGTCTATTTTGCATACAGATCCATATTTCATCAAATAAGAAATTATTTTTAAACAACCCAAGTCTGGGCTTAAAAAAAATGATTTACACATTTCTAAAGTTTAGAAAACTAACTTAAAAACGTCTGCCTGGTAAGTTTTAAAATAAATTCTAATATTTACATACACTTGGTTTGATTTCTTAACATATTTACGATATTTTCATATTTTAAGAAATCCTTCTTTAGTGTTGATTTTTAAAAAGTGGTTCGGTCAGTAAAAAAAACAAAGTGTGCTTACGAAGCTGTGTTGAAATTACTAGTATAATGGTGCCTTTCCACGTGAGAGTAAACTACTCTCGATAGCAGCGTCGCCAAGGATACAGCCCCCGAGAGTAACTCCCGATTGGCTGTATCCTTGGCGACGCTGCTATCGAGAGTAGTTTACTCTCACGTGGAAAGGCACCATTAGGCCCGTGACATGATGAAAGACTTTGTATAGAATGTGTACCAAATATTATACAGAAAATCTTATATCGTGCCATACAGGTTTCTCGCACAAGATTCTGTATAGTTTCTTGCATGTACAAGTGTTCCATGCAGTTTCTTGTACAGGTAATACAATAGGGCGTGTTCTATTTGCAAGCAAGTTTTGATACAGAAACTGCGTACTACAGATGCGCATTAAGTTCGTGAATAATGGCGACTAACAGCTGATTTTGAACATCTGCAGCTAAAGGGAACATAAACAATAGAAATTCCTGCTAACAGTTAATTCTTGGTAATCCGAATCAGATGTTGTAACCGTTTAAAATGGCAATTACAAGGGACAAATACCTTGTTTTGGAGGAAGTGCATATCTGTGTTTATACTGTTTAGGCGCATGGGCATGGGCAGTACATAAAATTGTATCAGTGTCACAAGCAGTTTCAAATGAATGGAATAATTGTGTACTGAAATCTGTACAAGAAAGATAATACAAGATATTTTGTATTAAATTTTATACTGAAATTTGCACCGTGTCACACGGGGCTTAAGATATTATAAGAAATAGAAAAAAAAACAACAGATAACCTAAAAATTTGAAACAACTCAATTAACTTAAGATTAACGCAACTTGTGTTCTGTATTATTTGCAGTTAACGGTTTACTGACATAAGTTAATTAATATATAGTGAATGAATTAGGATAGTCTACAATCTCGAGTCGTTTATTTTCAAAAGTGGCTTATAAAACCGTTCAGTTTATTAACACAAAGAGCATTAGCAGTTTACAAAACCATTACTGGATGTTTTACAACCACGTTCTACAAAGACTAATTACCATAATCCCATATACGATCTCATTTTTATCCAAACAGAAAATCACTTAAAGTATAAATCAAGTGCAAGTGAATTTAGAAAGACAACTTATAAATAATAATAATACCCACGAGGTCTGTATTTGTGCTAATTGGTCTGATAACCATTGCGTGTGTGGCATCTTCTATAGTACAGCTTTAACGCTATTAAATCTAATGAGATGACTATGATTCATACACGGGTTATAAAGTGCCGAGGTGTAAATGTAAAAGAAAAAGGTAATTAACATTGCCAGTGCGATCGTAGGTGCTATTGTCTAACGATTTCGCCCCTAAGTTTTTCAATAGAAGGTCACGATTGAATGAGATACAGTTCAAAGCAATATTTTTTTATGGTTTATTTTATAGCTATTTGCTTATTGGACATAACGAATTCGAATGGTTAATAGTCGCCTTTTTTATGAGCTTATTTTAAGTATCTTTCCATTACACTAAAAGAAACGTTAAACAGCTTTAAATCAGTTTTCTTTATTTGTTTATTGCACCCATTCATTAACAATAGAAAAGCAATAATGGGTAGCGAGCGACTCACTAAAGAAACGAAACATGACAGCTGGAAATTGACCATTACATGGGATAGACAATCAGTGAAATGGCAAAAAAGAATGCGAAAAGAAATTTATTAAAATTATTTTAAAAAATCTAGGAATGACGACAAATAAGCTTGCAACAGACTTAAAATAACACGCAACAGAAAACCCAAAAGGATGTAAACGAAAAAATAGCGCGATGGAGCTAGAATGAGCAGCAAAAGGTATATTCCAGGAGCAGAAAGAATACCACATAAAACTGTTATTATAAATTTATTTTCTCCTAATAAAATTAAAGGAAGTTTCGGTAGAAATATTCCTGATTTTGTTTGTGATGGAATGAACATGGAGCCATTAATAAAAAATAAAATTTAGAACTTACTTTTTAAGTAAAAGCTAAATATTTAAATTTTCACTAAACGATTTTCTTTCTCCGTTATTATTCATACATGTAATAACGGGGTACACGTGCCCAAAATCATAACAATGTTTGCAAAAATATTTAACAAAACATAAAACAATTGAACATAGCATTTTATTACTTAAAAAGAAAATAATATATATATTAAAAAGCATATAATCCCTTATAAAATGCAGTATTGAGAATTGAAAAATTAAATTTGGCGGATTATTTTTAAAGTAAAATTAAAATTATTTTTATTCCCGCTTTTAGTGCTAAGGCTGTGATAGGTATAACTTTAATTTTTTAAGAATATTTTCTGAATTATACCGCATATGGCAGTCCATTCAATGCTGCCCAAGAAAAAGCTGTGTGTTAAGATATGCGAAAATTAATTTGCAATTTATAAAAATATAAAACATTTACCTATACGAAAATTCAAATTTTTATTTACAAAATATATTGGTTCTTCTACAAAATTACATTGTACACAACCAATCTTCAAAAATTACCAGTTAAAATCAATTAAAATAATTTTGGCGTTTTTCTCAAAAAGTTGCTTAAGTAGGGTACTAAAGCGTTACATCATTGAAAAGAGAAAAAAATTCTCTATCAAATGAGTGTAATATAGGGGTATCTTGTCATTTAAGAAAATTCAATTGTTTTTCACTGCGCTTTTGTTATTAAAAAAAAATATATTTAAATTTCGTCTTATGGTGGAAAACTAAGTACCAAACAACTTTTATTCAAAACATTTTTCCCTAAAGTGGATATTTACTGAGATATATAGCATATTCCATTTCTTTTGGACACACTGTATATATGGACAGAATACTGAAAATTTGTAAAAGAAACACACCGAAAGTAACAGTCGGATACAAAGATCTATGGCCCATTCCGATACGCAGATGGGGGATAACAGAAAACACATACAAAAGTCGTTAAACCAGTGGAACAAAACAATACAACAAATGAGAATGTAAACAAACACAGGGAAAACAAGAATAATGAAAATAAATAATGCAGAAGACTAGCAAAACAATAAGTGCGGAGACGACGTACTGGAATAAGTCACAACAATGGAGTACCTGGGCACTAAAATAAGCGAAGACGGGAAAATAGACGCGGAAATTCTAAGCAGAACTGGAAAAACCTCGAGAATATACTTCCAATTAAATAAAACAATTCTTGGGAAAAAAGAAATCAGTGTAGAAACAAAAACCAGAATCTACACAACGGTTGCAATACCTAACTATGTTGTATGGTAGCGAGACATGGCTCCTAACAACTAAACACGAGAAGAGACTAACGGCAGCTGAAATGAAATTTTCAAGAAAAGTAGCAGCAAAAACTAAAAGAGACAAGTGTAAAAATAAAGACATACAGAAAAACCTAAGGCAAAAATCAGTAATCCAAAGTATAGAAGAAAAACAGCTAAAATGGTATGGGCACGCACCGAGGACGCCGTTGGAAGCATTGACAAAAAGAGAAATGGAATCAAGGAGGTATGGGAAGAGGTGGAAAGGAAGACCAACAACCAATATGGAAAAATGAATTGAACAACTAGCCCGCGAACGAGGGAGAACAGTTAAAGAGATGAGGGCGATGACGGCAGTCAGGAAGGATGGGTGGAGAACCCCCAAAAGCCGACGCCGTAAGGCAAAAGGCGATAGGAAAAAAAAACAGGCTTAAAATTGTTTATTTAAGAAATGTGCACTAAAATATACTAGTTTTCAATTTGGCTAAGATTCTGGTAAACCATGAAACACTGTGATTTTTGCAGAAAAAATTCTTACGAAGTCTTCCTGTAACATTATAGAAAAACCAAGTATTTCTGATTTATTTCTGTCATAATTATACAGCTTTAACAAAAGGCGTTTAATTTAATAGTTCGCAGTTACGCATTTGAAACACAGATTTGCATAACCTAAACATAAACATACAAATTAATTACAAATTTACAAAACGTTTTAATCAAGCTCTCGATTGCTATTCAAGAATGCTGAAAAAATGAAAAACTTATTTACACAACGCGGAAACCGACTCCCTCTCAACGTTAAAAAAGGACATAGAATGCGGTGTAAGCAAATTTATTGTATTTTAATGCAAACCAAACAGAAATACAGGTATTTTCTCTTAACTCAGGAATGTATTCTCGTGTTTCAATGATTACAAAGTTAATGTGGAGTTATGATTATTGGCGCTACACTTTCAATGTTTAGACTTTTATAATTAGTCAAGAAGAAATAAGACCGCGTAAAACGCGATCCAGTACTTACACGGCTTTTGTTTGTGGTATTCTAACACAATTACGAAATTAGTACGCGGTGGATGATTAATTGTTGGGGCAGATCTTGATGTTTGTCTTTGCTTTGTCATCATCTCTACATGGAAATGCTCGTTTGATAATTAATGCGGAATAAAATATCCACACGTAATTAGCATAATTGTGTAGATAAAGAATCCTAACACGATTTCGGAAGCTATAAATAAATTTTCGTAAAATAGTTCACATATACAGGGTGGTCCACATAGAAGGGCCACTATTGGGATCTGTTAAACGGTAAAGCTGCGTTCACATAGAAAAGTATTGTATTGTATTGTATTGTAACGTAAGCAAAGTTTAGTATACGAATATCAAATGATAGCGTTCACATTAGCAAAGTAGTGGAATTGCGTTGCAAGCCGCGTTGTATGAGCTAACAAGGTCCAAGCTTCTTGCAATACCCCATACAAACACAAAGAAGTTTAAATTAGACAAATTGTTCCTCTTTCTGAGACATATTCAGTGATGCTTTAATGTTTTTAAAATTTTTCATGGCACGCTAGATAATAAACAAAAATCAAAATAGGCATTCTTTTTTAAATCGTTAATAACTCGGTTATACTTGATGGCACAAAAATATTTTTGGCGAAAAAGTTGTAGATTTTTTTACGCACTATAAAATGAAAATATTTCAATATTGTTTAAATTCTTAGATACATTTCAAACTTGCATTTTTTTTTAATGAAAACCATAGTTGGCTATGACCTCATAAAAAAGTTGTTTTTCCCTCTTTTCAATAATATAGGGTTTAATATATTTATTTTGATATTTAAGCTCGAAACAAATAAAACTCATCAAAAAGTCCCTACGAAGCTAAAGAGTGCCATGAAACAAAAGACAATTTAGTTCTGTCATTTAACGCAAGTTTTAATTAATGTAAAAGTAAAAGATTCAATTAAAAATAAACCAAAAATTATTGATTTTTAAAAAGCAGCTTCTCGTCTAATGATTATGAAAGAGCTTTTTTTATTTACTTGACTATCTTAATCAAAATACTTACATAATAAAAAAAAAACAAAAGGTTTTAAGTATTGCAAAATTATTTCTACAACCAATTTATAACAATGATAATGTGAAGAGTTGACGACTATAAGGCTGACTTTGTCGTCAAAATATGGGAAAAAGCTGGAAGATTATTAAGGGTCAAAGAAAAATTTTCAACTACGTCCAATAAAGCTAACAGCTTTCGATTATTTACCTGAAACTGCTGAAATAATTGTCAATGAACGAACGAAATAGTATTTTAAATTATTAAATTATTTATCAAAACATACATTTAACCCTTCACTTAATGGAAGTTTTTTCATGACATCCAGATGTTTCAAATCAATTTACAGTAGAACTCTCATTACGTGTTCATTTCTTAATATTACCCAAGCGTTATGTAAATTAAAAGATTATTAGCAAATAGTTTTGAGGAGAACTCTTAATTCGTAACGATTAAAAGTCTGTTGTTTCTAGAATAATCTCGCCAGGGATCCATAATTAGTACAAGACTGTACTCTCACTTTCATTTCATTCAACATGACTCTTGACTATTTGACAAATTAATTACAGGTAAATCAGACATCATTTCATTTATCAAGCTGCTGTGTTTTTTATATTTGAAACATTACATGATGGTTTATGCAATATTATGAAATGTAAGTCTGATTTCAACATTTACTGAGCTTAGTAGCATTAGGAACTCTATTTAGGTTCGACTTCATTTAATTTTTACTACGATCATCCTTTACTGTTGTTGCTTTAAACAATTGGATAAATTAATTTGTTGCAATTATTTTGTTTTTTGATGAGTAAATATAATAATTTTTAACACATTACAACGATAAACGACACATTTTTTTCTTTCTTTCATGTGTAGTCCTCTAAAGAATTGTATGACTTACATCTGGTTTCAATTTTGATCCTAATTTTTCTTCATTTTTTATCGTTTTTGATTATCTGCGTTTTGAGTCTCATTTTGTTCTACATTGATACCAAATAGTCGGAAGTTGCATAACATATTCCATAACTTCATTATTTTGTACAATGTACTCGTTATCAGTAAGTGTTTAAGTATTACATGTTTTCATACAGACGTCTAGCTAATAGAACAAAAACAAAACGCACCACTGCTAGCTCGCTGTTGCAGATTAATGTAAAACGTGCCTAATAAATACAATTTACATGCACAATGGCCCTAGATGTGAAATGACAAGCGCTATACAACTATACAGAGGTAATCTGCATTGAGTGAGTGACAAGACCATGTGGGTTGCAACAATTATGTATGTAAAACAACGTCAATAATGGCTTTGCATATTCAGAACTTCGAAACACTTTCTATAATGTTGTTTATGTTATGTTGCTAACAGCATTATAAAATAGCTAACATTACAGAATTGATTTCAATTTATTATTATTAACAAACGTTGTTAACCAAGTCTTTACTAATTAATTAAGCTGGTTGGTTAGTTATTTGCAAGTTATATTCATGAAAAGCAACAAACAATATTTTATTGCCGTCGGTACTTTTGTGCACACTGAAAGTACTGTTAATGATAATTGTACGTTATAAAATATACAACAGCAAAGGTTTTTGTTGTATTCTATTGAAAGCTAATTAACGGATATTATTTGAGAATTTATGTAATTCCTGAAAACACAGTGATACAGGAAATAATGTTCAATGTTACACCAAAACGCATACTATTTAATGGATCAACAAAATATTGTGTTGGCCAGAGGAGATGAAATGTTTTAGAAGTACCTACGGATGCTAGTTTAAATTATCTGCTACTGTGTTTTCTAAATAAGTGTAAGTATTCCTTATTTTGTTCTAGATACCTATCTTCATTGGAAGTCATTTCAGTAGTTCCACATAAATGATTTTAAGCTTTTAGCTTTGCCAGGCGTAGTTTTTCTCATATTTTGACGACAAAGCCAGTAATAGGTGGGACGAAGAGCTGCCTTTTGCTCGTCAACTCTTCACATTATCATTCTATTTGAGGCATTGTAAAAGAGAAAGATTCCTAACACCAAATAAAATTCAGAGCTTTTATTTTAAAAAAGCTTTTAGGATGTGCTTTAATAGATTTTATTCTTTAGGCTTTTGCGGCCGCTGTCTGTGATACAATCTTCGTTCCCGGATTTGGAACCCCGTCTTCTGTAGATGAAAGTTTCAACTACAGAAAACGCGGTTCCAAACCAGGGAACGAAGATTGTATCATGCTTTAATAAAACCCAAACCGCCAATATCGCAGATGTCCAGAAGCATCACAAATATGTGAAGATTAAAAGCAGGCAAACAGATCACTTCTAATTAGCATTAGCGAGAAATTTTTAGGCTTCTTTAAATGTATGTGCAAATGGAAATCTTGTTAGCGCTATTAGAGGCAAAAAATACTTCTTAAAAATACATAGATTTCAAAAGTCGACATCAAAAAACGGTATATTTGCAGATACAAAAATGAGTCAGCATTTTACTACTATTTAGAATACTCGAAAATAAATCCATCCATTTCCTTAATTTTCAAAATAATTGCTAGAAGTGCTTTGCAGAGAGACAAAGTAGAAATGGCTACGTGGACTTCATGTTATTGTTAATAAGGCACACTTAGGAGGAATGGAAAAGGAAATAAGCAAAAGGACATAAAGGACATGAAGGAAGAATATTTAACAGTTTAATAACAAATTTTTTTGGAAATAGAGAAGTCCCAAAACGAACAAAAGTGGAACAGGTAAAAAAGATAGTAACTCCGGCATTTTTGTACGGAAACAAATAGTAGCCGTGTGGATGCAGCAAAAATGAAATTTCTAAGAAAAATAAAAGGAAAAACCAAAAGAGATAGAATCAGAAATGAAACATTTAAAGAACAGTTAAAGATAAAATCAGTTGAAAATAAAATACAAGGAAGCCAGCTGGGATGGTCGGGTCACATTTATAGGATGAAAGAAGAGACGGTTAACCAGAAAGCCTATAGGCCATAGGGCCATAGAGAAAAAACAAAAGAGGTAGACCAAGAAAAAGCTCTCAAGACGAAGTTAAAAAAGCAACAACGGACAGAAACATCAAATGGAAAAACACAAAAAAAGCTAGCACAAGACAGAAAAAAGTCAGCACAGCACAACTCAACAGTCCTACACCTAATAGTAAAAAAGGACTCACGAATATACAGGGTGGTGCTTTTTTCGTTGCTCACCATTGCTATATTGGAAACGGTAAGAGATACAAGGTCGGTTAAATTAGAGAAAAGTTGCATATTTTTATGGCGATTAAGAATCTGAAAAAAAATCCTGGATATTTTGATTCGTTTTTGATTTATTACAAAAATCTGAAAAATGTGATTTTAGAAAAAGATTATTATCTTCCCTACCATTGACGCTATTTCATTTAAACTTGGTAACTTTATGTTTTTGACCGTCCTGGGTTTGATGACGTCAACAGAAATTTTCTAAGCCTTTGGGAATTCAAGTTGCGATAGTCAGCTTTTTTATTTCTTATGGCCGCCATATTGGATTTTAACACCATCAGACAGACAAAATAATTAGCTTTTCAGATTGGTAACCAACATACCTTTTTTCTTTCAAAAAACTTGTTGAAATTTTAAAATTTGTGTACATAATTCATAAAATCGAAAATGCTCTGAAAAACAATTGAAATTATAATATAAATCAAAGTGACACAACATTTTATAGGTCTAATAAAATAACGAAATGACAATAAATTTAAAACACCAGATAAATAATTATTTAAATTGTTTAAAGTGCGCGCCGTTATGTATGATGTATTGGTTAGTCCTCAGATTCATTTCGTCCACTGCCTTTAGGATAGTTTGTCTCGAAATAGAGTCGAAAGCATTTTTGATTTTATGGCGAAGAAGTTCAATATTTTCCGTTGGGGTTGCATAAACAACATAAAAGTAATCCACAGGCGTTAAACATGGCGATCGCGGAGGCCAATGAACAGGACCAAACGCACCAAGTCATGCATTTTAAAACCGTACATCTAAATTAATATCCTTTTACAATGCGGGCGTTGTGAGGACCAGCTCCTTCATGCTGAAACTACTGATGATTTTGAATTGTTAATAATAGCAATTCGCCTAACATATCTTCTAAATATGTTTCCAACAATCTTAATTTCGTTATCATTAGACCTATAAAATGTTGTGTCACTTTGATTTATATCATAGTTTCAATTGTTTTTCAGAGCATTCTCGATTTTATGAATTATTTACACAAAATTTAAAATTTCAATAAGTTTTTTGAAAGAAAAAAAGTATGTTGGTTACCAATCTAAAAAGCTAATATTTTTGTCTGTCTGATGGTGTAAAAATCCAATATAGCGGCCATAAGAAATAAAAAAGTTGACTATCGCAACTTGAATTCCCAAAGGCTTAGAAAATTTCTGTTGACGTCATCAAACCCAGGACGGTCAAAAACATAAAATTACCAAGTTTAAATGAAATAGCGTCAATGGTAGGGAAGATAATAATATTTTTCTAAAATCACATTTTTCAGTTTTTTTGTAATAAATCAAAAACGAATCAAAATATCCACGATTTCTTTTCAGATTCTCAATCGCCATAAAAATGTACAACTTTTCTCCAATTTAACCGACCTTGTATCTCTTACCGTTTCCAAGATAGCAATGGTGAGCATCGAAAAAAGCACCACCCTGTATACATATTTAAAAAAATCGTTACTTTTTCCCTCGAAGTGTTACACATTTTATAAACTACATTAATATAAAATATTGATAGCGAAAAATGCGGTTGTTCAGGTAAAGTTTATTAAAAAGGGTATTTGTTTTAGCACACACACACAACATACTTTCTAGTAATTGCTGCTTGTACAAGAAATTCATACGGCAAATATCTCGCTTCCAGATTTCTCCTGAAATGGATTAAATCGTTCGTGGGTGTTTATTTTAGAAAGTATTTTCTTCTTTATTACTGTCATACACGTTCACAGATCCAATCTAGATCTCATTATTAAATAAGCGAGCACCAGAACCTGTCCTAACGATGGTAGCCGATTCTTTTCATCGCTACGCGTAGAAAAAGACAAGACTCGCGCGTTTATCATTTAAATTTCAAAGTGCCTTATATTTATTAGAGAAATTTTAATTGATACCGTTTGTTCGACTGCGTCTGCAGAATTTTAAGAGTTTCATTAGATAATTGCCGTCGATACCATTTCAAATTGCATCAAGTTTCTCTGTGGCAGTTGCTAAATGCACACGTGCAAAAAGAAGGTCTTGTGAATGAACAGGAATAATTGTTTGTTTTTTAGTCTGCAATACTTACAAAACACATTCATATCAGACAAGTTGATTAACGTGTACATTCTGAAACGATTTTCTAGGAGGAGGTGATGTTTGCCAGCCTCTCACAAACTTAACAAGTTTTTTTTGTTGTTAACAACATTTTCGAACTAATAAATTATTAAACTTGTTATATAACTGCTAGTAAATTTTTGTTTAAAAGAGTGACTGGTAAGAGAGAGGGTAAGAGCTATCTGAAACAGATTATATTTAGCATATGTTTTATTATCATGAACTAAATTTATTCTTTCATAATTGATTTCCGCGTATGACTCTGAGACAGACAATTTAGTGTCTTAAGGGGGCGTGGGAATTTTTTTTTCGATGTGTAAATGTTTTGTTAACGACATTTAAAACGCCCTTCAAATGAGGGTCAACTTGTAATTTTAAAATGAAGTACACGTTTCGCATGACATGATACTTCATAGAAAAAGATTTCTAAAATATCTTGTTACGACAATCCGCTTTGTAAATGTTTTTGTGACATACGCACCAATATTTAATTCAGTTTTAGTTTTAATGAAAATTTCCTTCACCTGTCAAATTTGCGTTTTCAACCAATCACTAATCTTAAATCTGCTAGAGACTGCCAATAGAAGCATTATTACACGGTAATAATTTTACTTTCCCCTGTCAGATGTTGATCCTCCTGTCAAATTTGTGTTTTCGACCAATAACAAACTCAGATTTCCTAGAAACGACCAATAAACATAATCATACACTAATAATATCCTTTTCACAATTCACATTTTCATGCGTTTATTAGTCGATTCTAAGAAATCTGAGTTTGTGATTGGTGGAAAATATAAATTTGGAGAGGGAATTCAATATTTTAGTCTTGTTAATTTTTGACGAATTTCGGCGACCAGTAGCGTTACTTTAGTATAGATTAAACCACACCCCTGACGCAACACTTTGACAGTACTTGTAAAATTTGACATAACACACATTGTTTTTGGGCTAGTGCAGAGGTATGCTTGTTTAGTTTGTCCAGTCTAACATTACCAACACAAATCATTATACAATGATAAAACTAATATTTGTCCTTCACGCGAAATTCTAATTCCCATTCAAGTTTGGCAAAAGGTTGTCAACTTTATAAAAAAAGTTTACTTTAACATAATACCGATTTATTTCTAATGCTTCAAATAAAATATGCATTAACAAATATTTGAACATTATCAAGTCTCGTAAACTTTTTTACCAATGTTTGGTTTCAATTGCTCACGTATCTAAAACAAACATTACGAAGCAAATTGCTTATCGAGTACAAATATATTAAGGAAAATCATATCTCATCGGCCATGACATTGGTCGCATACAAATCCACGATTTTTCTCATCGCTACAACTAAATATACACTTGTATCAATTACAAATTATAATTTCATTTTCTAAACAAGTCTTTGCGTTATTTATCATTCGAAAAGTACACTCAGCAATTGAGCAGAGACGAGTTAAATTATTAACAATCTGAGAGAGTATAGGTTACCTTAATTTTAATATTTATGGTGATTTAAATCATGGGGAACCTTGATATTCGCGGAATGTAGGATTTGTTTGAGAGTATGAATCATTCTTGGTTTAATTTATTGATAGCGTATTTTGTTGTAAATATTTTCCGCGTGACGATACGCTTTTTGAGATAGCGATTGCAAATTGTTTATTTATTATATTGCATAATTGCTTTGTAGAATAAAACGCGTATCTATAGGACTCCACAATTC
The DNA here is from genome assembly GCA_947652605.1 of Elmis aenea. Classification (NCBI taxonomy): domain Eukaryota; kingdom Metazoa; phylum Arthropoda; class Insecta; order Coleoptera; family Elmidae; genus Elmis; species Elmis aenea. The sequence goes on from OX393577.1 coordinate 64,298,670, forward strand.
GTACATTTAAAACTGGTTTTGTGTATCTTGTTTTGATACAGGATTGTTGCAACGTTTGTTGATAATGTTGCCAAGATGTTTATGAATGAAAATTGGCCAATGTTTCCGTTCCTTGATAGGAAAACAAAGCCAGTTGCTGTTTTATTAGAAGTATTGTTTACATCCGTTTTTAAGTCTGTATAGACCATGAAAGTAAATCATTAAATAAGGAGTAAAATAAAACAGTAATGTTGTAATATTTGATGAAGTGTATGGCATGCTAAAACAACCACTAACTGTTTACCTTATTGGTAACAATTCTTCGCCTATACAATTCTTCGCCCACAATTCGCCTACACAATTCTTCGCCTCCACCACAATTCTTCGCCCCCAATTCTTCGCCCACAATTCTTTGACCACAATTCTTCGATTACACAATTCTTCGCCGCCACAATTCTTCGCTGAAGCAATTTATCGCAGCATATTACAAATTTTGTTTGTAAATGTGTATTTATAACGTAATTTTTACAGATTATTTTACATTAGGTTAGGTTACGTTAATTTAATTTTTATTCCAACAAGTTTAAAAATCACAACATACGCTATTTATGTAGCAATTTTTAATAACATTAAAAGAAGAAGTATTAATATACAAGAAACGACTTTACGCTAATGTAAAATAATCTGTATAAATAAAAACAATCACATTTACAAATAAAATTTGTGATATGCTTGTATGCGGCGAAAAATTGTGGCGGCGAAGAATTGTGGCGGCGAAGAAATGTGGGCGAAGAATTGTGGGCGAAGAATGTTCCTAGACCCAAATTTATTTACCCCTATTTTGTGATATTTTGCCCTCCTCTCTCCAAGTAACTTTTAACCTCTCCTAATTTTATGGTTGTAACATTTGTGCCAAAACTGAGGAGATGCAACTCATTCTGTTGTTTGATATACACGGTATGACTATTAAGTTTCGGGGCTACTCTGATAAAAAAATACTTCTAGTGAAGTTTAGGTCAAACTCAAAAATTATTCTGTTAAGCTAGTGATGTATAATATTTGTATAAATTGGATGTTTTCCCTTTGATAAAAATTCGTGATGAATTAATTCTTTGGCATCGAAAAACGACGCCTGCTTCTTTCTTTTCCCTTAAGCAATTAAGTCTCAGGTCATTTTTAGGTTTCTACAGAAAAATCTACAGCAATTGGTAGATAGAAGTAGATACTAGATAGTTATGAATAAAAGTTGTATAACAATAAACACTTATTAGAGAAAAGGTACTATTATAGGCACCATTTATACATTAAACAATTTAAAACTAATATTCGGACACTTTAAAAGATTAGAAAAATATTAATTAGCAGAAGCAAGATAAGCAACCCAACAATATAAAAAAAAAATAACTAAAGCAAGATATAAAATCTAATATAACGAATTTTTTTTACAGAAAAAAAAGATTCAATTAAATAAATATAACTCTTAAAATTACCAATTCATTATCAATTTTATGCTGGAATAAATTAATGTAAAATTAAAAGAACGCACTAAACCAGTTAGATTTTAGTCACACCGATTCTTTGATTAAATCACACTAAAAAAAAAAGTTAAAGTTACGACTAAAATCTGTTTTGGGTGTTATTTAAATCCGCTACTAATTATAGGTTTACACTTAACCCATCAATTTTTTGAATCGAATTATCCTTATCAAAATCAGGTTTTTACGGTAAATTATTCGACAGATTTTAAAATATTTTCCGTTTATCTCCACACGGTATAATTTATCGATAAGCATGAGCCGGTGAAGTTTATACATATTGATTTCTCAAAGTGCTGCCTGCCATGAGAGTGTAATAGGATATGTTCAAATATAGCTTTTTGCTGGTTGCAATAGGTAATAAGTGCTTGTCTAGAACTGTAGGGTACTATTAAACAAAATTCCTAACGCTGTTTTACCAAAATACCTGCATATAATTGCTGTCCGGACGTAGGTCAAAACTTTGTCCACTTAAAATTCTTTGTCAATTTATTTTAAAGTGTAATATAAGAAAGTTAAAATGTTTTTTTTGTGTGTGCTATGTTATTTACCAATTAAATCATATTCTCATGTACAATTAGTCGATATTTATATGTTAATTATATGTTTATACACAGCAAAAGTGTATACATATCGATCTACAACTGTTTTTGAGAGTTCAGATTAATAATCGACCAAAAACATATAACAAAAACTTCTAAACTTACTATGACCGTTAGTAGATCTATATCGTTGTGAAAGCATTCAAGTTTTTATCCATTTACTGTCATTTCCTTAATTTAATTATGATTTATAGGTGGAGAAATACAAAAAATAAGTTAAAAAATTATTGTTATTAAATATTTATGATGATTGCTACTTCCTTAATGTAGGCTCATTTATTAAAGATAACTTTAAAATAGCTGAAATGACTTCGATTTGAGCTTAATTTTGGGGTATTTGCGAGTTAGTTCAAAGTGAATTATTTGTTGCTTGTTGAGTTTAAACTCGGTAAAAATGTATGCTAATTGTGATCTTTTTTTAAACATGATAATGTAGCACAAATATTTTTATCTGGCTTTCTCTGTAGCTTTAAGTGATTTATTAATACGGTTGGTTATTAACATATTATTTATTCGATCATAACTAGAATATGTTCCCACAGATATTATGACGTACTACACCCAGATCTCTAACCCAATTATTGCCTTTCTGGTATACCAAAATATAAGTGAAAATTTCCTTCACCTGTCAAGTTTGCGTTTTCAACCAATCACTAAACTTAAATCTTCTAGAGACTACCAATAGGATCATTATTAGATACAGGGTAATAATTTTACATTACCCTGTCAGATGTTGATCCTCCTGTCAAGTTTGTGTTTTCGACCAATAACAAACTCAGATTTCCTAGAAACGACCAATAAACATAATCATACATTGATAATACCGTTTTCGCAATTAACAGATTTTCATGTGTTTATTGGTCGTTTCTAAAAAATCTCAGTTTGTGATTGGTCGAAAATATAAATTTTGAGAGGGAATTAAATATTTTGGTCTTGATAATTTTTAAACGAATTTCGGCTACCAGCAGCGTTACTTTAGTATGGATTAAACCACACCCCTGAAGCACCACTCTGACAGTACTTGTAAAATTTGATATAAGATTATATTAAATATGACAATTAGGTTAGGTGAAGGAAATTTTCTGACAAAATTTAAGTCGTGCATTGCAAATAATCTACAATTTTTGACAAATCTTCACTCATGCAAGTTAAATCAGAAAAAATCACTCGCGTGCACTTCGTGCACTCGTGTTTTTTTTCAGCTCAACTTGCATTCGGGCATATTTACCAAAAATTATCGATAATTTTCAATGCACTTGTTATATTACTACTGAAAACAGATTTATCAATAAATCAATAAAAAAACAACTGGAAATTAAAACCTATCAAGAAATTTTGGAGAAGAGAAATTAGTAGAAAGGTTCCTGATATTCTAAGTACATACAGGAAAGTTTTGTTTCATTAAAACTCTACCATAGTTGGATTCATGTATTGGGTCTGTTGACCAAGACACCTGGAAGATACCCTTTTAAATTGATGTTTAAGAATTATATCCATCCAATACATTTTTTTACCCTAATACAATCAAGAACCAAATGACGATTTCACTGATATCTAAACTATGAATAATTTTGCGGAGATGGATGACCCAATCAGCCACCTCCTGTGCGTCTGAAGATGACTCCTCTCATCCTCTTACCATCAGATTAAACTTAATACCTCTTAGCTTTCAGTTCAGAAGCAAGCTTCGGATTTGTTTCTTTATCTGATTGAATTAAATTAGGTGCTTTGTATTACTTATTTACTTTTTAAAACTCGAAGGTGCACGGCGTAATTTGAAAACGTTGTTTTGGCACCTGTCTAATACAATCTCTGAATAACTTGATGATGTAAATTGGTCGTTATTAAAGCCTAGGCCAATTACGAATTTGTACATTGACAAATCTGAGAATTTGAAGTTAACTAAATTTATGCTGATCGATTCACGCTGCGTGACTGCCTCTGTAACTTGATACTCACTTATAAATATATATACTTTACACTTATTTAACCATAGGCTTTTATTCATAAATTAAATTTCTCGTGTCTATCACATAGAGATTAATCATAGCGATATTCCTGTTTCTCTCATATACAGAGTTTATGATTCATTATGGAGGACAGGTGGATCCGGAAAACATTAGAGACGAAAGTATTGTTAAATTCATACCTTCATGAAGCCTAAGACAACACGGAATCAAACGGAAAACGAATAAAGAATCGAATCGCACGTTGTTAAGACAAATATTAACCATAAAAATTGGCAGCTTCTCTTTTCTTAATCGGGTCTTATTTCTTGTATCTTTGGGTGTCAAAAAATTCTAGAAATTTTTAGATTTTTCAGGATATTTCAGGAATTTCACAGAGTATTTTCAGATTAGATAGCACATAAAAACTAACGGCTAATTTAACCATACTTTTGCCTCTAACGCCCCTTAAGATCGTTACGTCCTTCAAAGATAATTAAACACCCTGTATAGTGTATATAATACATTTTATTTTATTTTAGGTTAGTTTAAAAACCAATTTATTAACAAATTAAATATTTCGCATCAATTACATACCTATAAATCAAAAATCCATGATTTGTAAACAACTGTTTCAAACCTTTTGGTCACTAATACAAAATCCCTGATAGGTTTTAAAAATCATAGCATCACTATCAATTTTCATTATAACCTACAGCAACTCTCAACAGCTTGAACGATACAAAATCTATTTTCAATCAGCCACATTCTTACATAATTAAACAATCAATTAAAGGTCTTAATTAGAATAAAGAGCTTGTCACATGATCGTGGTAAATTTATTTTAATTTGTGTTGCTAATTAACAAGAATGCCAACATTAAATTGAGACGTTTCAACTTAATTTCGCTTTCCTTGTATGCTGTCAATCATGTTTATTTATAAATTTTAGTATTAGTGTATTTTTTCTCGATATATCCACGACATATTTTGGTAAATGTTAATTATTTTTTGGAAATTTGTGAACGGACACAGGCAAATACTAAGGCTGGCGCAGACATGCAACAGTTTAGTTGCGGAAGTCATTACTATTGGTTTATATGACAACGCGCTCGCATGCAGCTGATGTGCAACTGTAAATTTGGGCAACCAAACCGTTTGTGTTTTGGCACAAACTGAACGATTGCGCAACTTTCTACAACTGTTTTGTGTCGTATAGGTTTCAATTTTGTTCTCCTTATTATCTCAAGAGTATACAATGTAGCTAACTTGCAGAAATCTATGTTTAAACCAAAAAAATTGGTTCTTGTGTGCTTGCATCGATGTGACTCCTGATTTAGTTTTATGTTTGTGAGTGTAGTTTAGACATTCGGGGATCAAACTGTTGCAGAAATGATTAATTGCATGTCAGCGCCTACCCTTACAGTTTAAAGAGATTTTTGATCAAATAAATAAGACTACAACTGAAGAAGAAATTATATTGTTAAACTGGTATTTCATTTCGACAAGAGAATCTTCTTGAAAAATGTCAGTTTTAAGTTGAACTTCTTTATGTTAAATATACTTTTAAATTCGGCAAAGCTGCTATTCAACGCGAAGTAATAACTTAAAGGATGTGATGCAAGCAATGTTCTGTAGTAATTCCTTTAAAACAAACGCCAATAAAAATAACATTTTTTTTTTTTTACCTCCCAGCTTTTTTTACCACCTGTCCGCGGACAACAAGTAAATTTGTATACAAAGTTAAGATAAAATAAATCAAATCAAAACAAAAAAAAAAACAAAAATAACATGTAGGCATAGTCATTCAGCAAATCCTGCCTCTAGTTTGCGTCTACAGACTTATTCTAGTCACGAATCACTATATGAACCTCTCACTGATATCTAGAGGCTTAAACCTCTTAAGCCTGCGTTTGTCGTTCTGTTCGTTGAGTAATCTGCGCACTAGTCTGTTTGGATGCACTGAAAGTTTTTTACTATATTTTGCACAACGTTTACGCGCTTCTTCTTTCACCGTAGATATCTGTAAGTCTCTTCTAATTATTTCATTGGTAACAAACCACTGGGCATTGACCATGATACGTAGCACCTTAGCTTGGAACCTCTCCAGTATAGCAATGTTGGAAGTTGTCGCGGCACCCCATAGTTGGATACCGTAGCTCCAAATCGGCTTTAGTACGACTTTATACAAAAGTACTTTGTTTGCTAGACTAAGCTGTGACTGTCTCCCTAAAAGCCAATACATTTTATTGAGTTGCAAATTTAGCTGTTTCCTCTTCGCCTCGATGTGCCCTCTCCACGTTAATCTCCTATCCAGGTGCATGCCGAGATATTTTGTTTGGGTACATTGAGGCACTTCTTGGTTGGATAAGATAACCCAACTCATCCAGGAGGCTGCATGGGCAGCGACCCCACCAATGCGAGAAAACAACCCCCAAAAGTGCTGTTCTGAAGATGTGATGCATAAGATAACAGAAAAACGCAAGCTGAGGAAACTATGGCAGCAGACTAGATTACCAAATGATAAAGCTAAACTTAACAAGGCCGTAAAGGAACTAAAGAAAATTCTTGAGGAGAAAAGAAACGCAGCTATAAATAAATATCTACAAAGCCTCACACCCACAGCGTGCACCGACTACTCACTGTGGAAGGCAACAAAAAATATCAAACATCCGCAGCAACGCAATCCACCACTTAGACTAGAAAACGGAAATTGGGCCCGAACTAACACTGAAAAAGCGCAAACATTTGCAGAACATCTAGAGAAAACCTTTACACCCTTCCCTAGAAAAGTTACAAAAGAAGAGGAGAATATCATACACGACTATCTAGCGTCCCCCCTGCAAATGGAGCTGCCAATTAAAAAATTTAAGATAAGAGAGGTCAAATATGTAATACTAAAGAATATCAAGGCAAAAAAGGCCCCAGGCTGGGATCTAGTGACTGGTAAGATCCTCAAAGAGCTACCAGAAAACATCATTAGAACAATAATAGCGCTATTCAACGCAGCACTGAGATTAGAATACTTCCCAACATCAAGGAAGGTGGCCCAAATAATATTAATAGCAAAACCTGGTAAAGCTCCTGAAAACGTCAGTTCCTATCGCCCAATTAGCTTACTTCCCGTTATGTCCAAGGTATTCGAAAAGCTCATACTCAAAAGATTAAATCCGATCCTACATTCACAGCAACTAATCCCAGAACATCAGTGCGGGTTTAGAGAACAGCATGGGACCATAGAACAAGTGCACAGAGTAGTTCGCCAAATTAATTCAGACCTGGAAGAGCAAAGGTACTGTTCAGCTGTATTTTTAGATGTGTCCCAGGCATTTGACAAAGTCTGGCATCCAGGACTACTTTATAAAATCAAACAACATTTGCCGCATAATATGTACAACCTACTGAAATCTTACCTAAGCGACAGACAATTTTATGTTAAACACCAAGACGAATACACAAACCTAGCACCAATACAATCAGGTGTACCGCAGGGGAGTGTCCTGGGACCGGTGCTATATCTGCTGTTTACAGCAGACCTACCTTTATCTAGACATACTAACATAGCAATGTTTGCAGATGACACAGCTGTGCTGTCATCCCATAAAGACCCTACAAAGGCCTCAGCCATCCTTCAAGAGCACATGAACAAAATCCAGAGCTGGATCCGAACCTGGAGGATTAAAGTAAACGAGCAAAAATCTTGCCATGTGACTTTTACAATGAAAAAAGGCAGCTGTCCGCCCGTAACCTTGAAAAATAACATAACTCACATTTTTAATACTAGAACGTCGTGGCATAGTTTTCATTAATTGACGGTTTTATATCTTCTATTTAATTGACTTTTATAACCGCTGCAAAGATGCTTAAGTTATGCCTTTCGAGTAACTTACAAATTTGGAGAAATTTCAATAAAATAAGAATCCTTTCAGAAAAAAAAACGGAGTATTCTTCGCCAGTATGCAATTAAGCGACTTTCTAAAGCGAAATACCCACATATCAGCATTAAATTCTGGTACACTTTGTTTTAGTAATCATTTAAAAATGCACGTGGAAATGGCTTTTGTAGAATTTTTCTCAGGCCGAGTTTAATACGTTTTTGCGCACCTCTGCAGCGACTTTCATCCGACGTTATGCCGATTAAAGCGAAACAAAATACATAGCCCGAGGAAACGGGTCACACTCGATGCATTGTCATATATGACGCACTTCATCCTAAATCATAATTTTTAGGTTAAACAAATGATTTATATATGAAAAGAAAACAAAAGACAGGTGTTTATAGCTTAAACGAATATTAAGCTCCGACATGGTGGTCTCGGAGCGGCTCTAATGGCAAAGTACGCTTAGTCTAATCAAATAAACGGACACCTGGAGTTTTTAAGTCGCTTGACGTTTCTCATTGACTGATTTATCAACATGCGAAATGAATTTTGCAAACAATCTTGCACGAAATTTCTTTTTTTAACAGTAAAATGTCAGAGTTTATTAGTAACTGTTATTTTTTTTTGTTGAGAAATTTACTGTTTCGCATTAGTAGCAAGAATATATTACATGTGTGTATACTTTGAACATAGAAAGAACTACATTCCAAGTAAAATGTACTAATTTATTTCACAAATACAGTTATGTGAGTGATAAGTGTATAAATTTTGGAAAACAAAACACAAGTGGTGAAAAAATGTCGTACAGGGTGGTCCAAATTCGATGGGATTGCATGGGTATCTCGGTTAATATTTAAGATAGAGAAACGGTTAAATTACCAAAAATGTGCAGTTTTTTGAGACAAACTCAGAAACGTTTTCAAAAATATTCTATCATTTATAGAGAATATTTTTAGATATTTATATGTTTAATTTGATTCTACTAAAAAAATAAAGTTTTACGCAAACTTACCTTTCTTTAAATGGAAGCGATAGTTTGCTATTACCTATTTCAATTCCTTATTTTTTTCTCATTCCAAATATATAAGGGTTGATGTATTTCTTTTCAATAATACGCAAGTTACGAAGGTTTTTTAGTTTTTTTTTTTTTTTTTTTTTTTTTTAAAGAAAATGATAGTAGGCTGTGAAAAAAAAACAAGGTGTAAAACCTTATAAAGCTCATGTGGTACAATTTACCAAGGTTTTTTAATTTGTTGTTGTGATAAAACTGTAAGATAAAAACCTTCAGTTGTTTCAATATTGTTAAAATTCATGGCACTCATAGGGACTTTTTGATGAATTTTATTTGTTTTGAGCCTAAATATCAAAATAAATATATTAAACCTTATACTGCTGAAAAGAGGGGAAAAATGCATATCTCCGTTATTGTTGTAAATATCGAAAATATTTATGAAGATTATTTTTAGATATTTTTATGTTTAATTTGATTATACTAAAAAAAAATTTTACGCTCGCCGTTAAAAAGTTATGACACAAACTTAACTTTTTTTAAATGGAAACGATAGTTGGCTATGACCTATTTAAATTGCAAATTTTTTTCTCATTCCAAATATATAAGGGGCGATGTATTTATTTTTAATAATACGCAAGTTATGAAGGTTTTTTAGGTTTTTTTTTAAAGAAAATCATAGTAGGCTATGAAAACAAAAACCAAACAAGGTGTAAGACCTTACAAAACTCATGTGGTACAAGTTACCAAGGTTTTTTAATTTGTTGTGGAGATAAACATTGTAAATATTTGAAAATAAGAAAACAACGATATAGTCGGTATCAGCAGTAATGTAGGATATTGTTGTTTATCTTATGTTCAAATAATTTCGTATTTATCTCAATAACAAATTAAAAAACCTTGGTAACTTGTACCACATGAGTTTTATAAGGTTTTACACCTTGTTTATTTTTTGTTTTCACAGCCTACTATGATTTTCTTAAAAAAAAAACTAAAAAACCTTCATAACTTGCGTATTGTTGAAAATAAATACATCAACCCTTATACATTTGAAATGAGAAAAAAATGAGGAATTTAAATAGGTCATAGCCAACTATCGTTTCCATTTAAAAAAAGGTAAGTTTGTGTCATAACTTTTTAACGGCGAGCATAAAATATTTTTTTTTAGTATAATCAAATTAAACATAAAAATATCCAAAAATAGTCTTAATAAATATTTTTGATATTTACAACAATAACGGAGATATGACACATTATTAATATGACAAAAAAACACGTTTTATTCGATAACTCGAAAACCGGAAATGATAGAATATTTTTGAAAACGGTTCTGAGTTTGTCTCAAAAAACTACACAGTTTTGGTAAGTTAACCGTTTCTCTATCTTAAATATTAACCGAGATACCCATGCAATCCCATCGAATTTGGACCACCCTGTACATACCTACACATAATTTGTTGTTTTTACAACTGTAGAGGATGAAGTGCGGCAGCAGATAACGAAAAACCTATGGAGACCACGGAAATGAAAATATTTAGGCGTATTGCAGGAAAAACACTACTAGATAGAGAAAGAAAAGGGTGTTGGAACGCAAGAAACAATGGAAACAACAAATCAGTCGAAAGGCAGACAACAGGTTGGTCAAAATTGTCAGAGATAAATTTCCCAATGGCCCAGAAAAAGATGGAGTGACAGACTAACCCCAATATGAGGACAAAACCGAAGAAGTAACAGATCATGGCCTAAAATAGAAGAATGAAGGAGAAGAAGAAAAAGTAGTAGTAGACAAAGACGACGCTGTCAGAAAATAATAACTTTAGCAGAAACTTTAATGAGGAGATAAAGAAAATTCGAGTGGGGTAAGCTTGGAGAATTTACCTAAAGATCGTGAGAGATGAAGGAATCATACAGAGTCCACATACATACCAAGAAACAAAAGTTTAATACCTAACGGAAAGAGGCGTAAAATTAGGAAGAAGAATTGTTATAATCTCATCTTGTTAACATCCTAATGGTTTTCTGATCAAATACAGAGGTAGCCCAATTTTTTCCTAAACCGCTTCAAAGAATGTGCTTTATACAACAACAATTTATAGCTACACAATTAAAAACATACGAAATTATAACAATAATGATAAATCAGACAAAATCTAACGGCGCCGCTTACCTTAATAAAAGGTCAATGGAAGCAAATGTTCGACTGTGGGTTTGATATACTGAACCCTTGCTGCGTATTTTGTTATAAATGAGGCACCATAAATCGTTTTTTTTGTAAATAGTATTTAAAAACAATACCCAGTGGTACAAGCACATAAATAAGAACGTATTGAACTGCCATTCCTGTGATTGGTTACCACAAATAACATAATTGTCTGTTTGTAAAGGAAATTATTGTATCTAATACATTAATAACGATGAATGTTTAACTCGTCAATAAATAATAATATAACAATAATATAAAAAGTTTGAAGTCTACAAGCTCTAAAAACCATGAATGGGATTCTTTTACATGATTTGGTATCAAAACTTGTAATAAAAAGTAATTAATGGTTTAAAAATTATAAGTAGTGTTAAGAGTCGATGTTTATTTAATAAAAACTACGTTATTTGTACTAGATTATTATTCTTTAAATATCACATCTTAAGTCCACCGCTTTTTATAATTTTAGTTAATAAAATAATTAAGAAGTGCAAAGAAAACACAAAGAAAACCTACTGGGTATGGAATAAACTGCGACAAATATCTTTACCAGAACTGGTCTTTGCAGATGATGTGGTATTAGCCAAAAATGAAAAGCACTTGCGAACATAATCCAAAAAATTACAAGCAGCTGCCAATCAGATCAACAACTGAACAAAAACATGGCGTATAAAGTTGAATTAAACCATCAATTTTACCAACAAGAGAATTGAACATGTACCAATCAACTTAAATAATAGAGAAAGTCCATACTCCAACACAGCAAAATACTTAGGTATTACACTGGACGCTATGCTACGCTGGAAGGCTCATGTCAAGAAAAAAGAGAAGAAATAGGTGTCTAATATAAAAACATTCACTGGCTAATCGAGAAGAATTCCTTTCTGTCCCTGCATAATAAACTTTAGCTATACAAGCAAATTTTAAAGCCCGTATGGACAAATGGGATACAGCTATGGGGATGCACCAAACAAAGTAACATTCAGACCATCCAGAGATTCCGGAACAAAACACTAAGGAACATCGCCGATGCACCTTGGTATTTGCAGAAATAGTGACCTGCATCGGGACCTCAACATGGACACTGTAACCAACACAATGAGGAAGTATGCAAAGAGCCACGAAGAAAAGCTCCATCAACATGTAAACGTCGAGGCGATCCAGCTCCTGGACACTACAGGATTAGTAAGAAGACTCAAACGGGATAAACCTTTTGAGTTAGTTTAAGCAAAAGTTAAAAAGCAGAGACTGTGCGTTAGTGTACACGTTAATAATTAGTGTACTTCTATATTAGCAAACTAAGAACTACTACTGGGTAAACCTTAGACTAAGTTTGAACGTTATTAATTTAGGCTAGAATTAAACTGCTAATTGGTCTCAAAGACCAGATTGCATTGTTATAAACTCTATAAGAGTTTAAACATAATAATAAAAATAATAAACTGGTGGTTTGGGCAGATACGTTACGAAGATACAATATGAGCATGTAGAACTAACAACTTGTTTTTGTAGGTATGTAAAAGTGGTTATAGTTTTCCTAAAAAAACCAACATTAAGGCCAATTAAATCAAAATTAATGCAACTAAAATAGTACATGACAGCTCGTGTTGTTCAATACTGACCCAATTTCATGGGTTACTGGTAATCAACCGTGAAATACAAGTCACACATGTTTTTCTATTACCATACGTACATTCATATTCATTAAAAATAAAAACAAAACACAACTAATATACATTACATCACGGTTATCGAATCGTAACAATAGAACAAACCAATTCTGTCCTTGTTCTATTAAGATATCAATGCCACTGAATTATTTATATTAAAAATTGATATTCCCGTTGGTTTGATAATAAAAATTAACGGTATTATTTTCACTTATCTTGTCACAAAAGTAATAAATTTTGGCACCGTTTTATATTGCCGAATCAAAAAGCTGATAAGACAGATCTAAAGTGAAAATTTCAAGGACTTTTTCGTGAGACATTTATTGGACTGCCACTAAATTTACTAGGTGCAGGAAATGAAATAAAGCCGTTATTTGAAATTTGCACAATTGTTGAAAGTAATTTATCGATTCAATTTGCTGCTAGCCTGAATTATTTTAAGTATTGTTTGGTTTGTTTATTGATGTCGAATTTTGAATTATTGTGAGACAATTTTGATTGACTAATAAATATAAAGGTCTGAGGTTGTCAGCTTAATTTATACTTTAAATTATTGTTTTTTTTTTTACTGTCAATTTGCTCTTTTGAAAAGATTGCATGGGTGTGTTAATATTTAGCGTACTTTAGATAATTTTAAAATTTTATTGTCAAATTGGGTTTTATTTTCATTTGATGAAAGCTAATCAATAACTACATTAATTAATAGTTAAAATGTTGGGGTACCACGTTTTAATTCTGTTATATGCCTGTCTTTTACATTCAAGAGTACCCAAAAATGTATCATTAAATGGTTGCAATATATTGAAAAACAATTGAGTTACAAGAATATTTTACCGACGTGTACATTTTATATTTGGGTTATATTTTTGAAGTGAATTTAGATATTAAAATTTCGTTTTCTTTGTTACATGTCTTTAAAAATTAGATTCTATAATGTTCTAGTTTTTTGTTGGTGATTATATTAGAAATATCCCCTCTCTTAGCGATCCATCACAAACCTTTATATATTTTTATTTTGTTTTTTAAATCTGATGATCATTGTTATTATAAAATTATTTGTTAACTGGTAGGTTAAAAATTTAAAAAGGCCACTGCAAAAAAGATAGTCCATTGCATCTGAGAATCTAGGGAAACCCGTGGCTTAATCGTGTATACCAAATTTATAATAAAGTAATAAATAAAATTAACAGTTCAAGTGTTTGCGATTTTTTTAACTATTCCAAAACCTTAGCACGATATGGATTTATCAGTTGAGATTTCTACAAAGCACATCTTTGCTAGTTTTATCATCTCCAAGGGTCTTCGATATCCCATTTTTTTAATGTTGAAATAAACGTATTATAATCAATAGTAAAAAAAAAAATGACGAAGTTTATATCATTGGCAGGTAAATTTCTTGGGTTATCATTTTACATATTTGACTAAAAAAAATGGTTGCCAATCTTTATGTTAACTTCCATGGGTTTTGTGTTAAAATGAAAACCGTGTTATATAACCAAAAGTCGGACGAAAATCATAAAACGCATATCATTGACAAAAAAAGGAGCTACAGAATCATTAAAACTTTAATTCGCTTTGTTCTGTATTTTTACTGTCATTATCAATGTTTCCAATGAAGAAAAACCATCAAATTTAACAACATACTGACAGTAGTTCCATTATGTGGTGGTTAATTTTATCATTTATTTTGTAAACTTAATTTTAAAACAAAACCCTTGATGATGGTGTTTTTGAATTCAGTTTTTTATTCTACAAGCGAACATGTAATAATATTAACCTTTTACGGCCTATTTATCCTCGAAGCCATCCTTTTCGTAAAAAATAATGTAGATCTGTTCGAAGAGAATATAAGAAATCATGCAGCCAATACCCGAAATAAAAAAAAACCTAAAACCCGATTGCTTCAAATATACCTATCTTCAAAAAAATGTTGCCTCCACAATTATTGCTATATATAATAAATTTAACACATCACCTCAGAGTATAATAAATCTTCCCACCCGCGAATTGAAGAAGAAATTAAGAAAAGTTCTAATTTTTAAAGCTTACTATGGAGTAAGCGAATATTTAAATGATGCTGACTTTATAAAATGTTATATTCAAATAACATTTTTCTGTGTTTTTTCTTTTTATTAACTATGTATATTATTGTAATGTACGTAAATTATTATTGTGACAAGTTCTACACCTTTTTTGGGATATTCAGAACAAATAAAGGTTATTATTATTATTATTATTATTACAGAGTGTTTCATTAAAACAATTAAGCCCGAAAATGAAAAAAAAATGAAAATATTATGAATAAGTTCTTTATTTTTGACCATATATTTAGGTCGAATTAAAAAAACAAATGGTTTGAAAATAACCAAGAAAATCGTCCGCACCGAAACTTTGTCCTAACTCTTTACATTTAACCATAAAATTAGTTGTTTTTTTTTATATTCATAACCAAGTTTTTAGTTGATAAGCAAAGGAAAATATACGAAATACGGTTTCTCCCAAAAGTGACTATCTATATAGTGATTTTAAGTGTATTTTTAAACTTTATATTTTGGTTCAATAGTATGTTCATTATTATACAAATTTATTTATTTAAAAAAGTACCATCTTTAACCCGATTTTTTTGTTAATTTTCTTAAATTTTATTTTTATTACATTAGCAAACTAAGGACTACTATTGGGTAAACCTTAGACTAGGTTTGAACATTGTTAATTTAGGTTAAAATTAAACTGCTCATTGGTCTCAATAACCAGATTGGATTGTTATAAACTCTGTTGGGGTTTAAATAAAATTTAAAAAAAAAATAGTTCTTTATGGTTTTTGTGCTGCATTTTATTACTTAAATCCGGTGTTGCACATTCAACATCAGTTATATGTGTCTAAAAGGTAAATAAATAAATTAACAAAGTCGGTATAAGAGTTGCACCTTTTAAATAAATACATTTGTATAATAATGGCCGCACCACTACAACAAAATAAAAATTATCTAAAATACACTGATGTTCCTCAAAATAGTTACATTTGGACACCCTGTATTTAAATAACCATTTTAAAATGAATGAAAGTAAAAATTTTAACAAGAAAAAAAAATTGTTTGCAAAATTGGGCAGTTTAACAATTTAAAATCATTTCTAATAGTGCATTTTGTGCTGCTATGGCAAAAAAAGAATTGCGTCATTATATTTTAGGATGTTGCAGACAGCTTAATATAATTTCTAAATTAACACATCACTTTTCGTGAAACTTTATATTGCGTTTATAAATAATTCAGACTTTCACGTCAAATGACACAACTTTTTATTTTAAAACGGCCCGGACTGATATTAGAACGATAAATTATCAAGGCAGTTAAACTGAAAATCACACGACTTTCTCATTTCGTCTAGTCCAAATCGAGAATTTTTTATGCATTCGTACAGCTGTGCATTGTTATGGTGCAATTTTTTTTTAATGCGGCACTTAATCCCGCTCATGCTGTACCAATAAAGGAATTCTCCATCAATATTCTCTCAATTGTGCATAATAACCCGGCGAAGTAATAAAGGTTTTATTACCGTTTAATTTTAATACGTTCCAGGATTATACGCAACTATTCCTTATATAAATTTATTGTTGGAATTAAATTTAATTTACGATTGTAATTTGTAGCCTCTTCTTGGTTTACGAAAAGGTCTTAAATAGTTTTCTAGACACCCACGTACGACAAACACTTTTTTTTGTGAGTGTGTATCTGTTAATGGGGATTAAAGTAGAAGTTTAACAATAAATCATGATCACTTAACCTTCGTTTAAAGTCAGAAGAATCTAAAAATAGTTGAAACGCGATATACGCATTCGCAAAAATTGTTTTATCGCAAAACCTACTTAGTGATTAGCGAAAATCGATAGATCAGGAGCTTCGCTACGCCATTAAGTTTATTTATTTACCGTGTTTCTTTTATTATCTTCGACAAGATTTACCTGAAGATAATCGACGATTTGTCTTGAATGTAAGACTGTGATTTATGGACAATTGGGTTTTAAAGTTAACGAATTGCATTAAAAGGTTGAGTAGTAATCAGTTGATTGAACAGCGAAAGAAGATCAATTCTAAACACAATAAGAATGGAAAATTGCAATGATTTTTATCGATCGTTTTATTGTAGGGCTTAAGATGCCCAAACACGTTCATTTATTTTACACACGGTGTCCACCTTGTGTGCAAATCCTTCCTATCATATTTGAATTACAACATAATTACGTGCGTATTAGCCAAAAAGCCCGTAAAATCATGTGATCGTAGAAAAAGTAAGCTACATAACACGAGTTGTAAAGCAATTACGCACTCGCCGTTACGCGGCTCGTGAATAATATGCTACTTTCTACTCTTGTTATGTAATATACTCTTAACAAGACAATGCAATAAATATTTAGATCATTATATCAAAATAAAATGGTAAGCTATATTTGAAGCAGGGACTAAAAACTAAAAAAATTCCGTTCGTTTCTGTTCGGAACGAAAACGAAATATATCGTGTTCGTTCTTTTCGTTCTAACCGAAAAAATTCTTTTTTCGTTTTCGTGAACCGAAATAATAACGGTTAAAACCGGTTTTACAATATTTTTTTTTGTCGTCAAAAAATCAATTTTTTTTCTAGTCACCACAACCCTCTATAAATACGATAACAATATTTGCGTCTCAACTAAAATATAAACGATGACGATGGGGTTTGATGCTCACGGACAGCATATTTTAGAGACTGGCGAACCATCGCCATATTAAATTTACCAAATCGTTAAACACATTAACATTTAACCATTTTATTAAGTTTAACACCCGTAAGGTGCAAAAACACAACGTGATTAGGTTAAATTAGACACACGATCTTTATCTAAAAATATGAAAATATAAAAATATAGCAAGTGCTGTTTTAAATTAGTTTTAGTACTAAAAATCTATGCATTTAAATTAAATAAGATTCTGCTATAATGATTTAAAAAGACAAAAGAATGAATTCAAGTGGATAATTTACTAAATGTTGTAAATAAAAAAGATATTTAAAAAAAACTTATATTAACTTGAAATATACTTTAACTTTATAGTTTGTACATACCATACAATATTCATTTTCACATTCCGTTAAATCTTACTAGCAACACATCTTCCAATAAATCTTCTTTTACATTAGTCCTTTCCGAAGTAAGAATAAATTTTACTATTATTATGTCTAAATAAAACATACACATTGATAATATATATCCAATCAAGTGTATATTCTATATTGATCATCCAATCAACAAATTAGAAAAAGATAATATCTTTACCGTTACTTGTGTTACACGAAATTGCATGTATAAACAATAAAGCTGTTAATACATATATTATGCATACGGAGAAAAGTGAAGCTCACTTATTTCAAGTGAGATTTTTTACTGCCTCGTGGAGTCTCCCCAGCACAGAAGGTAAATTCGCGTTTGTTTTTAACAAATAAAATTGAAATAGCGACAAAACCGGTTAAAACCGGTTAAAACCGGTTTTGGAAAATATTTATTTCGTTTTCGTTCTTGAACGAAAAATAATAATTTCGTTTTCGTTCTTAAAAAAATTTCGGTTAATTTCGTTTAACGTTTTCGTTTTCGTTCCGTTCTCAGTCCCTGATTTGAAGGGCTAATTTTATTGCATTTCAACTCTGGAGAGAGTTTTACCTGTATCAACATCCATTTTGTTTTTATTTTCAACAAAATTAATTCACAAATGTAATTGACTATACGGATAAGGTATACGTTTCATGCAGATTACGAAACATCTGAAAGTACTGACCATATTCACTTCACACTTTAACATTTGAACTATGAATTTATGAATGAGTTTCAACATTATAATATTTATTACTCATCTCTCGGTGATTCATTTAAATAACGAGTTTAAACTGTTAAAATAGTGTATGAATGAACACGACCGTGCCCTCCCTATGCAATTATAAATCTTATAAAGTTGAATTGAAATCCTAGCCCCGAGCGCTTTGTATATTATAACTATTATTGCTCAGTATAATTCACAAAATTCTTAAAGGAAACGCAGATTAAGAAACTGGGCTGAGTTTCCAACCATAAACATGTCAGTGTATTTAAGTTATTTACATTGCGCGGACGTTTTTGAAATTTATTTTATTTGGATGTGTGGCGATAAAATCTCGTTAGTTTAATTATAATCATTGGACGGTTTTGTGTGTAAAGATATTCGGACGTTATTTTTTCATTTGCATTTAAATTGCGGTGAAGAATAACCGAAACATTAAAAATTGTATTCCTTGCCCAAAATTATAGGTTGAAATTGTTCCATAAATTTTGCTACGATAATTTGTCGATACTTTAATGTGAATATTACGAGTACTAAGTTACATATTTTGTGTAACTTGCTTAAAAATTCATAAATTAGGATTTGCTGAAAACCAGGTGACTCCAAGTTTAGGAATAGAAAATGATTTACTTCGGAGAAAAATGCTTAATTTTTAATTTAAGGCTTTTCTTTATCCATACGAACTTATTTTAAATATGTGTGTGTAGATTTGCGCATTAATATAAAAAAAGGTAGACAGACTATGGTTATACCGAACTATCATGTAACCATTGCAAGCACAATATGTTGTCGCCAAAATCTAATCAAGGCTGTGTTATGGCATCAAGAACATCAAAACTGAATGTTTTGCAGAGTTATAAGTACCACTGGCCATTTCCTTCGGAAAAATGGGAGAAAAACTGAAAAAGTTGAATAATAAAGGTAATTTTTGCGATCGCGTTGGCCATGAAACCAACAGAGATAAAATCGAAATTCTTCTATTTACCAATTCGCGCATTCTTTGCAAGTAAAATGGTGCAAAGTTTTTGAAAAAATCTTAAACGGTTCCGAAGAAAAACGCAAAAAACGAAGCTCTTGTAAAAACGGTTTCCTATGTTAAACGCCTATGCAAATTTTCGACGTTTTTCTCCGGAACCGTTTAAGATTTTTTCAAAAAATTTGCACCATTTTACTTGCAAAGGATGCGCGAATTGGTAAATAGAAGAATTTCGATTTTATTTCTGACGGTTTCATGGCCAACGCGATCGCAAAAACTACTTTTGTTATACAACTTTTCAGTTTTTCCCCTATTTTTCCGACAGAAATGGCCAGTGGCACGTATAACTCTGCAAAACATTTAGTTTTGATGTTCTTGATGCAATAAACATTGATTCTAGCGACAACATATCATGATCTTTCGTGGTCAGTACATTTGTTAATTTTGTACAAAATACTCTTTTCTCAGTCAACAAGCTTATCGAATCATACATTTAAAAGCTGAATAATTTGCATTTCTTTTGTATTATTTAAAGAGAAAATGCTCAGTAAAATAACAATAAGATTAAAAAAAAACAATGCAGTAATTTTAGCTGTTGAATAACTTTGAGAAGCACACAACCAATCGTAAAAACTCCTGTTCTAGACAATGTAATTGATTTTTTCTGTAATGGTATTGTTCTTCCGTGCTTAAGCACTGGTCAATATATTTCCCAACGTGTTAAACTCAAAATCAATACATTCCAATTTGCGAACGAGCATAAACCGTGCGCAGACGTAAATTTCCCTCGGGGCAATGGCTGAAGGTTTTCCCTGGCGCAAGCCCAGTAAAAACCACCCTCACTTTAGGGTAATTCAGGCGCAAGAAAGGCGAAAACGTATGCGCATTTCCGTCAACGCTGATTCGTACACACGACATTTTCGTAATGGATTCAGACAAAGCTCTCGGCCCACTTGCTCTTGGCTAATGGCCGGGTCCATTATTTTCTCGCTTACAAAATGCTCTTGTATCGTTTATGTAGAAAGAAAATGTTATAAATAACAATTATTGTGTTTGCGCCACAATCTTTTGTTGATTGTGGGCAAGTAAATGTATGCATTCGATATTTGTATACGTTCATCTAATGAAAGGTTCTCCGAGCTAGAGGTATTACACAATTGTGAATGATTATAACAATAGGTTAAATAACTCGGAGCGCTTTTAACGTGTGGGCGTAAATTTGCAATTGTTGCGTTCTAAGAAGAGATTTAATAACGTATCATTTGATTTTTTTTGTAACCACCAGAGACAGATACATCTTCCCATTGTTGTTTTTTTTTGTGGCCGACACAGAGGTTGAAATTAAAAGTGCTAAATTTTGTAATTGATATTTAACACGTTTTGGGGGGACACACGTCAAAGCTAGCCTTGGAAGGAACAATAGAACAAATTTGTAGTAGATAGGCGATTATTTCGTTTCGTTGTTAAAACAGCTAGATACAGTATCGAATAGAGAATTGCGGTTAACCAACAATGCAATTACTCTTTACGATATTTTGTGGTCTATGAACAAAAACGGAAGAGTCATAACAATGCAGAATTGTTGAAAACGTTATTGGATCATTTCTAGTGCAATAGAGCAAGTTCATGGCATTAGTTTTTACTTAAATTGTTTATTGGCTTGCTAAACTAAACAAGAATTGTGGGAAAGGTTGTTTTTATATTTTGAGCAAATTTAATTAAGACAGTGTAAATATGTGATTTTTACGCACCAATATGTATTAATCTAACCTTTAATTATAGTGTATTACATAACAAGAGTTGTGAGAAGCATATTTCCCAATTGCGTAATTGCTTTACAACTCGTGTTATGTAGCTTACTTTTTCTACGATCACATACCTACGATTTTAACGGCTTTTTGGCTAATATACACATGTAATTACGTTGTCTTGTCAATTTAGACGTAAGCCTACTTTGACGTTTCAAGACAAGTGTGCGTTTTGCTTACCGTGCGTTATAACTCAGTTACTAGGCATGCAGAAAGTTTGACGTGGGTCTACTGTGCTTTTTGCTTACTGTGCGTAAAGACCCACTTACTATGCATGCAGGCTGTACCGTAAGTTTCATTTACATTAAGGGTCGTAGAAAAAATATCTTATGATATATGTGTGTGTTTTACCACAAAATGAATTACAAAGTCATAAATGAAGCATTAATGATGCTATGTTTAGAAAACTTGTGACCAAAATTAATTAGAATGTAATTGAAAAAGAAAAAGGAAAAATGTTAAAAATGAAATTAGTTTTAAACAAGTTCCCGTGCTTAGTTAAAAAATCACTGATCTTATTTTTGACAAATATCTTTTTAAAGTAAAAATTAAAGGAAAATCAACCAACAAAAAGACGAAAAGTGAAATTTTTTTAAATACTATCATAGTTCAGAGATTCTTCTGACAAATACAATTTTTACAAAAATGAGACATATTTTTATTTACGATGACACATCTAAATTATTTAAACATTTATCAAATTTTCGGTACTTTTAGTTGTCCCTTTCAACGTTTTCCAACTGTAGAAAAATGACAGAAATCTTTTTGTTGATACATTTAATAATTAAAATATTTAGAATGTTTTAAACATAAGGATTTTCTGTAGTTCAAGATATAATAATACATTTTTTAATTCTTCAATAACCAACATTGTGATTTTTTACAACTTTTGTTTAAAAAATAGCGTTCTACAGCGTTTTTTAAATATATTATGCACAAATTTATAATTCTTTAATGTGTGCATTGCACATATTACCAAAAAAACTCAAAAATATAAATCTGCTATTTTTGTTTCCAACTTGCTGCATTAGTTTGTAATTAATGTGTAAAAAATTGGAAAAGGGTTTGCTTTACAAATCGCGTGAAGGTTTGTGGACTTTTAAACTAAATTCGTTGTCCAAAAATATGTCAAAGCTGTGTGCCTAACCAATTCAACACAATTATTTCAACAGTTTCCCTAAACCCAGAGGAAATTTTTCTATGGAAATTGTTGATATTGACTTAATAACCAAAATTTCTTCTTCAAAAACGTTAAAATTTGGACCACAATCTAAACTTTGATAATTCTTTAGACAAAATAACAGCTTTTTTAGGACAACGCTATTTTAATAAATACCTACATAAATTAATATAGGTACAGTTATTAATAATTTAGATTTTTGTTTTTATATCAATGATATTTTTGGGAAAAACGTATTTTTGCAGTTCGTATTAACTATAATTACAATTGGTGTAAACGAAAGCTTTTAGAGTTTCGACTTTTACTTTATTTATATTTTTCATTGATATAAAAAAAAACTCTCAGTAGTAGCGTTTGAACCCGGCAAACATAAAGTATATTTAACAATTGGCTATAGGTTTTTAAAATGTTAATTTTTCAAAGAAATGTTGAAATATTGCAACCCAGTACTGTACTTTGCTGCCATTCATATTATTTTTTTTTTAAATACAACAAATTTCATCAAAAAGATCACCTTTTATTTGAAATTTTATTTTATTGGAAATAAAATATTTTATTTTTACTTTGGACCAAACGGAAATTTATTTAAAATGATCGTGTCAATTTCAGCCATTTGCTTCAATACAAGTTTAATCAAATGATAACACAAATTCTTTAAATGATTTTGTATTCTGATAGTGATCTTTTTCCAATCGAGAAATAGTTTTTTTTACATTCATTTATTAAAAAATTTATTAAAAAAATGACTTTTTAACCTTTGTTTAAACATACAGCCTCTAGAAATTGCTCCCTCTTTGATTCGGCTTCAATAAAAGCGTCATTTTTTAACAGTTGACTATCTACAAGATGATTTTTATAACATGTACCTTTATATCTTGATATTTTTAGCACATATAATTTACCAAACAGATACAATTTCCCAACAGCTTTTCGCAGTTATGCTTATAAACTTTATCGCTACAGCCATAACATTTAATGGATATTTGTTGATAATGCGATGTTAACAATATTTTTATTATATGTAAATGTTTTTTTCAGGCGATGGCTAATGGTTCTAACAAATGGTTGTCCCTTTCGAAACAATCTCTCGGATCTGACTTTTATGTTAAGTAATAATTAATTTTGGGATATTGACCTTTTGTATACATTAAAATACTGTAAGACAGATTCGTTTTGTCGCCCACACGCACATTATGTGTTGACAACGTTTCATGCGAGATCGAGGCGACCGATCAATTCGGAAATTGTAGGAATTGATATGTGTCGTACAACGTTTCACGAAATGTAATTATTTCTACGCTAAATGCGGGAGAACTTATTAAACGACAAATTGAATTATTAGCAGTGATAAATTATTGCACCATTAAACGTCGAAAAAGATTAATTATGGCACTACGCTTAATTGAGTTTCACACATACGAGCGACGTTCGTTCTTGGGTTTTAAGTATTGATTGTCGAAATTATGCACCTAATGTACCGTTTTTCCTTGATTTTTTTATGTTAATCCATATTATTATGAGCAAGCAGTAAGTTGCGTAACCCACTAAGCGTATAATTACTAGCTATTACACTTTTAAACATTATTTTATGTCACAAATCAATTTTAATTAAAGCCATATTTAGTATTTAAGGACAGCATTTCATCA
This sequence comes from Elmis aenea, assembly GCA_947652605.1. Classification (NCBI taxonomy): domain Eukaryota; kingdom Metazoa; phylum Arthropoda; class Insecta; order Coleoptera; family Elmidae; genus Elmis; species Elmis aenea. The sequence goes on from OX393577.1 coordinate 64,322,942, forward strand.
TTATCATAATTTTAGTTTGATTTATGCAAGTAAATCTGATTTGATATGTTGGGCAAGAAGGCGGCTGATTTTTATTGTAATTAAGACCATAAAATATTCATAAAATTAAACATATCGTCTTTTTTTTGCAAATACTTATGCCAGGAAAAGTAAGATATTTTTTACATAAACAAAATCGAGGGATACTCTGGTTTCTAATAAAAATATAAATGTGCTTTAAAACTCTTATTTTAAAACTTTAACAAACAAATCGTTATCATATAAACAAAAAATAGTTGAGAGCTGCAAGAAGAGACAGAAAAAAACTATGTTAAATTTTTAACATGATGAAAATTTAATCTGATGGCCCTGGTGCAGTAGCGCAGCAAGGGGTGAAGGGGGGTGGAGAACAACAAAATTCTACACTTTAGGGCAGGGGTTCCCAACCTTATTATGGCGCGGGCGCAATCGCGATTGAGAAAAATAGTGGCGGGCGCAAGTGGTCCAAATTCGATGGGATTGCATGCGTATCTCGCTTAATAGGCAAGATAGAGAAACGGTTACCTTACCAAAAATGTACTGTTTTTTGGCACAAACTCAGAACCGTTTTCAAAAATATTTTATCATTTCCGGTTTTGAAATTATTTGAAAAAAACTGTTTTTTTGTTATATTTATAATGTGTCATATCTCTCTTATTGTTGTAAGTATCGAAAAAGATTATGAAGATTATTTTTAGATGTTTTTTTGTACATTTTGAAATTATTTAAAAAAAAATTGCACTCGCCGGTAAAAAGTTATGACACAAACTTACCTTTTTTTAAAAGGAAGCTATAGTTGGCTATAACCTATTTAAATTCCTTATTTTTTTCCCGTTCCAATTATATAAGAGTTGATGTATTTATTTTTAATAATACGCAAGTTACAAAGGTTTTTCAATTAAAAAAAAAATGAAAAACAAAAAGTAGGCTGTCAAAACAAAATTAATCAAGAAAAACAGGAAATAGAATATATTTGACAACTGTTCTGAGTTTGTCCCGAAAAACTGCACATTTTTGGTAATTTAACCGTTTCTCTATCTTGACTATTAAGCAAGATACCCATGTAATCCCATCGAATTTGGACCACCCTGTACATACTGGCGGTATATCGGGTGATCGAAAATGATTAATGCCTGCTAACATCGGCCCGAAAAAAAAAGAACCAAGTTTATGTTGGTATCGTAGTGTAAAGTGGGATATTGTATTACAGGTGGGGTGGGGATGGACTGTAGTCAGTGTTGCCAATTTAGCGAATTTTTCGCTAAATCTAGTGAGATTTTAAAAACTAAAGCAACTTTTTATTTCCTTACTTTTAAGATTTTATTGTTTATTTTTCTCGTTAACACTTTGTAGCGGGCGCACGTGCGCCCGCGGGCACAGGGTTGGGAATCCCTGCTTTAGGGTAACGATAATTGTTAGCTGTTTTTGCTTATTGGACATTTAGCATAGTTACAAATACAGCACCTGAATGCAAAATATTGGAGAACTTCCTTAGTAATCATAAACTTTTCAAATAGCAACCTGGACAAGATAGTTATGGAATATCAAAATAGAAATATGGTGTTGTTTAGCAAGAAATGATTTCACTAAAAAGTATTGTTGTTGCTTATCTCTTAAGCAATATAAGGTAATTCCGGGAGAGTTGCCCTACTGGGAGAGATGCCTCGCTTGTTCTATTTTCGCATGCTAATGACAGATGTCAAAATTTGTACCGTATTATTGTTCCGTAACAGTTGTTAACTGGAAGGCATACTGCCGTTGGCAAAAATTTCGAGTGGAGTGCGGTTTTCAACAAAATAAAGATGAGTTCAACGATTTTAACATAGCGCTATAATGTAGTAATAACTTAAAAATACCGGCAATTCGAAATTTATTATTTTTCATGGAATACTTTTAGCCAGCTCCTCAAATACATTGTTAAGGTTATTATTGCAATAAAATACACCGGTATCTTTTAAGTTCCATACATATTTTTTCCCTGGGGCATCTAACCCCGTACTAAAAGGAGAGATTTTATCGAGGTAGAGATGCCCCGGTGGAACATCTATTCCTTATACACAATACTACAACAACAACAACTAATTAATTAATTAATTAATACTGTAACACAATCATCCTAGAAAGACTATATTGACATTATTTATGAAAAATAAATTATGTTCAGAGATGCCTATGATGTATAAGAGGAAAACATCTGGTAAAACCAGAAGGCAATGGTCTTCAGAACAATTGAGGTAAGCATTAAGAAGAACAAAATCTTTTTAACATACGTGTTCAGGGACAAATCCCTTAGCTAGGATGACCAGCCGTAGCAAAATACATTATAATTCAAGTTCTCATTCGAATGCATGCATTAATTCGATACAAGTTCTCATTCAATACCAGTCAAGTTGTAACCTTAAACAATCTTCTTAGTTCTACAAATAAATTATATTAAAACAATTTAAAGCGACTCTCATTATTAGTGGGTTCTAACTCCGAGCGCCGACGTCGAGCTCAATATTTTAAGAAGACGAACAAGCAGAGTAAGCGTTGAAACGTTCGTCCTTCTTTACCGTCGTTATCGTCGTCGTACATAACGAAGTCGTGTGTTAAGTTGATGTGCGATTCGTAACATATCAATAAAAATATATTTTGGATTAAATATTTTTGGTTTCATTGATCGTTTAAGGATGGGGCATCACTCCCATTTATATGGGGCATCTCACCCGCACTGTCGGGAGAGATGGCCAAAAACATGGTTTTGCTTTTATTTTTTATAAACTCTCGGACGTAATATTCAAATTTTGAATGTCGTGCGTTATTCTCAATTGAATTAGCTATGCATTTCCATTTTTTCGGAGACTAAAAAGTCAAAAATTATTGAAAGGTGATTTTTTGGCCTAAGGTGGGGCAAATGTTCCGGAATTACCTTACATAGCGAATTGGGCTAAATGTTTGTATTTAGTAAAATCATTTTGCAACGCTCAATTACAGGCGTTTTCTTTTTCTTTTTAATAAATTCTACCCGGCGTACAATGCTCTTCTTAAAAAATTATTGGTTTTGCGGCGTTTAGCATATCGTAATCTAGAACCCATAAACAAAGAAGTACGTAGGACGAATTTATATACATAGTACCAACATAAATAAAAAGAAACCACCATCTCCTCTCGCAGGAAACTATTAAATCGGGCACGTGTTCGACACTCTGAGCGAAATCCTACGCACTTTCTACAAGTTTCAGTTGAAATCCTTCATGAAACTCGCGATCTGAATTCTTCTTCTTCATTTCGCGGCGACGGACGCGCAGGATAACGGAGACGGCGATCGACTACGTGCGGTAAAAACCGCTCCGTGTCTCTATTTATACAATACCATCATTATTTAGGGATATTCTAATACATCATTGTGCACGTGTTAAGCAGAATCAATTGTGCTCGCATATATAAGTTATTATTACTGCTTTACACAATGGCGGTGGGTGTCTGAATGAACTCCACCACAGATACAGTGCCTTTGATGCAAATTACTACAGGTTAAAATATATACAAAGAACTAACGCATGTTATTAAGCTTTTTTAAGCGGTTTGTTTCTAGACTAAGCTACGCCCACTCGATTCTGTAACGATAACGCTGGCGCTCACGTTCGTACCCGCAAAACGAAAAAGTGTGCAAAAATAAAATAATTGAACTAATAAGAAATTTTAAGAATCGCTTCAAGAGTTTGTGGCAGATGCAAAGACTTTGTCGAAACTTGGAAACAATTGCAAATTTTGGGATCATTGCTTTTGATTAATAACAAGCTAACACGTATCTTGTAGGTTTTATTAAATAAATAAATTTAATTATTAGAGTTTGGGTCCAATTTTAAGCCTTATAATGCTAAAAATACATTTTTTCTACAACCACTAATGTAAATTACTCTTACCGTACAGGCTTCATGCATAGTAAGTGGGTACTTACGCACGGAAAGCAAAAAGCACAGTTTTTTTTTTAAAGAAATGATCAAAGTAGACTCACGTCACACTTCCTGCATGCCTGGTAAGTGAGTTATAACGCACGGTAAGTAAAACTCGCACTTGTCTAGAAATTTCAAAGTAGGCTTACGTCAAAATTGACAAGACAACGTAATTACATGTGTATGTTAGCCAAAACGCCGTTGAAATCGTAGGTATTATGTGATCGTAGAAAAAGTAAGCTACATAACACGAGTTGTAAAGAAATTACGCACTCGTGGAAATACGAATTTGATTGGGTAATTTTGCTAAAAACAAACGTTATCCTTAATAAACGTCGCTAGATTTGGATTTTTTCAGATTTTTTGGAGTGTATCATTATATTTTGATCATTAACTGCTTAATCGAACCCAATTTATTCTTACAAAATTAGTAAAATATTAGCTTCTAACCGAAAAAAATAAAATACGTCCCCAAAAAATATTTTTCGAAGTTAAAGTATTTAATTTCGATTTTAATGAATGCAGTATTTTTAAATTCGTCAATAATTCTGTTTCTGTGATGTTTTTATTTGGATTTGTAAGAACATTATGTGAATATTCATGAAGGTTTGTGCGTAAATGTAATAATAATGTATTTTCGCGGTGCTAACTAACAAAACAAACAGATTTGTTTTAAATTTAATTTTTGTAGCGCCATTTAAAAACTTCGGTATCAACAATAATTTACTTACATAAATGTCTGCATTGTTATTAAAGTAGAATCGGTCCTTACCTGAAAAAAAGAAAAAAAAATTAATACAGGAAATCATTAAAACATTAGTTTAAAACTTTAACGTTTATAACAACAGCTTAAAACAAGTTTTAAATTGTAATATTACTTATCAATTGGTGTTTCATTCAAGACAAAAAATCTAAACAAAATACTAAGTAAATGTGTATAACTGTTTCAAATTTTTTTGATGAACTAAAAAAGGCTTTTTTGTTAAATAGGTACATTCTTTACATTTGTATAAGATTATCTACATTTTACAAGTTTCTGTTTATCACAACTAAAAAATATATATACCCAGTGTTCCTTAAGCAGGTTAGCTACTATAGCAGGAATAATTAAATTCAGTTCCCCAGAGATCATCATCACATGACTAACACAATAATACATGTATATTCTAAATTGCATTACAAATAGACCGCATTTTTTTTTTTTAAATGTAACTATCGTGCAAAATGCATCTTTTGAGTAATCTAAATACCTATTTTAATATTTTCGATAATTTTTTTTGTGAAACACGTCAATGACAATGAGCGATAAAGTGATATTAATAGGAGTTAGTAGCAACTACTTTTTCGTTTCCTAGGCTAAATAAAGTAGTTGTTTACAATCTACCTTCCAATACAAAAAAAAAGTTGTTTATTAATCTCATTTAAGCAAAAAGTGTGCCTTCATGGTTCACTGATTCTAGACAAATATCTCAAAAGGAAAAAGTTTAAAAAAGCATTTAAATGTTAACATGACTGGAAAGATTAGAACAGGTACTGTTTTTCTGACTTTACAAGACACTGGAGACATTAAAAAAAAGCTAAATAACGCCGTTTTAAAATGCAATGAAATTTAAACATATTTTTGTGTCTTGTCTGCCGGTTTTGAGAGATTTATTAGCAAATGGATTTAGTTAGTTATGTCTAAACACAAATGAGATCATTAAGGTCGTAATAATCTCTGGAAAATCCTGTATATGTCCAGCTATTTATAGAACCTCATATTTATTACTATAATAAAATTAACGCAATATGATCCCTCGCATATTTAATTTTTGATTGATATTTTGGACCTAGTGGCTTACTTCAAAGACAATAAACCTTGCGTTAACAGCTTTAACTTATTAAAAGGATTTTCGCACACAACTCAGAGACCCACTTCGCAATTTTTCCGACACGCGGTAATAACTTTTGCATACCGTCTTGAGTAAATTTAATCCCACATAATATTTCCGCATCATCGGACGTAAAAATGTTGGCCTAGTACGTTGGCGAACATATTACACCAAACATTATTGTACATGAATAGTCCTTAATCCACTATAACTTGCGGATTAAAGAGTCCACGGCCTCATAACAGCAAATCTAAGATAATTCTCGTACAGTTCCTAGTTTCCATGTATAACGAATTCCTTATAGGGTAATATCAGTGAATCACTTAACGTACGATTGTATTGTAACTTATTGTAACGTAAGGCTTTTGTTTCGTGTAAAATGATACGGATTATGTGGTATAAGTGAACGCGTTGGTCAAAGACAGCTGGAGAGTGTATATATTTGTTATAGATATCGTCGTAAAGTGTGTATTTCCACATCCACTTAGTGTTCCGAAAGTGGCAATTCTAGCCATTCATAAACAAGCAGGCATTGTATAACCGCGATGTAAAGGATGGTTGATACGACCGCAAAAGATGTCGTTTTCGGTCTAGAACTTTCTTTAAGAAAACAGAAGTTATTATTTTGGTTATAACGAATAGGGTAGTAAACCGAAAAGCACAATTTTTTAAGGTGTTTGCGCCGTATTATTTAAGCAATTTTTAGACTAGTGTTTTATTACTTTTAGTTTTATTTTCCATCAAGGACTAGAAAATTGAAGCATAAATAAAACAAAAATTATGATCGTAAACATAAAACAAAAAGACAATCAGAACAACAACAGAATTAATTGTAAAAACAATATACTGGAAAGAGCAACATACGAATACTTGGGAAGCATACTAACAGGGGATGGGAAAATAGATGCCGAATTAACAAATAGAGCAAACAAATCAACAAACATATATTACTCGTTAAACAAAACCATACTGGAACACAAAGAAAAACGAAAACATTAGAGAAATAACAGAACAAGAACCAATAATAGAAAAAATAAAAAAGGAACAACCAAACTGGTACAGCCATATAGTAAGAATGAAACCTGACAGAATAGCGAGAAAAATAATGGAAATTGGAAAACAAGCCAAAAAAACAAAGAGGGACACCAAGAAGAAAATGGATAGGTCAAACAAGGGAATTGGGGTCAGAAAAAGGAAAAACACAAGAAGAAATGAAAACACTGGCAAAAGATAGAAGGGCATGGTGAAAATGGACTCAGAACACCAAACCACCCTCCGACGCCTGCAAAGGCAAAAGGAGTCAAGAAGAACAAGAATAATAAGTTAAGGCAGTTGTGAAAGATGCAAGAAAGCAAGCGACTTGGTCTGAAAATATTTCTTAGGGAACACACGTCTAGAAAGTCATTTATGAGGATTAGGCACGACCATCTAAAGCGGTGGTTCCCAACCTTCTCCAAACTGCGAAACACTGTTGTGAATAAAAAGATTTGGCGGAACACCCTCAATTAATATGAAATAAGTTTTTTGCCACTTCGTTATTAATATGGAATAGTAATAATTTCAAAACAACATTTACTTTCTATGCCATTTTCAGCATAGAAGATAGTTGAACTCAGTAATTGTTATTTTTTCTTTATTTTGTTATTAAAAAAATCATTACGGTTACAATAAAATACAATAAGTTTAATGGGAAACTTGTGCCTGATGCTCACCTATTTCTTGTGTAGGGACGTATGCAAGATAAGGTTACTCTCATTTCTTCCTCCAAATTTGTTAGTCTCTCCCTTTTTTTAGTTTTTATATTAGCCAACGTGGAAAATCAAAATTCACAAAAATAGGAAGTTAAAAAACAATAAAATTTTTATGGCTTTTTTTGATATTTCAGGATATTCTTCTTGAATAGATATCAAAAATGCATCCAGACTCATTTCAGCGTGTTAAAATTCAACGTGCGGTCAGACGATAAGGATATAAGTTCCTCTTCTTCTGATAGGTACAGAAAATTGAGAATTGTTAGATAATTCTTCTGAATAAAAAATATTTCTAACCCAGTCATATTTGTCCGTGTTCAGAGAAGGAAAATATTTTCTGACATTGCTGTCCAGTATAGCCAAATGTTGTGACATCAAGAATACACATTCGGTGCTCTTATTTTGTACGGAGGAGAACATGCTAAGATTATTTTCATCTACTCTTTGGATTCCAAAGAATGATCTTTTTGTGGAAAGCTGATAATTTGTCTATTGATGTTTTAAGATGTTTTTCTTCCTACCCTGCAATGTCGCATTGACACTGTTGAAATAATTAAAAATCTCTGTTAAGTAGCCCAATATGTCGCACCAGATATCATCCTTAAGATCTTGCGTGAAGGACATATTTTCATTTTCAAAAAAGTAATATTCTAGTTACTTTAACTATAATTTTCGCCGAACACTTCCGGAATGCTCGCGAAGCACTAGTGCTCCGCGGAACACCGGTTGGGAACCACTGATCTAAAGAAATGTATGTTGGTAACGGTTTTATAAGATTTTTTGAATTGGCCAAATATCGGGTACTTGGTAAATTAATAACTTATGTTGTTGTGTTTACATAGTTGTCAGTTAATGCTTGTTAAAGTTGCTCTAAGTAGCGTTCTGAATCAAAATTGTCTGTATTGGGGTCTGATTTTAACCGTCCTGTTACACAATAGTCGTTAAAACGTGTCTGCAGTGTTTGACATGATTTATTTGTTGGTTTTTGCACGAATTATCGTGTCTAAATGAGCAGTATCAAATCATCTCTAAATGGCATGGTCAAGCCATTACAGTTAATGCAGGGCACGACGTCATTTCAATGCATATCTCCTACTACACAAGACTTTGAATAATTGCAATAATTGGAATATCAGGTAGTAATACAATTTAATAATAGCCTTCTGAGTTATGGGCCGGATTGACAGTATGTTATTTGCTATGAGGAGCAAGGTTATATAACAAGGTTTCGTAGTTTATTACACGACTTTGTTACGTTACCCGAGTTTACGGATCAAGTCGAATTTATTATTATGCCGCGTTTGAGTAATGCGTTACCATTTTAATTAGACGGACGGAGTTGCTCTGTGCAGTTCTGCTGCGCGTGTTGGACGTTTACGGAAATTTAACGGCGTCGTTACTTCGTCTTACACATTTAACGAAAACTGTGTTTGTGTGTAGAAGTGTATTAAACTGCAGCAAAGTTGAAGTTAACACAAACAAACATTGTACATTCAATAAATTTATGTATAAAGTCTGTTTTATACTATACTATTTTTTTGTTTAAGAAAATCTTATACGATTCTTAATACAAAAATTTCATTCAAGAATTTAGCATGGAAAATATGAACCATTTACATTGTACTAATTTTTGGTACGAAAACTTCAATATATTTTGGTTACTTTTTAGTAACTTTTATCATATTTTGTTGGCACCTTGAGTAACCATGTCAAATGCCCAGAGAAACGATCTTAAAACTCGGAGAGTCCGGGTGAAAATCGGATACCCTGTTTTCTAAAACATCCTAAAAGCACCCATATAGGTACAAATAAACAATAAAATATAAATAAACATTTTACACATTTGACATGGTTACTCAAGTTGCCAACAAAATATAATAAAAGTTACTAAAAAGTAACCAAAATATATTGGAGCTTCGTACCAAAAAATAGTACAATGTAAATGGTTCATATTTTCCATGCTAAATTCTTGAACGGAATTTTTGTAGAAAAATCGTATACGATTTTCTTAAACGAAAAAATAGTATAGTATAAAACAGACTTAAGATGTAATGTCGTTTTTCACTTGGTGATTTAGGCGAACTGAGAAACAGAATAACAGAAGAACTTGGAAGAATTTCGCCAGATGGGATTCTAAACATTCTTACGGTATTCGGCTTAGGTTAGCCTACTGCCGATAAGTAAATGGTGGTCATTTCGAGCATCGTATCCATTACATTTTTGTATTCCCTGTTTCGTTAATTTTTACAAGCTCTCGATGTTTTTTGTATTACGTCCTCTTGCCCAAGAAGACCGAGAAGAAACTTTGAGCGCTTCGTATCAGACGACTTGGCAAAAATAACACGGTCCTTATAAGGAATATTGGTCGTGAGTCAGTTCAAGACGATCCTCGACCAAGAAGGTCTTCGACATCAACTGATGACACCAACACTTGGAAAATCAATGATCTGGTGCGCGCCAATAGTTAGCTGACAGTCAGACAACGATTGGCGCGCACCAGATCATTGATTTTTTTGAGTGCTAATGTCATCAGTTGACGTCGAAGGCATTCCTGGTAGATGATCGTCTTGAACTGACTCCCGACCACTTTTGAATCGTGTAAACCATTCCCAACACTACGTACGACTAAGATCATAATCTTCGTAAGCCTCCTTCAAAAGTTTGAAGGTTTCCGAAAAAGTTTCACACAAACACCTACCACTTAAACAGCAATATTACGAAAACTAAACAAGATATAATCTAACTGGAAAAAAACAAGAAGTTACTCGGAAGTTTACAACGAAGCAGCGCCTCCAACCGGACGTCGCTAGGACTATCTGGCAATATCAAAAGTTCTGTAATTTTTTAAACAGGCCTCGTATAATTTATTCTCTTAATATTTATAGGGGTAGAAAAAACGCGAGATTTTATTGACAATGTTTTTAATTAATTTTATATTGGTGTACTCATTTGATCATAAAACTCGTAGATCAAAAAATTAAGGCGCGGAATTTTATACGTAATTATGCATAGTGTAAAATAAAGCAGAGGTATTTAAATTCAGATGATGGACTAATATTTCTTTAAAAAGGCGTATATTTCCATAATTACCATTTGGGCACTAGACACCTACACAAAATCCTATCTTGTGCTTATAATTTTGCACATTATTTTTAACTACTTACGTATCTAACATAATAAATCTGCCATAACAGTGATATTAATACTAATAACAATAATTTATAAATTTGGACTACCCATTCATGAATAAAATATTCGTTCTGTAGTATCCGTTTTTTTTTCTTTTCTTTTCAAATACACTCGCCGACCGATTAAGTATTAAAGACTGGTAGCGCGGTATGCAATAATTCTTACGAAATTCGGTCTTCCCTCATAAATATTAACTCCTACTCGTTCTTTAAATTTGAGTAAGTTACGTTACCAGAAGCGGCCTTTCTGATGTAGATGACGGCGATGTGTAAGAGATAAAGAGATATCAGTTTACTCTGACTGTAGTAGGTACAGCTTGTGTTTGAATACGTAATGAGACGAAATTGTTGCTTTATCCATCGTACATAGACGCACGCTTTGTTGACGAGGTTCAAAAAAGCGGAATTGTTTAAAAATATGCTCAAAAATTTACTTTTGAAATAAAAATTGTGCGGGTTTAAGACCATTGGCATTGATTAAAAACATAGAAACACTTTGAGGTGTAGTTTTTTTTTACGATAAAGATTGCGTAGAGCGAGATTAAACAAGATAACTTTAGTCAAAATGTAAAATGAGCATTAAAAAACTGTTTTTATATTTTATTATTCATTAATAAGTCCTAACGCGTGCACATACAAAAATTAATTGACTGACGTGCAAGAACGTCGGTTAATCCTAGATTCAAAAAAACTTCTATCACATAAATTCTTACGTAATAAGAAGCTATTAAATTAGCTGTCTAATCGAACATTCGCACTTACCATTTAATATGATTTTTAACTTGCGCAGCAAATGGAGGAAATCGAGAAGACGTAAACTTAGTATTTCTGTGCTTATCGCATGTTTATGTAATAGCTGTAATATCTTATATTATACCACGTAATATTAAAGCTAATTAAAAAGTACATATACAACTTAGCACGGGTCAAACAACCCGTGCTAAAGAACTTGTTTATTTATTCATCGAATATACCTTCAAGTTGATAAAGCACTGCCAATATTCTACTGATAGGCAAAGATAAAACTCAGACATCACTATTATATATTTTGAAATATTCGTCAACTAAATTTTATTGCAAAAAAAATATGTTTTAATAGTTAAAGTAGGTGTTGTTGTCTTTTCGGTTCGAGATTCTAGCTAAATGGTTTTCCAAAATGTTTATTATATTTATTATTTTCGCAGAGGTGGTCCCCTTTCGGGTTCCTGTACTGCGACCTATTGGTCTGTTGTACCCTCTGGTGATAGCCCCTTAAAGGAGTCCAGTGTTTTTGAAAAACTCCAGGATTTTCTTTAACGGTGTTTTTCTTAACTCTTCTTGGTTGGCTTTTTCCAGCCCTAGAAGTGTACGCCGATAGGGTGTGAATCCTTCACACTGGCATAGGACGTGAAGAGGAATTTCTTCTTCTTCACCACATCCTCTGCATGTATCGGTCTCTGAGAGCCCTATTATGTAGAAGTGTTTGTTTAGCCCACAGTATCCTGTGGTGAGTCCTGTGACTGCTCTGATGTGATGAAAATGATTTTTTTGTTAATAAGATCGTTAAAAGTGATTTGAAAAAGAACATTTGAAACAACCAATCATTAGAAAATAATTATTGTAAATCAAAGTTTTGTTAACCATTTTAACGGAAATAAATATTTTGGTAGGAGGAAATTACAACATTTCCATTTTAGTCAGGCTGTGTTAAGACTATTAACTAAGTTTAGCCTAAAAAAATTCAAAAATGTCCAAAAAAACGTTCTTATTAGAGGTATCGAGCTAAAAACCGCTGTAGTTGGTGCTAAAACAATGTGCTCTAGTTTAAAATTCAGAAGTGGAAGAAAACCAAACCAAGGGTTTACACATCAAATTTTCTCAAAATATTCAAAATATAACTTGGAATTGTCAAAATATTATTCTGCTGAAGCAATGCTAGATAAATTTTTTTTTAAATTAATAAGATACTGAAAGCTGATAGACGTGAGTCTTGAAAGTAATCTAACATTTCTACAAGAAATTTTTTCTAGGGAAAGGATTATTGATTTTATATTAAACTTAATTATATTATTAAATAAATTCCAGTACTTGATTTATTAATTATGTATACTACTGACTACGCAAATTTTCCAATTTTATACATGTAACTTTAAATTTGTCTTTATTAAAAAACTAACGAAATTTTGCTCTAAATATATTCCTATTACAATATTAAATTCATATTGTGTTAGTTGGTCATATTGGCAACTATTTTTACACGCAACATTTAAAATTTCTCGTTTTATTGTCCATTAGACTGAAATGTTAAGGCCATTTCACAGTAAGCGGTAAAATTTAGAAAAAAATAGGTATGCGTTATCAGTTAGCTTTGATAAAAGTAATAAAAAGGTTATGGAAACAATTTTAACAGTTTAATAGCTTTTCAAAAAGGTCACATTGTTTACACAATGTTATCGTTAATTTGTTTTTTATAAGCAAAATTTAATAAATACCTAGATATTAATTAGCAAAATAGGGCCATGGAACTATAATAACTATAAAACACGAAATGCGTTCAAAAGTAAATATTTTAAACAATAACCCATAAAACTCGAACAGCTATTAATTATAAAATATGAAATGCAAAAGTATAAATATTTTGAACCGTTTTTTCAACGCAACTCACTAATTATAAATGTTTGCTTGTCTGTTATTAACTTACAAAATACCGTTTAACAACATAAACTAGAACATGTGTCCGCGTGATAATGTTTAAAGACCTTTTAAATATTTACATATTTGAGTACTTTGACGATAATCCATTGAGAAATCTACACAAAACCCGCTGGATAGTTTTAATACGAATTATGCGGTTTGAAATATCACAAGTTATTGACCAACGCCAGTTTCAAGATATTAGAAATCATGTTCGCGTGTTGATTCCACATTGTTAATGATAAATCTGGATCATAAATTTGTTGGTCTGGTTTTCAATAGTTTGTTTTTACAGATAAAAGCGAAACAAGACTGGTATGTAGAATAATTTACGCATTAATATGTTATTGTGTAAAATGTTATAAATCTTAAGAGTTGTGGCAAGCAATCTGTAGGTATTTTGTATTAAAAATCCAAGAAGAAAGTAAATTAATGTTTTAAGTCATTCATAAGATAAACTTACTATAATGCGCAAAAAAATACAGTTTTTATTGGATCTTAACTGTTATAATATTAAATTTGCAAGAAAATAAGCTAAAAATATGTGATCATTTTCAGTCAAAAAGTGTCGGAAATTAAATAAGAATTTTCTGTTAATTTTTTTTTTCATGACTACATTAGTTTTTTACCTTCAAATTAATAATTATATTATGATTAATATACAGGGTGAATGACTCATCATGAGGACCAAAGGGATGTCAAATTTACATTACTCCAGTAAAACAATATTTTTATTTTTATTTTGTTAGTTCTACTGTTAGTTGTAGGACTGTTGAGTTGTGTAGTGCTGACTTTTTTCCATGTTTTTCTGTCTTGTGCTAGATTTGTTATGTCTTTCCATGTGCTGCTTTTTTAACTTTGTCTTGCCAGGTTTTTCTCGGTCTACCTCTTTTGTTTTTTCCCCTGTGATCTTGCTTGATAGGCTTTAATGATTAACTTTCTTCTTTCATTCTATAAATGTGACCCAACCATCCCAGTTGTCTTTCTTGTATTTTTGATTGAACTGATTTTACCTTTAATTGTTCTCTATGGGTTTCGTTTCTGATTCTTCATTTTTGGTTTTTCCTTGGATTTTTCTTAGAAATCTCATTTCTGCTGCATTCACTCTGCATTCACTTGGCTACTATTTTCGTTTGTGAGTGTCCACGTTTCACTTCCGTATAAAAGTGCCGGAGTTACTACCTTTTTTACCACTTCCACTTGTTCGTTTTGGGACCTCTATTTCCAAAAAAATGTTGTTTTTAAGCTGTTAAATATTCTTCCCACATTTCCTGCCCTTTCGCTTATTTCTTTGTCCATTCCTCCATTTTTCTTTCTCCATGATCACTCCTAAATATTTAAGGCTTTCTACCTGTTCCAACCTCAGCCTATTTAAAGCAGGGTTGAGCAGAATTAAATCAATTGATTTAAATCACGATTTAAATCATGATTTAAATCAAGTGATTTTTTAAAAAAAATCATTGATTTAAATCAAGTGATTTTTTAAAAAAAATTATCAATTTAAATCACAGATTATATGAGTAGATACAATATAATATTTATAATAAAACAAAATTGTATTACTATTAGTAATTAAATACACGAAATGGTGAATAAACCATATCAATTTGCTCTTGTAAAGTAATAATCATTGTGGAAATGCAATAATTCAAAATATAAATGACAAGTTGTTGACGTTAGCGTAGTGAACAGTCAGTTTTTTCAATTTCCACGGCACTCTATTGCTTCAATAACGATTTGAAGAAAAATGTCGAATATCTCGAAAAGTATGAGTTTTGGGTATAGGACATACTCAACAAAATATGAAGCTCTTTTAAAGACGAATTCGATGACATAAAAAATACAGGGGTTTGCATTTGAAAAAATCGAGTTACGAGCTTTTGAAAATCATGGAAGTTGCCACCCCTGTATGTGTGATTCAAATTTTTTCATATCGAGCGAACAGAGAAATTTTTTCTGCATGTCCATACCAAATTAAAACTTTGTATTTCAAAATAACTTCAGGAGAATTTTTTAAATAAAGACTTAAAACCTTGAATAATTTAGAAAATATTTTTTTTTTACAACGCCGTATAAAAACCTGTAGTACTTTATATTGATGCAAAGCTGAAATTAAGGCGGTCAAAAATATTAAATAAAAAATTGGGTGTTGTATTTGAAATATAAAAGTTGCTATTAGTTCCAGAAAGGTGACTCACCCTGTATATTTGAAAATATTTTTATTGTGTTGTTTAGAAAAAACTGTATAAAATAGCATTTGAATCAACTTCATATCTCAAGCCGTTTAGCCACAATCGACCGATCTCGCACTAATGACTCACTCTGTATATAATTAATTAAACATCACCATTTAGCACTGATTTTTTCAAAATTCTTAATCATTATATTTAATTTTTCATTTTGACAAAAATTTACCATTGAATTAAATATATTGATTATTAAATATATTAGCACAAAACAGAAATAGCATGTGAATATGTCACTAAATTCGATAATATGGTACATTTGATTTAAATCAAAAAAATCTGATTTAAATCAAAAAAATCTGATTTAAATCAAATAAATCGATTTTTTTGATTTTTTTTAAAAAATCATGATTTTTATCCACCCTGTTAAAGTGATCTTATGCCCTTTGTTTTCTGTTGTAACGATCATAGTTTTAGTTTTTTCTGTATTTACTTTCATATTGATTTTTCCCATTCCTGGTTTAGAGTTTCTAGATTATGTTGCAGAGTTTTTCTGTTTTCGCGACTAAGACCATGTCGTCTGCGAACATTGGCTTAGTTATGTTTATTTTTTTCATTTTCCAGTTGCCTTGGTGTAACGGTCTCATTTTTTGTTTTACCTCTTTAATTACTCCATGTATAACTACAGGCAGGCCAGTCCGGGCATATGCCCGAAGGGCCGATGCCCGAATGGGCCGGTTTGGGCCGGTCTAAGCTACGGGCTTAATAAGTTCGGCGCTGGAGCGCAAAAATTATGATAAAAGGTGCCATTATAACATTTACTCTTGCACATATTTCTAAACTCGTTAAAATCTAATGTTACCTATATCAATTTTTATTGAATTTTTTTGAAACTTACAATTAGTTTTAGACCATGCACCAACTTGTCCTAAAAATAAAGTTTTTTTGAGAAACCGATCATAAAAACATGTTCCATTTGTTGCAGACTATTTGAATGTTAAAATTATTTCCAAAAAAATTGGAATTTTCACGTAAAATTTTACATTTCGTTTTATATTTAATTCTAAATAATTTTTCCCCGTGTTTTTTTTTTGTAACTCTTCAATAGGGGCACATTACTCTTGTGAATATTTCTGAAATAGCTAAAATCTAGTGTTGTATGAAATTTTATCTTAAAATTAGTTTGAGGTAATGCACCAACTTTTATCAAGAACTAAAAAAATTTACAATAAAATTTATAATAAAAAATTATTCCATTTGTTGCATACTTTTTAAATGACGCTGTATAGAGAATATAATGTAACGTAGAAAATGAAAAAAATTGTGAAAAGGAAAAATAGTAGTCAAGTTTTAAAAAAAAAAATTAAAAACATCAAAACTTCTTGATTTTTTAAATTAAAATCAATGATTATTGATTTTTTAAATAAAATACAAATTTTGATCAACCCTGGCTGTGGGCCTCTATAATCTGAATGCAAGGGCCAGTTTTTGTTCCTAGTCCGTCACTGACTACTGGGAATAATAATGGGCTGAGCACGCATCCTTGTTTTAGACCCTCTTTTGTTTCAAACTCTTCCGATTCTTCATTTTGCGTTCTTACAATATTAACTGTTTTTTCGTACATCGCTTTTATTATGTTAATTGTTTCTATTTCTGTTCCCTTCCGTCTTAGGCCCCACCATACGTCTTTTCTTTTGATTTTATCGAATGCTTTTTCCAAGTCCATAAAACATAAATATATTTTCTTGTTTTTTGTTACGCTCTTTTGGGTTATTGTCGTAGTAAGTATAAAGTATACTCCTTTAATAATAAATGGCCCAATTATAAATCAATGGAGTCATGTATTGAAGATTAAAATTTAGTCGAAATATAAATCAATCAACATTGTTTGCAATGTTTTATTACCAGAAACTAGGTTAACAGTGCCCAGGGAACATTTACAGAATTAACGGCACGAAGTAAAAAAAAATGCAAATGCTGTAAAATTAACTACCCGAGTAATTTAATTAATAAAAAAATATATATGAACTGCGTGCCGACTTTGATATCAGCATTTCCAGTGTAGTAAATAATTAAACAAACTGAATTAACATGTTCTGCGCGAAAATAGACCAACAGCCATTTCATTATTACGAAACTATGCGTTTTAACGACGCCCAAGCGACCTATCAGCCTATCACATTTATCATTAAAAAAATGCAAATAACTCTCATAAATTATACGGTTTGCGTGCAAAAAAATAGTTGTTAAGGAAAATACTGTTCCTCAAAAAGAAATAATTACATACCCGTACGTATACATCTCGTATTTTGATGCAGCAACTAATTTCTAACAAGTCTGAAGAGAAATATATTTGATTATTCGAGATTACACTATCGGGGATCTCGAATGATGGCGATAATTGTACACTAAGATTTCTTTAATCGTCAGTGGTGATCTTTGTATATTCACATACGGGATTAATATTGAATTATTGCTCAGTTAAAGTTTATAAAACTGTTAAACGTTGCTTTTAAAGCGTCGGTTATTGCGATAACTTCGAATCTGCAATAAATTTCTCCGAAAATATTTAATGAAATACGACCGATGAAAGTTCGTCGAGATGAT
Source organism: Elmis aenea (assembly GCA_947652605.1). Classification (NCBI taxonomy): domain Eukaryota; kingdom Metazoa; phylum Arthropoda; class Insecta; order Coleoptera; family Elmidae; genus Elmis; species Elmis aenea. The sequence continues at coordinate 64,341,174 of OX393577.1, forward strand.
TTGAATAAAATTTTGGGCAACTTTACTTATATGGGCAGAAATTTGTTAGCGTACACATTTGTAACTGTTAACTTGTAAATAAAATCAAGAGGATTTAATTGGTTAAATAAACTAAACTGCCACAGACGCTAATAAAATTAACTACAAATATGCTTAATCTATTTTTATTTTTTTCACGCTAATTTATATTTCCTGTTCCAGTAGTAATAGTATCGTGTAACATGTGATTTTTTACAGAAAATATTTTAGATATTCCGCGTGTTTTACTTGTGATTAATACGTATAAATGTACCGTTAAACGGTTTTGACATCATGTTAAAAAACAGATGAGTTACGAGAACGTACTTAACAATGTAAAGTTTAAATTTTTGTGCTGTATCTCAAGAATTGATTAAGATATTTCATTTCCGTTTACAAGGTATGGGGATACAAAAAACTGGACCATCTTTACTTAAAAACAAAGCAGGGTATGTCAAAACTAAGAGCACACAGACGTTAACGAATCGCCATTTTTCATTACTGTTAAGTGATCTAAGCCTCTTTCAAAATTAATAGTTTATAAAAACTACGGACCTATGTTGATTTTGTCCGGTATGTTTTACTGGAATAAACATACCTGAGCTAATGTTCGCAGATGGCATGGTCTTAGTCGCAGAAACAGAAAAGAATCTGCAACATAATCTAGAAACTCTAAACCAGGGATTGGAAGAATTCAATAAGAAAATAAATGCAGAAAAAACTAAAACTATGATCGTAACAACAGAGAACAAATGGCATAACATGACTTTAAATAGGCTTAGGTTGGTTCAGGTAGAAAGCTTTAAATATTTAGGAATATATATAATAAATTAAAAAGTCCAGAAAAGTTTAACTTTAATGTAATTTTTGACAATGGTGTAAGTCCACTTTAAACAATTAATTACAGGCAGTTCACATCACTAAACTCCATTTAAGTATCATTAGTAATACTTTACTCAAAAAATAATGAGATAATAAACTAATATTTGAATTATATTTTGCTTCATCAATCTAGTTTTATGTTATTTTTAGTACAGAATTTAAAAGTTTCTTTAACAGTTTAATACAATTAATTAGTAATCATTTGTTTTTTGATTCAAAATACCCACTCTTAATTTTATAAAGATTTTTTTTGTTTAAGATTAAAATTAAACAAAAATTGTTGAAAAAAAAGAAATTTTACTGAAGTTAATGAACTATAGTTTCTATAAAGTTAAAAAAAATTTAAAAAATAAATGAAAATACGATTCATCTCGAAACACAAACATAAATAAACTGATTTTGCCATTTTATACCATGTGAAATTATCTCTATTTTTAACAAATACTTTATTTATTATAAAGGGTCTTTCAATAAGGACGCTCGATTTTAAAATGTAAATAAATCAAGTTGTGTGTGAGATTTCCACTCAATTTTTTTTTTATTTGAAAGTATATTTTATGGCAATGAGTGTGGAATATAACGTCGTTCAAATGTCCACCGCGGCTTTGCTTGGTGGCACGTATTCGGGAGGTCCAATTTTCATTGACTTTGTCGCATAAATCTGGCTTAATTTGCTGGATGGCGTTTGTTGTATTGACTTTGCGGGCGTCTATTGTTTGCGGTTTATTCGCAAAGACTTGCGATTTAAGATAGCCCCAAAAGAAGAAGTCTAAAGGCGTTAAATCGCACGATCTCGGTGGCCAGTTCACGTCACCGCCGCGCGAGATAACCGTGCCCTTAAATCGCTCGTTCAGAATGTCCCTCGTGGCATGTGCTGTGTGGCACGTAGCGCCGTCCTGTTGGAACCACATGTTATCGGTATTCATATTATCCAGTTTAGGCCACAAGAAGTTGCTTATCATCGATCTGTAGCGCTTGCCGTTGACGGTTATGGCATTGCCAGTTTCGTTTTGGAAGAAGTACGGACCCATGATTCCGCCAGACCAAAATCCGACCAAACAGTGACTTTCTCGGGATGCATTTGGTGCTGGTGTATCTGGTATGAATTGGTATCGCCCCAAATCCGACAATTGTGCTTGTTCACATATCGAATAGTCGACTCGGCAGGACGGTTGTGGCGAGGATAAAAATCACGTATTGCTCGGAACGTTTCTCGAACGGAGCAGTAACTTTGATAATAAAATTTGATGATTTGCAGACGTTGTTTAACGCTATAACCTTCCATGGTAATTTGCCGTACACTACTAAACAATTGACAACAAATTTGACAGATGTTACTTTAAAAACATGGCTGCTATAACCTGACAAAGTTCGAGCGTTCCTGTTGAAAGACCCTTTAATTAAGTTATAAAAAATGCTTAATATCTGTTCCTACTACATTGGAATTTAAAACAAAAGTTGTTTCTCTATAAAAAAAGCTATTTATGTTCATTAAACTAAGATCACATTTGCCAAAACTATCGAATTTCGAACACAATATATACAGTGTCATTCAAAAAGTCTGCAACACATGGAAAAAAGTTTTATTCTTGATAAAAGTTGGTGCTTGGTCTAAAACTAGTATTGAGATATAAGAAAGTTCAATGAAAAGTCATAGGACACTAGATTTTAGCGATTTTTGAAATATTCGCAAGAGTAAATTGCCTTATTTTCAGAGTTACAAACAATTTTTATGGAAAAGATTTTTTGCAACCTAAAAATAATATCTAATAATAATAATTTAACTGTCAAAATTAAAATTTATCCTTATTTTTAAGTTTCAAATAACTCTTTCCCGTAAATTTTTTTTGTATCTCCTAAAATAAGGGCACTTTACTTTTGCGAATATTTCAAAAATCACTAAAATCTAGTGTTCTATGACTTTTTATTAAACTTTTTTTAATGTTAAAATTAGTTTTAGATTTAGACCATGCACCAACTTTATTAAGAAGAATGTTTTCTGATAAATCAATAGTTTTTTCAATTTCTTGCAGACTTTTTAAACGTTAAAATTTCTTAAAAAATAAAAATTGGAATTTGACCGTCAAAATTTAAATCTAGCCTTATTTGTGGATTCTAAATACATTTCTCTCGTAATGTTTTTTGTATCTCTTAAAATAAGAGCACTTTACTTCTGCGAATATTTCAAAAATTGCTAAAATCTAATGTCCTACGAGTTTTGAAACCTTTCTTCATCTTAAAATTAGTTTTAGGTCAAGCACCAACTTTTATCGAGAATAAACGTTTCTGAGAAATCGATAATAATTTTTTTTTCCATTTGTTGCACTCTTTGAATGAGGCTGTAATTTAAGTTTAGAAACCAGCAAAATAAAATTTATTGAAGTTTTACTATTTTTTTTTGTCTTTGTGGAGTACAAAAACAAAACACTACCCGCATACATAAACTTCACTTATTTTGTAAGCAATTCAAAATCAATCGCATTTTACATCCATGCACCTACAACCATAAAGCAACCTGCAGTAAATAACACCAATTTTACGACTTTAGGAATCAAAATAAACCACAAGATTAAAATAAAATGTTGCAGATGGACGATAACGAATGATACAAGCTTCGTTCATTACAAAATCCACGGCGAACCAACCACAGGTCCCAAAAGCGAAGTGTTCAGTCAATCGACGTGTCAATTAAAGACAAAAGATATCTTGTTTCCGGTTTAACAGTGTCTTAAATATCGACCAAAGCCGTTCGATATCTCGGAACAATCGCTTAATGCTCTTAAATTCGAAAAAAGCAGGTAAGGAAATTTTATCTGTATTTATTCTGTTTCCATTACGAGATTACCAGTCGAGTAATTGGTAAAGAAGATATAGAGCTCTGCATTACCCGGTCTAGAATTAAGTTTAACATAACGCTGACTGTTATAACCTGATGTATTTATAATTGAGCGTTACGGAGTAACAAGTTAATCATTTTGTACTAATATTACTATTTACACTCAAGAAATTTGTACTGCCTGTCAAGGTCTATAAAAGTAAGAATGTTCACGAGCCTACAGAAACAAAAAAACAACGGAAGGTGTTGAATATACCCACTAGTTTATCAAACAGGCGTAGAAAACCAAGATTACTATCGGCTTCCTTAAAATTTAATTAAAAATCTGGAAAAACAAACGCTGGCTTGCAAATTTACACAATGTTGATATAGCTACTAGATTATTTTAATGTGTTGACTAGATTGGGTTATTTCTTAAATACGTTTTCGGTTCTTGATGTGATGATAAAGATTCCTAATGTTAAATAAACGTGACATAATAATCATTTGCTTAATGGCAAAAATATCGAATCCATTACGAAGAGGCATCGCTTCATTAAAAACGAATTTTCGTTCGGTATTTTAATTAAAATATTTTTGGTGTTTTATTTATTTTACACGTTATTAAAATTTATTGGCCGCTACGTGTGAAACTTGATGCTTGTTTGAGAATATTTTTAAACGCCAAAATGTAGCAAGTAAAACAAATTAATACTAATTCAAGTGTTTTTATATCCAAAAAAAGCTGACTTACTGCCCAGTAGAGGCGGGCAGGTTATATTATATTCTAATGAAAAATATAAGTAAAATACTTAACGAATGATAATGTCTTTAGTTTTTATTATTTGTTTAAAGAAAATACTACACCTCAACACCGAAAGGTACAAGAGGAACCATTAAGAAGAAGAAAGAATATATTAACAAATTGCTTCTTGATGTCATGGCTATTGTTATCATTAGCTTGATTTTGCTAGCTTCATTAAATTCTGGTCAACGGTGTTTTCATTAATAAAAAACTTTATTGGTGTAATCCCAGTTCTTATCATTTTTTGTCTGATCGTGACTTAGATGTTAAGAAATCAATGACATTTCCATCAACGCTAAAATTCTTGCAAATTCTTGAATCAAAGTACAATTATCAAACTTCTCAGGTACTTTAAATATCCAATTTTGAAAGAAAAATAAAAAGTTGCAGTTGGATCACTTACAAACTAACGTATTTTCTATGTATTGATCCAATCAGAAGGTAAATAGGTTGAAAATGTACTGGATAGAAAGTAAGGTATAGGTACCATATACAATTTTTGTAAAGGCATTAACGGAAAAAGACGCGGAATTCAAAATAGATTGATGTTCAAAACAAGAAAGGCCAAAAAGTCGATAAAATAGCATTATTGCCAATATACAGGTTGTTCCAGTCCAGATAAGATTTCCAGCAATGGGATCTCGCTTATTAATTATTATAAGAGATACAGGTTTGCTTAAATTAAACGAAATATTCCCAAGTATGAGAGGAGCTACAATCAATTTTTAAAGGTAAAAAATATCGTACTCCAAAAGTTAAAGCAAAAAATATGAAAACGTCGAATTTATTTTTTCTCTCCCAACTTTTTCGTCTAAATCATTAAATTAATTTTATTTGTACTTTCTAGCTTGATAAGTAATTGGTAAAACAATGTATTTTTTTATTTTGTTGGTTGTTTTATTAAAACACATATAGCAAGTGATAAATCATTAGAAAGAGTAAAAAACGCATATTCAATTATACCAAATCAAACTTGAAGGCCCACAAGAAAAAATGAAACTAAGGGTGATACCTCAAAAATGGAAAGTTATAAAAAAAATCTAAAATAATAGTTAAATTCTACATAAAAAGTACGTCAAGATATAAATAAACTTGATCAAATGATTAAGACAAACAAATTAGGAGAAAAATGTTTTGTTTTAACTTTTGAAGTACGAGGAATTTTGTACCTACTTTTAAAACTTGATTGTAGCTCGTTTCATACTTGGAAATAATTCATTTAATTTAAACAAATCTGTATCTCTTATAATAAGCGTGATACCCATGCTGAAAATGTTATCTGGGAGTCTGGGACACCATTACAATAATTGTAGACCTATTATAATACATCAACCAAATATACAATATTAAGCTTATTTAACACGAATATTACAAGAAACTTTTTCAGAAGCAATAGTAAAGAATAGACTAATAGTAAAAGTAATTACTATTAATCGTTAAACAATGTATAAGTTAATAATTATTGTAATTACTATCAATTAGTAAATAAAAGTGAATAAATAGTATATTTTTATACTCTAGTTTTTATAGTTTTATTATTACTATTATTAATACATTTAATTTAATTATTAAGATTATTTTTGTTGTTTAAATAATTTATAACACCATTTCAGAAATGTCTACTACCATTAAAACTACCTAAATACAAAAGTGGCATAAGTTACCTTTTTATTAATTCATTATTTCCAAAAGTGATTTAAGTCTAATAATGATTATAAAATAATATATTTTGTTATTTTTGCAATGCTTAAGAAATTGACAGAACGTAGAACATTATATTTAAGTTCTTAAAAACATAAAACCAACGTATTGGCGTTTTAAGTAGGTTAAAATGCAAAGCCTTAAACATCTTCAAACAAAAAAAGTAGGCTTACACCAATTTCCAAACAAAAAAAAAAACTGCCAAAACAACAAATCTTTGAAATTGCTGACAAATGTTGATTTGCATGTTATTCAACAAGAAACAAAGAAAATCTGAGTTATTTATATTAACAATATTTCTCGATGCCGTTAAAAAAATTGTGTATGCTCGCATGGCATAATTATTCTGGCAATTAATCTTAATTGAAGTTGACCACCAAACAACAACGTGGCTTTCTTCTTTAATTCACCGTAAAATTTACTTCTGCAATTTGCAAGTTCAATTATAACTGCGCCTAAGGATAACACGTAAGAAAAGTAAGGACATAAAAAGAACAAATCGTTTATGCATTCTTAATCGTACTTCAATATCAATATACAAATATAATTAGTTACAGCGGCTTTTTATTCAACAAAAAGTGTCATACGTTTGTTTAAAAAGTCCGCAACAACTAAAGGTTAACGCAATTAATTATATATAATATACACGTTAAGTTGTGTTGCGTGAATTAATTGCGTACGGATCGTGATTTCGCTGGAATAACAACATATTGGGTGCCCACAATTTTTAAAAATAATCCAGACAGTTTAATAATCCGTTTATGATAAATGATGCAGATAAAATAATCAAATAAATGGGCACCTGATGAACAGAACCAAAAACATCACTGATTTTGATTGATGGAACCGGTGTTAATTAATTCAATTTTTTGATCGTAGGTTAAAGATCAATAATTACTAATTTTCGAGCATGCCCGCGAAATGTATACTTTAAACAACAAAAAAAAAAACACGTACAGTTATTTTTAGATGTTACACGATACACCAGAACATTTAATAACTTGAATATTTAATAATTAAGACGTGTTTTCGTCGATCATGATGATAGATACTTTCTAAAATACAATGATTTCGTTTATTGTAGCTTATAATTATGTACTTTTCATTTCGGCAACTCTCTCTGGTAAGGTTAAAATGTAAATTAAAACGATCGATTACAGCAAGTTTGGCAACACAAAACTACCGTTAAGATATAAAAATTTAATTAAACACGACAACCTGTTTACTTTCCTACACTGCAACGTAATACCAACAAGATAATTATTAGTTTTTGTGACAACGATCATTGCATAAACGCAATTGTATGTTTTGTACAAATCAATTGGTTTTACAAAATTCTCTGCCGGGATTCGAACACTGATTGAGCACAGGACTAAAATCCGGTTGCATAAAAGCAGTTTTTTTTTAAAGAAATGATCAAAGTAGGCTCTTCAAACGCTTCCTGCAAGTGAGTAATAACGCACGGTAAGCCAAACGCACACTTGTCTAGAAATGTCAAAGTAGACTTACGTCAAAATTGACAAGACAACGTAATTGCATGTGTATATTAGCCAAAAAGCCGTTACAATCGTAGGTATTATGTGATCGTAGAAAAAGTAAGCTACATCACACGAGTTGTAAAGCAATTACGCACTCGTGGAAATACGCACTCGCCGCTACGCGGCTCCGTGCTACTTTTCCACTCGTGCGTGATATGCTTCTTAAAACTCTTGTTATGTAAAATACTATTTTTAATTTTATAAAGTTACGTTTTTCTTTATTTTGGCAACACTGCACTACTTCGAGCATCTAAAATTCGGATCCCGAGGATGATTCTGCTATAGCAACCCTCAGTTCCAGATGCATATTGTTAGGTTGCATTAAAAACCAGACGTTTTGGTGATGAGGAGTGCAGTTAGTCATTACCAAATTGGCACATAAAAAACCATTGACGAACTGTCATTACCAGTTAAATGGTTAAAAGGTATGGAGTTGTTAAATGACGTTTCCATAGTAACAAACATTACGTTGTTTAGTTACTAAGACTTAAATCACTGTCTAGAAATTTGAAGGAGACACAAAGCTCCGCAAAATAAAATCTTGAAAGACTACAAACAAAGTTTATGGTTACAGAAGTCAGTTATATTAAAAAAAAGATCTTCATTAACTTATTTCTTACCGAAGATTTTTTAAATTTTTAATACACTATTTTGTCAATCTTTTCATGAACGATTTATATTGAAATTTGCTGTTGAACAATTTCATGAAGCCAATCGCCAACAGCAGGGCCCTACTAACAACTAACAACCTTCAGTAAAACTTACTTCCAAGATCATCCCAAGCTTCGGTTTTCCATAAATGCACTGAACACACAGACACTAATAACTTGATCCAACGTCAATTTGATAAATAATAAGACATGTTTTTAATATTTTACAACACGAAAACAATTAAATACTCCGAAATATAGCACGATTCATGTTCGAACTTTCGAATCACCGACCGAAAGAGTTCATCTGTTTGTAGTCGAACGTTTTCTGACTTAATATGTTGTTGCACTTATTTCATTTTACAATAACATCTATATTATAATCTAGTGATGGTTTATATCGTGGGAGTAAATATTTATTTCGGGTAGGTGTGGAATGAATAGTGGGTCCGGACATTAATTATATTTTTCGAATAAAATATTTTGTAGGTTTCTTTGTTTCCTAATATAGTGAGAAGATTTATTTTTGTAAACTAGTTTTTTTTTTAATGAACCGATCGGTGATCCTGTTAGATTCGCTCATTTTGACCTTTTACAAACAATTTTGATACATATAAAAGAGTAGAATGCAGAAAGGTAGGCTAAATTATGTACATATAATATGAAAAATCTGGTGAAACATTACAAAATTCAATGAAGTACATTTAAAAAACTTAGTTTTTCTGGCTTTTGTATTAAATTATATCTATTAAGAGTAGATTTCGAATGATATTAATATCAGTTATTGTAGTACAAATGTCCATTTTTAAGCCAGCTAAAATATTGCTTCTCCAAGGTGAAAAAAAGATTAATAATAACATGCTTTGTGCGATTCAAATGCAAATTGCAGTAATAATAGGTCGATAGAAGAATTTAAATAGTGCATGAAATTTAACTTATATTAAAGGTTAAACGTATTTTATTACATAGCGTATATCTATGAACAATTTCCTTTATAAGTTTGATTTTAATCTTGTAAATCATTGCGAACGCATTCACGTGCATTAGTAATTGCTATGTGTACAGTTTACCCTTGAATGGTTTGCTTCAAAATTTTAATTTATGTTCGTTTTACCCAGTGAATGCAAACACGCATTTTTTTTTTAAATATATAACAATGGATTTTTTAAGTCTGCACGTAAAAATGATTATTGCAAACGCTTTCTGATAATTGATGCATTGTACAATGTTACAAATGAATGAAATTCAAAATTTTGCCATCATGAATTTTACATTGAAGAACAAGGGTTCGACATTTACTCGTAAAACAGTTCTTATCGATGATTTTTAACATTTTTGTGTACGTGATTAGGTTAAGTAGTAGAGAAAATCGACTAAGGACTTCATAAGTTTTTTGTGTGTATAATTTTTTCAGTGCAAACTGTGTATATACACCCTAGTTTCCACTTTTTGCGGTTCATCCAGTCATCTATAGAGGCCTTTACTTTCCATTGCTCCTTCCACCTAGTTTTTTTTTTAGTTTTTTCATGTTCTTCTTATCTTCCTGTGATTTGGTGGATGCCACTTTAATATTTTACTTGGCCATCGTGTTTTATATTCTGGACATTTCCGTATCATTTCAATCTTTTGGCTTCAATGGCCTCTTATTATATCTATATCAATTCCCATTTTTCTGCAATTTCATTATTTCTTACAACATCATTCCTAGTGAGTCGACAGTAGTCTTTTATTATGCACAGACAATTGTAATTTTCTTTCAATCAGAAAGTAAATTTTTTTTAATTTAGGGTCAAGTTCTTTTCTTTTTTTTTTCTTTACGTGTTATTTTTATCGAAGACGAATATCCAGATTCATTCCCAAGTATTTTGCTGTATCGCAATGTGGGATTTAGGCATTGTATATTGATATCGGGAATTGTTCATTTTGCTTGTAGACAAAGTCAGTATGCGCTGATTTACTCTCGTTGATTCTTACCCTCCACCTCCTAGTCCAATCGGTTACTCCATGCTTCTTGAAGTTTAGCAGCTGTTTCTACATTGTGTCATTACCAATTGCCAAGATGGCTGTCCCGTTAGCAAAGGTGTACATCAAGTATAAAATGGGTCCCAAAACACTGCCTTGGGGGTACTCCTGCATTTATATTTCTCATGTTCGAGTACTCTTTCTCTTGACACGTAATATTCGATCATATATGTAAGATTTCAATATTTTGGTATATTGTTTTGGCAACATGTTCTTTAGCTTATACTCTAGTCCTTCATGCCAGACTTTGTTAAACGCCTGGGTTACGTCCAGAAATATAGCTGAGCATATTATCTTTTCTTCATACGCTTTTTCAATGATGTCCGTTATTCGTTTAACCTGATCCATTGTCGAGTGCCTGTTCCTAAATCCAAGCTGGTGATTAGGAATGGGATTCTTGCTTTCAATAATTGATTTTAATCGCTTCAGGAACATTTTCGAATAATTTTGACACTATTGGGAGTAGCAAAATAGGTCTGTATAATGGGACTTGTTCGGGAGTTTACCAGGTTTGGCAATCATAATTACCTTAGCCACTTTCCAGACGTCTAGCTCATGTTTCAGGCGGAATGCCGCGTTTATCAGGTAAACCATTGCTTCCCTAGGCAGCTTCTTGAGTATTTCTCCGGCCACGAGATCATATCCCGGAACCTTTTTCGAGCTGATATTGGTTCTAATTTCTTCTGCAACTTCTTTTGGAGTTGCCAGGTCAATGTTTATTTTTTCGCCTTCATGTTGTGGCAGTATATTTACTAAAATAGCTTTAAACATTCTTATTTTACTTTGTATTTAACACAGTTTAAGTCTCAATTATAATTATTATTTGTACTAAATGTGCAGCAAATAATGTATTTTTTAGAAAAATCGACAACTTTTACGCAATAAACTAGTGCTGCAAACTATTTTACAACACGATAACGATTATTTTAAGACAGATCTTATTTAAACGCCATAAAGTTCTAAGACACTGCGCGACCCATTAGTTGAGGTGCCAACCAGATACACTGGGGTGCAATAAATATTATCGTCTACCTGTGAGAATCTCACTAGCCGTGTGCATCTTCTTTACTGACTTTTTGTTGTCCTAAGACGTTGTAAATGTCAGTTCTTGACACTTTCAGCTTGTCTTTGCCGATTTATCTGCAATACTTTCGACTGTAATATAAAACTGATATATTCCTTTGGGTTTCTTACAATTGTTAAAATGAAACGTGATAAAAACAACAGAAAACAAAACTGTGAGTATATAAACGATAAATAACTTCTGTACGTTGTTAAACTCCTTGATTTACTTGGATTACAGATGTCAATCTTTTTCCTGTATCTATGCGTAGTGTTGTGTTAGCATAGAGATTTTAAGTTACTTACAAGGGAGGTTTATGAAATGTTTTCGCTAGAATCTGATCAAGGCTGTGTTTATTGCATCAAGAGCATCAAGACTAAATGTTTTGCAGAGTTATACTGGCCATTTCCTTACGAAAAATAGGGGAAAAACTAAGAAGTTGAGTAATAAAAGTAATATGTGCGATCGCGTTGGCCATGAAACCGTCAGAGATCCCTCTCAGTGAATTTTATTCTTTTGTGAAGATGCGGTACGGTTTAAAAACAATTATGTTTGATGCTTTTTATGAAGATTAGTTGCAGAACTTTGTATAAAATAATTACATTTAATTATCGCAGTTCAATTACGATATAACCACCTCTTTAATGCATTAAATTGTCTTAAGTTATCCTTAAGTTCTCATCGTTTCTACTTAAAAATTGAGACATGGCGCAATAGATCTGCACTTGGTCACGGAATACTTCACGCTTATCGTACTTTAAATGTAGGAAAACGTAGCATTCCTTAAATGTCAAAGTTGTTGTGCAATTTTGTAACTTTTGTTGATGTATATCATAAATTATTGCGGTTTGTGGTATAATTTTCCGTAATTTTCAAGAAATTGCACAAGCCATCTCTCAGTATTACGCAGAGATTTAAATGTATGCACTCCGAATAACGTGTATTATTTTTAAATTTTAAATTTGGAGCAGTTAAATATTTATTGTTTCGTGGTCACGATTTAAAGCAGTCCGATATCAAAACAAAAGAATCGAGACAAATGATAGTAAATGGCTTGAAATACGTGATAGGATATATTGTACAATATTTTCCTAGCCCATTGGTATTAAACCTTTAATTATCATGTACACGTTGAAATCGGTGGAGTTGCTAGAACTTTTGAGCCAATAGGAAAAAATCCTTAGTCTTCATAGAGTTTTGGAGGGCAGTTGATAAAATTAATACAACACTATTATAGAACACGATGGAAAAGACAGCATACCCCAAAAGCTTTATCTAACAAGGGAGGGTCAAGATGTGTGGTCGCTAGAATCTGATCAAGGCTGTGTTCATTGCATAAAGAACATCAAAACTTAATGTTTTGCAGAGTTATACCTGCCACTGGCCTTTTTTTCGAATAAATAGGGGGGAAACCGAGGGGGAAACTGAAAAGTTGAATAAAAAAGGTAATTTTTGCGATCGCGTTGCCATGAAACCGTCAGGGGTACAATCGAAATTCTTCTATTCACCAATTATCGCATCCTTCGTTAGTAAAATGATGCAAAGTTTTTGAAAAAATCTTAAAGGGTTCCGGAGAAAAACGCGAAAAATGAGGCCCTTGTAAAAACGGTTTTCCCTATGTTAAACGCCTATGCAAGTAGCATAGATTTAGTTATACAACTTCTCAAATCATCGCGCTTTTGCAGGGGTTTCGTTGTTGACGTTTTTCTTCGGAAACGTTTAAGATTTTTTCAAAAACTTTGCACCATTTTACTTGCAAAAAAAGTGGACCTTCGTTGTTTGCCCGAAACTTTTTCATTTGATGTCGAATTTCATTTCTGTAAAAACTTTTTCATGGCCAGTTTTTGCAAGGAATCAAAATCTCCAATCATATTTTCCATGCGACGTTTCGTTTTTTTAAACCCATCATCAAGTCAATTTTTTCTTATGGACGCTATATCTGATTTTAATGCCAATTTGTAGAACATTTTTTTCTGAATTCGACAATGTATAACACTTGGCACTTTTTTGAAACAACTGTTGTTAAAAATGGAAAAAACAAATATTTAATTTTGAAAAATTCCTAATCGGCATGGCAATCAATTATTTTTGTCCCTTTTTCCTTAGAAGCAGGTAAGTAAACCGCATGAAATTACTATTAAAGGGATTAAGTTAGAGATTTAACACAAAACAAAAATAGGTA